>QEPC01006549.1:4509148-4536055 GCA_003113815.1 Sphenodon punctatus | reverse complement strand
TATAGGGAGCTTTACTGATAGATGAGCGACAGTTCCAGAGGGAGCAGAAAAATGGTAGTTGATGAGGGGGGAGGCAAGGAATAGGGATAAGATTGGGAGAAGGGGAGCGTCGTGATAGGCTATTATTATTAATAGCAAAAATTATGGAGATGGACTTTGCTTAAAACAAAACATCATAATAGATCTAAGTTGCTGGTGGTACCCCCAAAAGGTTCAAAAGTCATGTCACCCCCTTTAAGTCATTATATTGTCCTGAAAAATCATAAATGTGAAGGCTAGATGCCTCTTTTTAAAAAATAAATAAAAGCTAGGAATTGCATGATTTCAGAAAGTGAGGGCACAGTCCCCCACCATGATTGTCAACAGGAGTGGAGTGGAGTGGGATTAGCTAGACGGCCTTTACAGGCAGACAAAATTTCCCTGTTGTAATACTTCTCTGTCGTCACCTTTGTGTCTGTGTTGGCTATTTCAAAGTTACTCCTGAGAGAGAATGGAGTATCAGTTACCCTTCTATTCATTCTACTCAGTGTAGGCTACTCTTTGGAGGAAGGGAAGTGCTGATGGAAGGAAACATCTTATATTTTAACTTTTTAATTTGTAAAATATAAAATACTACAGCCAAAACATTCATAACGACCTTCCTAACTAGTTCATTAAAATGAAATGAGTCATTCTCTCTCTCTGGGTAATTTTAGATATGACGGGTCTGGAGGCCCGCCATGCTCAATCACGGACCGGGATCCATTTCAGATCCCGGTCAGGAATCAGGCAGTCCGTTGTTTAGATGTGCCGGCCTAATTCCAGAGGGGGATCGGGGATGGGGTGGGGCTGCGTGGCGCGATGTGTGGCCGCATAGCCCTGCCCCCCCCCGCGCTCCCCCAGCCACCCGCCCTCCGGGAGACGGGCAGGCACAGCGGTCAATCCCCACTGCCAACCACCATAAATGTTTTGACCTCCTGTGTCCGGCTGAGATCGCTCCCCAGTCCTCTGCCAAGGGCGGTATTCTGACGTCAGTTGTACGACTCAAACCGAACTTTTTGCTCAGTTCCGATTCTATCACAACGAGGTATTTTGTTCAGTTTTGATCAATACTTAAACCAAACAAAATATTAAAATGCCCGTTTGCGCATGTGCAAAACCGATGGCGGCTGTTCTGCGTCTTCCGGAATTTTGCTAAGCCATTCCAGTTTTGCGGAAAAAGTTCCACAAAGCCAGAATGGCTTCTCTGAACCAGACCTAATCAGGTGTAAGTGAACCATCTGCCACCTATTTTTCTAGAACTGCTCCTGCCCTATTAGGGCAGCCCGGGGCGGTGAACAACAATATAAAAAACAATTTAAAACAGTTGAAATTTCATAAAATGCAGGGAAAGAACCCCCCACCCCACCCCCTACCCCTCGCCAAAGGCCTGGTGGAACAGCCAGGTCTTACATAAACATCAAAATAACAGGAGAGTGGTGGTCAACCGAGCCTCCTTCGGGAGCGAATTCCACAGCACAGCCACCAAAAAAGGTCTAACATCGGTGGCCAACCACCTTGCCCGGGGAACCTCCAAAAAGGCTCCCACTGATGAACTCAAGGGTAGCACGGGCAGTCGGGCACATGAGGAGTGAGGCGGTCCCACAGATAAGTAGGGCCCAGGCCATGAAGGGCTTTAAAGGTTAGAACCAGCACCTTGAACCTGGCCCGGTGCTTTATAGGCAGCCAGTGTAGAGCCCGGAGCACAGGTGTCATGTGCTTCCTGCAACCCTCCCCCATAAGGAGATGTGCCGCGGCATCTGCACCAGCTGCAGCCTCCGGACCAGCTTCTTGGACAGCCCCATGTAGAGCGTGTTGCAGTAATCCAGCCTCGAGGTGATGAAGGCATGGATGACAGTGGCGAGGTCGGAGCCTGAGAGATACGGCTGAAGCCACTGGACAAGATGTAACTGCTGAAATGCACTCCCCGCCACAGCTACAACCTGAGTTTCCATGCTGAGCCATGAATCGAGGAGCACACCCAGACTCCGCACTTGAGAGACCATGGGAGGGCAAATCTCCCCCCCCCCCAACAAGAGGAGATTCAGCCACCCCCAGGCCTCCCAAGCCCTCGCCCACCAGCATCACCTCCGTCTTGTCAGGATTCAATTGCAGATGGCTCGACCTCATCCAAGTCCCCACAGCTGACAGGCACTGGGAAAATAGAGAGACTGCATGACCTGGATCTATGAAAAAAGAGAGGTAGAGCTGAGTGTCATCAGCATACTGATGACACTGCATGTCCTGAAACCCTCTCACGATCAACCCTAATGGCTGCATATAGATATTAAACAAGAGGGGGGACAGAATAGCACCCTGCGGGATGCCACACATAAAGTCAGACCTACACTCCCCCAAGACCACCTGGTGAGTTCTCCTGGCCAGGAACAAACGGAACCAGTCGAAGACTGTTCTGCCAATCCCAGCACGGTCCCGTAGGCAAGTCACCAGCACCTCATGATCGACTGTTTCGAACGCAGTCGAAAGGTCTAGCAGGAGCAGCAAGGTCTGACAGCCCTGGTCCAATGCCAGACGGAGATGGTCAACCAAGGCCACCAAGGCCGTCTCTGTACCATATCCAGGCCAAAAACCAGACTGAAAGGGGTCACAGAAACCGGTGCGGTCCAGATGTTCCTGGAACTGCCGTGCCACAGCCCGTTCAATAACCTTCCCTAAAAAGGGAAGGTTAGAGACTGGCCGATAACTGGCAGGAGCATCAGCACATCAAGAAATGGTTTCTGGAGCCTCCAACAGTCTCTGAAATTTAGGAATTGTGTCTATGTGGTTTTCAAAAGTTATCATGGTGCAGACAGATGAGCAGATGGTCAGAGAGACAAACAGAAATGTCACTGAATAAAGTTTAAGGACTTCCTTTGCTCAGCTAGTAAAGCAAGCTGTATTGTAGCAGGTCCATGTTAAAATTGGTTAAGGTCTGCAAACCAGATGAAGGAAAATCCTACTGATTCTGTAGACAACAGTTTCCCAAAATATAAGTCAAGCGCCTAAGCAGGGTTGCACCATTTGTGGATAGGACCAAAGGCATCACCTTGCTTTGTCCTTGATGCTCTCTGGGATCATGGGACTGTATTAAGTTTCAAAATGCGGTCACACAGAGAAAAGGGTTTGGAGCCACTGATGTCGACAAAGGGTGCAGCCAGACAAGCTGTGGTAATCCAGTCCCTGCCCAGCCTCGTGATAGGCAATCGCTGCTGCCACACTCCAGAGAGCCGGACAGATGGTCACAGGGAAGCTGGGCTGGCCGGCCACTGCTGGAGCTGCTGCCATGAGAGGGACAGTCTGCAGCACTGGCCACACGCACAGGTGCCCTGCCCTGCCCACCTCCCTCCCCCCGCCCAACCAAGATACTGCCTCTGGCCCACCAATCAAGGCCCTGCAGTGGTGCTCCCCACATGACAGGGCAAGCGCAGCCCAAGCACACAAATTGCCCTGCCATGGACAGCCTTACTCCATGTAGGGTAAGGCTGCTCTGCGACTCATCCTTGGGATTTTCCAAGAACACATCATGTAGCAGCCAACATCTGGCAAGCACCAGCCACATGATGCACTACATCTCATGGCCCAGCTGCCCAGAGTGTGGTATGTCTCATGTGGCTTCACCCAAACTTTCCACCAAATAAACGAAACATATAGAGGCCAAACCGCAAGCAGAGTTCATAGGGCTGACATCTGGAAAAGTTGGCAGCTCAATAAATGCACCAAAGCTCATTATCCAATAATATTGGGTGTGTTATCCTCTTGGGTAAGGAAAAAATGGTCCATATGGTTTTTGCATCACTGGGTGGGTAGGTGAAGGTGAGGGAGAAGATGGGTATTTTCAGACGTGATGAGATCGCAGTGAACCACAGTGAATACCCACCTGTGGTCACTGAGCCCTGCACATCTGTTCGGCGGCTGCCAGATGTTCGTCACACTGAATACCCACATGGGGTCAATTTCAACCACGCTTCTCGGGCTCCTGGAGCAAGAATCCCCGGAAGCATGGTGAAAGTGATTCCAGGCGGGCATCAATAAAAAGTAACATCTGGTCAGCTATCACGGCCCGGAATCCCCAGCAGGATTCCGGGCCGTGGTGAACTCGGCCAGACACTGCGGCGGCATTGGCCTCGCTGCCCGCCTGTCTCCCCAGAGGGCGGGCAGCGAGGCAGCATGGAGGGGGTTGTGCCGTGCGGCCCCGCCCCCTCCCTGATTCCCCGCCGGGATCCCCGGCACGTCTGTTTGCCGTGCCTGGGTGATCCCAGTGGGGAATCTCTGGGTTGTTTTCGGGACGGAGCAAAGCCGCCCCGTCACGTCTGAAAACACCCGATGATTAAATTATTCATTCAGTTCCTTCCTACTCATTGTCACTATTTAGAGAGAAAAATGCTGATTGGCAGGACATTCTACTGGAGAACCGGTAAATTGAATAAATTGGCTTGTTTCATTGTCCTGATTAGCAATCTAGCTCACCTCATGTCAATAGGAGAATTTGAACCCAGAAGGATCCTTCTTGGAAGACAGCCTGAGGCTGTGCTGTGGAAGTAAAGAAGACAGATTGAGGGGTAAAAGGAAAGCTACCATGAATGTCCCCATTCCATTGTGGGATTGGTACTAATTACAGGGTGATTGCCGTGAGAAAATAAAACATCCTCTCTTGTTGTGTCCCACTCACCTTGCTGGGTTTGTAAGGTGCTCCTTAAGCAGAATCGTTATTACGGATTGATCTCCTTCAGGATTTCCTTTGGAATCTTCAAGTGGAAAATTCTAGAGCTTTCTTAGAATTCGCCACAAATTTCTTTGCCTCTAAGGCATCCATTATAGATTGTTTGGGAAGCAAATTGACTGGGAATCCTGCAGCATCCCAACTCCCATTTCAAAGAATATTCCATTTCAGGGTGTTCTTTCCCACCAGTCGAGTCTTAGCATTCATCTGGCTAGTTGTGTTGACCCTACATTAATTTGATAAACGACTTCGGTTCTGTCTCAACCTTTGAGCAATGCCTCATTGGCTGCAGGTGCATCAGCATTTGAATTGCAAATCTGATTTTGCGTGGGATTATAACATGGCTGTTACAGGACACGAGCTGACTCCTACTGAATTCAATGTGTGTGGTGGGGGACAACTCTCTTTGGCTTTAGGCCACTTTTATACGAGCAGCGAGATGCAGTGCATTTTTCAATGTGCTTCCTGAAATCCCAGCAGGGTGCATTTAGATGCACCGGCAGTCACCACCCACCACAGGAATCGCCACTCGCGTGTTCTTTTCGAAGGCACATTTTGGAAGCCTCGATATTGGGGTTTCCAAAATGCGCCTTCAAAAAGACCCCGCAAGCGGCGATTCCTATGGTGGCCGGCTACTTCCAGTGCATCCCACGGGGCTTTTCAGGAAGCGTGCTGAAGAACGCGCTGGATCCGACCGCTCGTATAAAAGCGGCCTGAGTCTGAGTTTTATTGTGCTCTACATTCAATTTCAAAGAGAGATTCCAACTACTGAAAGAGAAAGGTAACTGTGCGTCCATGTTTTAGTCAGACCTCCAATATTCACGATGGCTGTTGAGTACGGCGTAGCCTCATTGAAGCCTGAAATTGAAACGTCTTAAGGTGAAGTAGATAAATGTGAAACTTGTCTCAGGAGTGATGGGGGGAATCCTTTTGTTTATTTAGTTTTCTTTTGGGGGGGGGAAAATCCGCACCATTGCTTTTTCTTTTATCCTTTATCTGGGTCTTTCCCATTTTATTTGAGAGTTTCGTTCTATGGCCCTTTTTAAACAGGTGGGGGGGGGCAAGGCGGGATGTGTGTGTGGCAGGTGGAGCACCGCTGCGGGGCGATGGGTGGGGGGGAGGGTGCAGACAGGCAAAACCCCATCTCCTCCACTCACCTTCCACCCATCAACACGCACGGAGCAACCGGCCTTCTTGCCCGTTGCTCCGTGCGTGGGTGATGGGTGGAGACGGGTGGGTCGCGGGGATGCGCATGCACACACCCCCACCGCGGCGGTCACACAGGCAGCATCCACACATGCACATGCCGTGAAGCTGCGTGTGCACGTGTGGGTCCATCTCGTGCAAGAAGGGCCTACGTCCCTGATCTCCTGACACACTTTGGCATCTAAACTCTAGCCAGATGATCCGTTCAGTGGTTTTTACTACAGTCATCTCCATTTGGGCTGCTTTACAGTCCAGAATCAGTAAACAGGGATTACTCTACTAATAATAATTTGATAGCGCTCCCCTGCCTTTCCGTGGCACTCAGAGCGCTTGACAATATAAAACAATAAAATCAATTTAAAAGACTTTAAAGGGGAGGCAAAAAGGGAGGACAGGCTACATTAACAGGAGCCGACAGTGGATCTTTAAAACACCTGGAGAATAAACCAGTCTTACGGTGCTTTTTAAAGGGGAGGAGGGAGGAAATGAGATGGACACCTCAGGAGAGTGAGTCACCTCACTGAGGGACCCGCCATAGCAAAGGCCCGATGGTTCGCCAACTTAAGGTGCAGTGGCAGGATCTCCAATCATCGGGTGGTTTCTGAGAGCAGATAACCGACAGGGTGAAGTGCCAGGAGCAGGTCTCGAATATAGCTGGGCCCTGTACTGTTCAGGGCCTGAAAACCAGCAGTGCCATTCTAAGTCTGGTGGAGCTATCATCTGATTCTCCATAAGCTGCCCTTCTGGGCTAGCAGTCTACTTGCTCTTCTCCATTTATGGTTGCAAACATTTTCCATCTTTCCCATTCTCTCATTCTTCGCCCTTATCTCCTGAAGAGAAAGACAAATGGGTGTTTTTAGAGACACGTTCTCCTGGATGTTTGCTGTAACATCCAGAACTTTCTGTGTGTCTAAATCACTCACCCAGATCTTAAACATCTGGATCTTTGAACTTCTGTGTAGAACTTCTCCCAGAACTTTTGTATGTAAAAAGTTCTGGTAAACTGCTTTGCTCCAGGCAGCTGTGGTCACTTTGTTTCCATGGCAGCCCCTCACGTCTAAAACTATGGCTACTTTAGGCTGCCTCGGGGGGGCAGTTTTTGTGGGAAGAATGCATTCAGGAACTGCCTCAGAGCAGCGTGTGCGTGAAACATAAATCCAGAACTTACTTGTGGACTTGTAAACCCAGAAGACTGAAACATCCGGAACTTTAACGTGTGTCTAAAAATGCCCCATGTCCTGTAGTCTGATTGCTATGGAAGCCAATGGGAGACTAGTACATATGATGCGACCTAAAGGTGTGCTTCAAAATGAGCACTAATTGAAGTGCTTTCCTAAATCTCGGACAAGAGTGTACGTCTTTCTCTCCAAAGTCCATTCCTCAATTTCTCTAGCATCTGAACTCCTTAGCAGTGATTCTCAGACAGGTGCAACCTCCCTGCCCCCCTCTGGGGAGTGAAGATGGGGGGGCACAACAAGGAGTACAGGAGGCAAATACCCAGCTCCATTCTGATTGAGCATGGGGCAATTTACAAAATTATGGGGTAGCCAGAGGGAGAGGGCGGAGGAGAACAGAGAAGCAAAAAGTGGGGGGAAAGGAAGCAAGGTAGGTATGTGTGTGTGTGTGTGTGTGTGTGTGTGTGTGTGTGTGAGAGAGAGAGAGAGAGAGAGAGAGAGAGAGAGAGAGAGAGAGAGAGAGACATGGTTAAAAAAAAATTAAGAATCACTGCTTTGGACGATGTAGTGTAATTAGTGTCAATCTCCCTAAGGCAAGTGGTTTTGGCTCCATGTTACAGATAGGGAACCAAGTCATCGAGAGCCTCAGGGTACTTTCAGACATCAACATTTTCAAGTGATTAAAACCAAGAAAACCGCAAAAATGCCACATGGCGGGTCCCCATGAGTTTATTTGTGATGCTGAAGTGCTTCTCACCGTATGGTAAATCCATAGGGATCTATGAAAGAGGATCCCTTGCTTTTATCTAGGAACCATTTTCCCTAACTCACCACAGCTTGGCCACCTGGTCGAAGCATTCACATGTCACACGTGGATCCACGGTGGATTACCACACAGGGCTTGTCTTTGGGTTTAACAACTTGACGTTGGGATGCATGAAACTGCCCAGTGTTGCACAGGAAGTCTGTCCCCGAATAGGGGATTAAGACCCAGGTCTCTCAAGCTACAGGGGCTCTAAAAAAACACTGTAAGCCCTGGACAATCCTGCTCCTCATTGCCTTCAACAAAAGCAGAATCAAACCCCTGCAAATTTTCATTGCTCTGCAGACCCGGCTTAACCAAGACCAGTAGAAACCGTATACTGGGCCTCATTGTCAGAGGGGCCCGTCCTGAGGCCCCAGGATGGATTGTTTCTGAAGGGCCCTTTCTCTGTCAATGACTCTCAGCCTCTGGGGTATTTGCTTCCTGCGGGGCTCTGCCCCCCCCCCCTTTCAGTAAATCACCAATCCCTGAATCCCATATGCCAGAATTGTGAGTGTATTTATATATGTAAACAGAAGTGTGTGTGTGTGTGCGTGTGTGTGTGTGTTTCCACGTGTGCACATGTGAGAATGTACAACACTACCTTTATTTACGCAAATGCCAGACTGCCATTTGTTAAGGAGTGGGGCTATGGAGGGGGGAACGAAGGGGGGGCGGGGGCTGGATTCTATTTTTTGCCATGGGTCCCACAGATTCTAAGGCCAGCCCTGTTGCTCTGGCATTTTAAAAATGTGCTCCTTAGATGTTCATTGTTGGACTTTTTGTAACTGACATAGAGAAATGGCAAATAAATTTGATCTCCTTTTTGTAAAATGTTCACTTAATCCTTCATCTGTAGCTGGTACAATGAATTGCGACTGTTGCCTTTGAAAAGGAAAGCAGGCACAAGGATATAGACAGGGACCCGTGTTGATTGCGTTGCTGCAATTTGCAGTGATTTTTGCAGAATCAGACAATCCTCGCAGTGTCACGTTGAAATTGCAGTGAAACTGCAGAGGGAGCTGCCTACAGGAACTTTAAATCCTGGCTCAGGCATAAACCTCTCGCCTGACCCCAAACTAAAACTGCTGCCGCAGCTGCCATTTCAGGCAGGCGTGACCATAACCACCGAGGGTGACTAGGCCCCTGGGAGATGAATTATGGGTGGGCGGATCTTAGGTCCCTATGTTTTGGTGAGGGAGGTCTGGGGCTTTATCATGAGATGGAAGTTCTGGGGTGCTGAAATTCCAGAGGATTTGAGCGATGTTCGATTAACAATGGCCCTTTTCACATGAGACGCCGCCCCCGCCCATCTCCACGCAGTTTTGCTGCATGGCGATGCCCATGTGAATGTCGCAGGGGATGGGTGGGGAAGCGTGCGCACTCGTGTGCTACACCCACCTCCACCCATCTACACCCATCACCCATGCACGGAGCAGTGGGCCCCAATGCCCGATGCTCCGTGGGTGGAGATAGGTGGAAGGCGCACCCCCACCTCCACCCACCGTGGCTGCAACCCCATCCCCCCATCCACCGCAGTCAGTTTAAAAATGGCCAGAGTTGTGATTTGGTGTCACACCTGTTGAAAAAGCATGCTGATAAGCAAATCTGCATGTCTAAATTGTTGCAGAATGATGCGAATCAAGCTAACTATGCAAATGTTACTGCTCGCGGTGAATTTGCAGAATTTGGCTTGACTGGTTGCAGAATTTAAGATTTTTTGGTGCAGTGAACTCAGGTCCCTGGATATAGATTTCATCTCAATGGAAATTGGATCCCAAGTGTCTAAGTTGTTGCAATGAAAGAGCCATGCAAAACAGGCCTTCTCTAATCCCCTTTCTTGCGTGCAGCACTGCAAGTATGGGTTCTGTGTCCCCAAGGAGCGAGAGGCACCCGTAACCGATGGTGCCTGGGGCACGTGGAGTCCCTTCGGAGCCTGCTCGAGGACGTGCGGTGGTGGAATCAAAACGGCCATTCGATAATGCAACAGACCTGAGTAAGTACCCAAGCATCAGACCAAACATACCATTTTTTCCCAAGAAAGCTGTTCATGAAACCACTGCTAAATTGATTGCCCAAAACAGCCAGAAATATAGATTGGGTCATGAAGGTCCTAGAGATAGTTTTGTAAATAGCTTTTGTAGGTACTTACAAAAAACTATTGTTGTACTCTCTGTTGCTCTCTCAGGGTTTAGTGAATTTATCCTCCCAATGTCCGAAGGGTGGTTTGGAACAACTGTTCCATTTTTGGGGACATTTCTGTGACTATGGAACAGTTGTCTGATATTTTGACCAGAATTCTGATCAGAATCTTTTCCAATCAGAATCCCAGTTGAAATTTTTAAATAATAATAATAACAACAACAACAAAACCTGGCCATTTGCACATGAGCAAAATGGGTGTAATATTTTGTTTGGTCCAATTAGAAATTGGAACAAACGATCAGAACGATTGTTCTGATTTCCATACAAATGGAACAATAAAAAAAGAAAAGCAAAAAAGCCCAGTTCTGAAAGAATCAGAACTGGACTAAAATTTTGCTTTTATCCCTACAGTATCCTGGTGTGGGAGGGAAACTGTGACTATCTCCAAGTTGCGTGTTCACATGAGACATTTCTCCCGCGTTTTCAGGTTAATGCTGATGATGACTGGCCCTTGTGGATGATCCCTTGTTATAAGTTTGCCCTCCAAAGAGGCACCAATCTCTTAGGTCTTCAGTCTAGAGAGAGAGTGTGGTAACTCTGTTGGTCCCAAATGTAAGAGATGGAGACCAAGTAGTTTAAATTATCTCTTTGATTGGACCAACTTCTGTTGGTGAGAAGAACAGAAGTTGGTCCAATAAAAAAGATCATTTGAAGTTTTGAACTACTTGGTCTTCAAGTCTGCAAACAACGGCTCTATTGTCTGGTTCTTAAACACTTCACTTTTCCCTTAGTTATCTCAGGGCTCCACCCAAGACTTTTCCTGACCATGGACTAAGGTTCAAACTCATAGATAAACAGCAAAGTCTCCAACCCAAATACTCTTACTACACCCCTTACTCCAGGGATAGCCTCCCAGGGATAGAACAGTTCTCTCACTGCTCCATCCAGAGGCTTCACATCCAAGCCTGCTTGGGTGACTTTGGGATGCCCGAGGGCATGTAGCTGGCACATGCACATGGGGTAACTAGCCTTAGCCCCACCTAGGCCAGGATTTTCCACTACTGCCCATTGCCGTCGGGTCACCACTTACAACAGGGAGGGGATCACTGCTTACTTTCCTCCTTGTCGTCCATCAACTTCCCCTTCCCTCAGTAAGTGGGTAACTTAGTGATAGGGAGGGGCGGGACTCTGTTTTCTTCATTCAGATAATCCGACAATTCAAAACTCAGAAATCCACAAATTCAGATAATTTGTGGAAACCCCGATATCGAGGTTTCCAGGATGCGTCATTAAAGAGACCATGGGAGGCCACACGCACTGCCGATTCCTATGGCAGGCAGCCACTTCCGGTGCATGTAAACGCATGTAAATGCTTCTCCAAGCAGCGCATTGCAGAACGCGCTTCCCTGGCCGTTCATCTAAAAGCAGCCTGAGATATGGATAAGCTGTGGTTAACTGTTTCAGCTTTACACAGAAGGAAAAACCCTGTTCCCCTGGAAATCTCAGGAGATATCAAGAGTTTTCTTTGTGATCATTGTCAGCCTAGAGAAAACTAATTTCACCAGCAGCCTTGAAAACGTTTGGTTGACATCCTGGCCATATTGGCATCTGTCAAACTGCCACCTTTTGAATTAACTAAGAGGTGGAGTCAATCTATATACTCTCCTTTGCTAAGTGATGAGATGTAGAACTGTAAAGGCAATAGGAGAAACAGCTTTCAGTTAGTAGACAAAAGGAGCTTTGAAGGGGAAAATGAAAGGCAGACGAGCACTTCAGGAGAGGGATGACTCCACTTTGTCACTATTTGTGTCCACAAGTGGATTGCTAAGGAAATGGGGATTAGCCATCTGTCCGTTTCAGGGTCTACATTCTTCTGCCACGTCTCCTGCAAGCTCTTTGAAGCTGTTGGTAGAGGAGTGTTAATTGAGGAAAGGCCAATTTATACCTAAGAATAACTGTTAAACGATGTTCACTAATTGATGTGAGCAAACTTCATGATAAAGAGAAGGCTAGAGCCAAAAGGAACTGGATGTCAACAATACATTTTTTAAAATTCCAAGAATGGCATGTACAAGGTGTGATCCTCTGCTGTTAGTCAATGGGACATTAATTGTTAACTTGAGTGGATGGAAGATTATGCTTAGACTATAGGAATTTCACACTCCAGGGTGATACGATATTTTCATTGGTTTCAATCTTCCAGCCATTGGCCTTCAATGGGACTCCTTGAAGTAAGTAGCTGGAAAGTTGCAGCCCCTATGAGTAGTCAATCCATACTAAACGGGACATTCTCAGCCAAACTTGCAACTCTAAACAATGACATACACATTGATGAGTAGGAAACCTCCTAGATCATTGATGAGTAGGAAACCTCCAACATTGATGAGTAGGAAACCTCCTGGATCTTCAATCTAGTCCACTGTAGTGCCAAACTCAGTCTTTGCTTTGATTTATTTTGTGTCTCTGCATCTCATGAGCTGTGCTGTTTTAGGTGTGGATTTTCCCAAAGCATCCAACATTAGGGCGGATTAACGGCCGGGGTTTCGAGGCTACATCCTAATACCCACTAAATAAGTACATTACATTTTGTTTTTATACCCCACTCTATTCCCTTGGGGTTCGCGGCTGTTACAAAAAGAAAACAATATAGTCATTAACAAAATTAAAATATATATTAAAATAATCTGACCTGTCCCCTTGCCAAAGCATCCCAATCCCACCCACTGCTCCATCTCTCATAGGCCCTTTTCACACAGACATTCTAACACTGATAAAATGGGGGTTACATTTTATTATACATGGTGCAGGGCTGCAGGTGTGTGCTATGGGTGCCCTGTAACATGTATAATAAAATGATGTGAAAAGGGCCATACAAGCCCTTTTTACATGGGCAGCGGTGGGTGGGGGAATGGGTGTGCTGCCATGGTGGGTGTCTTTTCCCATGGATACACACCCATCTCTACCCACCTCCACCCATCTCCACCCACAGAGCCTCCTCCGTTGTTCCAGGTGGCTCCATGGGTGGGTGATGGGTGGAGGTGGGTGTTCGCACGAACACCAATCAAGCACCCATCCACCACCGCACCGTTTCCATAGACACCCCACACATCTAACACCCTCCCACACACACAGCGGGGGGAGGGGGTGTCGTCCATGTAAAAATGGCCACTGAGAAGTCCCCTCTCCAAGCCTAGCCCACCCTTCCCACAGAGAGGCCACATCTAACCCCAAAGCCTCTGGCTCACTCCCCAGGTTCCATCTGTTACCCTTGTCTGTCGGATGGGGGTGCGTGGGAGGGTGTTCTTGGTTGCTGTCCTGGTTTTGTGGAACCCCCTTCCTCAGGAGGTTTGCTTGAGCCCGAACCTAAGCATCTTCTGGAGGTGAGGTCAACCATTTTTATTTGAAAAAGCATTTGGCAGGTGGGGGTAAGGGCTGGTTGGGGGTTTAGGTAGGGTTGCGGGGTGGGGAAGCTTTGAAGGGAGGGTGGGAGTTTTTATTGTTTGGATTTTATTATTGTTGTTTTATTAATCATGAGCCTCCCTGAGCCTCTACGGGACGGGGTGGCCTATAAATTCAAATAAATAAATAGTCTTCCATTCACAACCTCACCATTCCCTCACAAATTACCCTTCCAGAAGAGGAAAGGATAGAAGAATAAGAAATAAAATCCAGCTGTGGATTTTAAAACCATATAAACGCTAGGAGAATAACCGCGTCTTCAGGTGGGAGGGAGGAGCTACGATGAACATCTGGCGGGAGCGAGTTCCACACTGAGGGACCCGCTACGGCAAAAGCGTGATCACCTGCTGACAATGGTGGGATTCCCCAAACAGCGGGTGGTATCTGGGTGCAGATAACCAACAGGGTGTAAATGTCTCCTTTTATTATTATTAGTAGTATTATTAGTATTATTATTAGTATTATTAATAATTTATTTAATAATTAAAGAAATTATTAATATTAATATTATTAATATTAATATTTACTATTAATATTAATATTAATATTGATAATATTAATATTAATATTAATATTGATGTTGATATTAATATTAATATTAATATTGATGTTAATATTAACGTTAATATTAACGTTAATATTAATATTAATATTTATTTAGCGCCAGCCATGTACCTGACACTGTACTATCAATATATATTGACAGGCCCGTACTCCAAGGGGCTTACAATCTAAGAGAGACAAATGAGGGGGAGGCAAACATCTGGAGAGACAAGGATACATTCATGAGGTGGAGAAGTTGCAGGTGCATGTGCTTAACTTAGGATGTTTTCAGACAAGACACTCTCCACCCACGCACTGTACATGTTGCAGGGCTGCAGTGTTTCTTTATGGGTGCCCTGCAGCAAGAATAGTGGGTGGGTGGTGGGTGGAGAGTGTCTTGTCTGAAAACGCCCTTAGTTACAGGGAAGAGATTCGGAGGGAGCGAAGAGGATTTCACTCATGATGAGCCAGGGAAGGCCTGATGGAAGATGTGGGTTTTCAGAAGGGATTTGAATGTTGGGAGGGAGGGAGTAGTACGAATATATCCAGGGAGGGAGTTCCAGGCATGAGGGCTAGCAAGAGAGATGGGGCGAAGACATTTAGAGGAGCAAGGGGGTCACGAGCAGGCGACGGTGGGGGCAGAGGAGGAGCAAAGCTCCCAGGCAGGAGTGTGGTGGGATACAAGAGCGGCAGCATAGGGGGGAGCAAGGCCATGAAGAGCTTTGAAGTTGAAGACTAGGAGCTTGTGCCAAATGCATTCCCATAGAGGGAGTCAGTGGAGGGCAGAGAGGAGGGGCTGAACATGGTCAAAGTGACTGGCAAGGTGGATGACTTTGGCAGCAGAGATGAGAGGGGGCAAGGTCAGAGCAGGGGAGACCCGTACGGTACTGTTAGGAAATTTTATTACCATCTAGGAATGTGCGAACACCAGGGGTTTCGAGGTTTGACCCATTCAGGGTTTGGCCCCCTGAAACCATTCGGGGTTTGGGCCGTTCAGCCCGAATGGGCTCAGGGGGCCCGGTTTTCCCTCCCCTCTCCAAACTGCGCATGTGGAAGGGGCGCCGGGGCTCACCTCCACCCTGCCCAGCTTCGTAATTATTTTTTTTTAAATCACCCCAACCCCAGGAATTGACCTACCTGGTGGTGCCGGGGCTTCAGCTTTGGGTCCAGCGGCGGCAGCAGCAACCCGGAAGACCTAGTAGAGGCCTGAAGCACTCCAGAGCGCTGCCGCCACCGGACCCACCGCTGCCGAACTCGGGACCAGAGCCCCGGCACCACCAAGTAGGTCGATCTCTGGGGTGGGGGGGTTTAAAAATTTTTTTGAGGCTGGGCAGGGTGGGGGGGAGGTGAGCCCCACCGCCCCTTCCACCCGTGCAGCCTGGAGGGGGGAGGGGATGGGGAAACCAGGTTCCCCCCTACACCCCCCCGAATGGGTTTGGAACCCAAACGTTATTCGGCCGGTTTCGGCGGGGGGCAGTTTGGATTCGGGGTGTTCGCGAATGGGCCAAACACCCCGAGTTCGGGCCGAACTCCAAACCCCCGAATTTGGTTCGCACATTACCATCCATTATTTCACCCTGGCTGGATCGTATCCTCCTTAACCCTACATTTTAAACAGGAAAAGCTTACTCAGCCTACACCCGAATGCTGAGGCTGATGCCTTTTTCTAATCTGCCATGACACTGAGACGAATGAGCACCTTGTAGAACTACAGGAAGCTATAGGTCGATGACATGCAAACAGGTTGCCGTTTAACATGTGCTCAAATGGATGTATTAAATGGCCAGGTTAGGCCCTTCCCACTAAGATGTCCAGCTGGGAATCTGAGGTGGACAGGAAAGCTGAGGACTGATGCTTCTCCGGCTGGGTTTTGAAAATCTCCAAGGAGGGAGATTCTACCACCTCCATGGGCAACGTACTCCATTACCCGACAAGTCTTTCAGCTAGGAAGCATTTCTTAATAAATTATAATAATTCAACTGAAATCTACATTGCTGTAAGGAATGGAATTCCAGATTTGGAAAGAACTGAAATGACCTGAAAATGGCTGTTTCGGTTCTACCCGAAATTTCGGTTCTCGTTTCAGTGTCAGTATTTCAGGATTTTTGCATTGATTTCCCGCCCCCAGCCTGCATTTTTTAAATGAAAAAAAAAACCAAAAATGCACACACAAAAACCCAAACCTAAAACTGAAAGAAGAACCAAAAATCTCAGACAACTGAATCTGAAAAAACTGAAGCTGAAATATAATCCAGAGTCCCATCCCTAATTGCTGCAGTTTAAAACCACCCCCTCTTCTGCTTTCTTGGAAGGTGGAAAACAAATGTCCACCATCGTGGATTGTGGTTTTTTTGCTGGGGAGGGTTGTGGCATATTTGAAAACTGCTAACGTGAACGTGAATGGTGTGGAAAAAATAAACAAGGAACTGTTTTAGTTACACTTTCTCATAAGACAAGAAGGAGGGGCTACCTGATGAAATTTACAAGCAGCAAGTTTGAAACATACCAAACACAGTATTTTATTTTGTACAAAGCACTATTGACCTGTGGAACTCATTGCTGAAGGATGTTGTGACAGCTGGTGGAGTAACTGGGCTCAAAAAAAGAATAGACATATTCATGGAGATTAGAGTCATCAATGGCAAAATAGCCAGGGAATGCAATCTTATGTTCAGAACGTCTCTAAACCTCTGACTACAACCAAAATGTGAAACACTCAAGGGGCTACCGTAACTAGGAAAACTGACCTAATAATCCAGTATGAGAATGGTACAATAGTTATATGATACAACTCTCCTTCATAATTCTCCTATATCTTCTTGTACACGGCCTGTGACACATCCAATACTGGTCCCACAGAATACTGGACCATTAATCTGACCTAGTTTAAAAAAAAACACAGCAACTTAAAATCTGACCCAGTGAGATCACTCTTACGTTGTGAAGACTTCACAAAAAGTCTTTAAAGCCTATCAAATTACTATGGGACCTATGAGTTTCTTGTAGGGTGAAAACTAACAAGACACTAGCCCATGTTAGCCTGCGGTATCCTGGAAGTCACCTGCTCATCTGGTAGGTCGCTGCCCGATGTTTGCTTGCTATGGCATTGGGGTGGGCACCCAGCTGCTGCAGTATGCATGGGCCAACAGCGGTTGGTGACACAGCCCAGAGAAAGGCCCGGGCACCTGGGCTAACCTGGACTAACTCCATCCTGTCTATTCAGGCCCATGGTCAGCACCGCTGCAAGGTGAGGTCGGAGGCACGGGTCTGGAGGAGAGCCCTCACCCTGGTCACCAATCAGAGCACACTAATCAGCTGTTTGGTGCACACTTCCACTCCCCCCTCCATCAGCTGTTTGGTGGCAGCGCTTTCTGAGGCTCAATCCTGCAGCGTGGCGGAGGTCCGGCCATCCTATCCCGTTTGGACGTCTTCTCGGCCAGCCCATGCCATGGAGGGTCCCGTGGTGGAGCCCGCATGCCCGGGTTATGGGAATTGTGTCGATAGCAAGGCTGGGAGGAAAATACCATTTGTCTGGAAATCTTCAGATACGCTGGAAGTATTCAAAATGTGCACAAGTTTCTGCGAAAAAAATATTGCATTTTCAGTCGTCTTTATTTATTTATTTATTTATTTATTTCTATAATTGTATACCCCACCCCTCCTGAAAAAATAGCTCAGGGTGGCTCACAATTTTAAACACAAATAAAAACAATTAAAACAATTAAATTAATAAAAGTATAAAATCTCAGCAGGGGAGAGTCATAAAATTAAACAAAAAATAGAAACAAAAAACCTCCCACCCTAACCCTCAAACCCCCACTCCATCCTATTATTATTATTATTAACAAACATTTATATAGTGCCAGCAGTGTACCTGGCACTTTACAAAGTAATAAAATAGACACGGTCCCTGCCCCTAGGGCTTACAATCTGAGAGACAGGAGCTGGGGGAGAGACATAGGAAGGGGAACAGAGGGAGAGACAAGGGGTCTAACATTCATGAAGATGCGAGGTCTCAAGTGCACGTACTTGGCTTGGTTACGATGAGAATGACAGCAGGCAGGTCCATGTTGCAAGGATAAGGGTAAACCGATCGTAGGTATAGGAATAGTGGCTCAGCAGGATAAAGAGTCAGACAGAGCAGAGCGAAAGAGGTGAGTTTTAAGGAGAGATTTGAAGGTATGAAGGGAGGGGGCAAGGCGGATGTGGACAGGGAGGGAGTTCCAGGCATGGGGGGCAGCAAGTGAGAAGGGACGAAGGCGCTTAGGGGAGCAGGGAAGGCGTGGAAGGGTGAGAGAAGGGACAGAGGAGGAGCGAAGTGCACGGGCTGGAGTATGGAGGGCGATAAGTGCAGAGAGGTAGGGGGGAGCAAGGTTGTGAAGAGCTTTATAGGTGAAGACTAGGAGCTTGTGCAGGATTCGTTCAGGAAGGGGAAGCCAGTGAAGCGAAGAGAGGAGGGGCTGCACATGGTCGAAGCGACTGGCGAGGTAGATGACCCTGGCAGCAGAGTTTTGGACAGAGATGAGGGGAGAAAGGTGAGACCGGGGAAGGCCAGTGAGAAGGAGGTTACAGTAATCGAGGCGAGAGATGACCAGAGCATGAACAAGAGTTTTGGCAGACGAGACAGAGAGAAAAGGGCGAATCTTAGCAATGTTATGGAGGGAGAAGCGACAGGATTTAGCAACAGAGTCAATGTAGGGTTTAAAAGAAAGGGCTGAGTCAAAGATGAAGCCTAGGCTACGGGCTTGGGGGACAGGCAGGATGGTGACTCCATCAATAGTTATTGACAGTGAGGAAGGAGAGGAAGGATGAGGGGGGAAGATAAGGAGTTCAGTTTTAGCCATGTTGAGTTTGAGTTGACGTTGAGACATCCAGGTAGAGATGTCAGAAAGACAGTTGATGAGACGAGCTTGAACAGAGGGAGAGCGAGAAGGAGAAGAGATATAGAGTTGAGTGTCATCAGCATAGAGATGGTATTGGAAGCCATGGGAGGCAATGAGTTTGCCTAAGGATGAAGTATAGATCGAGAAGGGTGAAGTATAGATCGAAAAGAGGAGAGGGCCAAGAACAGAGCCTTGAGGAACACCAACTAACCCTACCCTACCAAAAGCCTGACAGAATAGCCAGGTCTTACAAAATTGTGTAAAGGAGGAGAGGTCCGGAGCTACCCTGGCCTCTGCTGGGAGGGAGTTCCACAGCCATGGCACGGCCACCAAGAATGCCCTCCCCATTGTGACCCCCCAGGAAACCCAGGGGATCTCAAGAAAGGCACTCCAGGTGGACTGCAGGGCCTGATCCAGAGTTTGAGGAGTGAGGCGGTCGCACAGATAAGTAGGGTCCAGGCCATGTAGAGCCTGAAAGGTCAGCACCAACACCTTGAATCGGGCCCAGAAGACTATAGGCAGCCAGTGCAGTGAATGGAGCACCGGTGTAATATGCTCCCTGTGGCCCGTCCCCATAAAGAGACGGACAGCCACACTAGCTACAGTCTCTGGACCATCACCATGGGTAGCCCCACGTAGAGTGCATTACAACAGACAAGTCTTGAAGTGATGAAGGCATGGATGATAGTGGTCAGGTCGGAGTCTGAGACATGTGGCCAAAGCTGCCGCACCAGATGTAATTGGCAAAATGCTCTTCTCGCCATCGCTCCCACCTGGACATCCAGGCGGAGCTGGGAGTCAAGAAGCACTCCCAGACTGTGAACCTGGGGAGCCAGCAGGGGGCAAACCCCATCAATGATGGAAGATGCCACAGCCACCACCTTCCCCACTAGCATCACCTCCATCTTGTTGGGATTCAACTTCAGCTGGCTCGCCCTCATCCAGTCCCCCACAGCCGCCAGACACTGGATAAGCACTGAGACTACCGGTTCTGGGTTGGATGAAAACAAGAGGTAAGTTGGCTGTCATCAGCATATTGATGACACCTAACAACGAACTTCATACCATCTCACGACCTCGCCAAGCGACTGCATATACACATTGAACAGGAGAGGGGAGAGAATAGAACCTTGCAGGACTCCACATGAGAGGTCCCAGGGTGCTGAAAAATAATCCCCGAGCACCACTTGCTGAGTTCTTCTGGCCAAGAAAGAGTGGAACCGTTCAAGAACAGTCCCGTTCACCCTGGCATGGTCCCTCAGGCGAGTCACCAATATCTCGTGGTCAACAGTGTCAAAAGCAGCCGATCTAACAATATCAACAGGGTCAATTGATCCTGGTCCAGTTCATGGTGGAGGTCATTGACCAAAGCCACAAGCTCAGTCTCTGTGCCATAGCTAGGGCAAAAGCCAGACTGTGAGGGGTCCAGAAATCCAATGTAGTCAAGATGCCCCTGAAGCTGCCGAGCTACTACCCATTCAATAACCTTTCCTAAAAAGGGAAGATTAGAGACCGGCTGATAACTGGCATGGGAGCCAACGTCAAATAATGGCTTTTTGAGCAGAGGCCGCACCACCACGTCCTTGAGGCAACTCGGCACTCTGTCCTCTCACAGGGAGGCATTGACCACATCTGCCAGCAGTGACTCCAGCGACTCCCAGCTGGCCTTGACCAGCCAGGATGGACACAGGCCCTGACAGCCCCAAGAACATCCGCCGCATCACCAACTGAAATTTATCCCATGAAACGGAGCTTCCATTACTTCTGTTTCTCCTATCGTAATAAGTGTGGTGTCAAAATCGTGGTGGATAGGAGCAATTTTATCTGCAAAGCAATCAACAAACATGTCACAGAGAGCACTGGAATATTACACTTCCAGGTGGAGGGAGGCCAGACTGACCAATCCTTCCCTGTTCCCACCAAAGATGGAGAACATAACCACTAACCTCCCCAACAAAAAAACCCACCGCCTTAAAGCAAACCTCCCTGAACTCAGACTTCCCCAAACAACCCACCTCTCTGCCAGAGCGCCTATACCCCACTCTGCTGAAGCAGAACCACCCTTCAAATAAAATGCACATTAAATGCACATTAAAAACACCCCCAAGGGCCACGCCCAAGGGCCCTTTGGCGCAACCCTTAGGCGCACCGCCTTTGAAGTCCTGTGCTTAGCCCAGAAGCTGCTGGGAGGGATCCCTGGCCCTCTGCCAGCAGGAGGAGGTGGGGGGAAGGTAGCAACAGGGGCCCAGGGAATTCCCTCACAGTCTCTCAAGGTGGTATGGCTCCTGAGGGCTCCGAGGCCTGTTACAGGCTGCATTTATTTTGTAGTGTTGTATGGTAATCAGTGATGTGTCACTTTTATTCCATGTCACTAATGATGTTATGTGATGTCAAGGAGACTCTCTGCAGGGGGAAAAAAAGAACACTTCTCTGAAGTTGGTTTATTTCTCAAAGTCAAAGTCAAGGTCAGGCCTTTTTCTGCTCTTCTCAGGTTCTGCGAAAGGCGATATGAAGTCATTAAAGTTTTTAAAGCTTTTTTTTCCCTTCAAAATTTGCCATGGTGGCTAGTTTTGGGTGGCAATCAGTTTGAGAGCTGTAAGTGTACTTAAGGCTCGGATACCGGTTAAAAGGAGGTTTAATAGCAATGTTAATAAAACTGGCAGTAGAAGTCATGGCAGCAACTTGGAATTATATCATGGAATTATCATATGGAATTATCATGTTGAATGTTAGGCTGTCATAGAATTATATGGAATTATCACGTTGAATGTTAGGCTGTCATGGAATTATCATACGGAATTATCACGTTGCCGTTGCATTACAAACAGAAAACATTTTCAAACTGGCAAAAATGCTTGAGTCAGATGGACCCTGCAGTGCATTATTTATGGTTAAGAACATGACCCGTAATGTTCAGCTGCAAATGAAAACTTGCCCAGCTAATAATTAAACTGCCATTCTGGGCTGTCTCCTCAGAGAAGTGCTAGACCTCAGATGTTACCAACCAAGGGTTTTGAGGGAGGCTGGCATGCTGCCCGGTTTACTGTGTGTCACTGCTGAAAAAGTGTATGGACTGTCTTTTTGTAAAAGGAAGGACGATCGAATCAAAGTTTGATGGTGTCCTTCAGCAGCGTGCAGAGCTGCCCAGCCCAAACCTTCAAAAATCAAGAGTCGAGCTTTCAAAAAATTGTGGGATTGGACTAAAAATCATGTTTGTTTATATGTTTTTAAACAAAGAAAGGTGAGTTCTTTGTATTTGCTAGTTTTTGAGCCTTGAGGGTACATGGAGGCAAATAGTTCAGCTCTCTGTTTCATCCTTTCGGGCCACACAGGATCCTTCCTCAGGCATGGAGCAAGTCAGAACTATAGACTGGGCAAATGCAGAACAGGTTGATATTATTGTTATTGTTTTGGTTTTGTTGCTACTACTCTGGATTAATATGTTACCCTTCTCCTAAACAAACCCCAGGTGACTTACAAAAAAATAAAATGGAATTAAATATATAAATAATATTTCTACCCTCCCTTCACAACCTTCTCCTACCTCATAGGGTGTTTTCAGACATGACGTCGCTAACCACAGTTTAACCCCATTTAAACCACATTTGGACGTTTCTTATGCATGTTGCAGGGCTGTATTGGTGCAGTGTGGTTAAAGTGGGGTTAGCGTCATGTCTGAAAACACCCTTAGTGTGAATAATAGATGTTAAAAATAAAATTTACAATAAAAATCCATGCAACTTCAATTTTATTTGTGATTGTTCACCAAAATAAAATATCTGAAGCTTTGCCACATGTATGCAAGAAATAATAATAATAATAATAATAATAATAATAATAATTTTTAAAAAATTAAGCAGGTCCAATACTATTAAAATCAAATCTAGCCCCTTTAGCCCCAAGCTCCAACCCTCCGACTATAATTGGCCAGGTATATGGATATATACCCAGCTTCTCTCACTCTCCCACATGCTCATCCCTCTCCCCCTGTGCCTGTAGCTCTCCTCTCAAAGAGGGAGGAGTTGTGATAGACCCACCCTCCCAGCTAACACTACCCAGTCTCCCAACATCCCCCACCCTCAAAAAGCCCACCCATCCTATAAAAAGGCAGTGCTTTGGGCACATTGCAGTCATGTTTTCAAGCTGTTCTTTCTGCAACTGTGAGAACTACAAACGTACTTTTATAAGAGTGGTCAGTCTTCTGATTTTTTAGTAGTCGAGGCTATACGCACCCTAGAACTGTGAGACTTGTAGTGAAACAGCAGGAATTGGCGGTCCTGCATGTAAGAACATAAGATCTGGCCGTACAGAGGTGTTTGTTGCCCAGGTAACCAAATGCCTCTCATGTTAAGCGAATCGGAAATGGTGACTGAGGACACATTCACACAATGGGTGTTTTCAGACATTACGGGGCTGGTTGGCCCTGTACCGAAAACAACCCATTCATCCCCCGCCAGGATGACCCCATCACGCTGTATCAGACGTGCCGGGGGATCCCGGCGGGGAATCTGGGAGGGGACGGGACTGCGCGGCACAACGTGCGGCCGCACGGCCCCACCCCCTCCACGCTCCCCGCCACCCCCCCTCTGGGGATACGGGCGGGCGGTGGGGCCAATGCGGCCATAGCATCTGGCCGAATTGACACGGCCAGACGTGATTTTTTTTTTGGTCCCCGCCGGGGATCACTTTCGCCACACTTCCCGGGAAAGTCCCCCGGGGAGCCCAGGGAGCGTGGTTGAAATTGACCCCATGTGCCGATTGACCGTGGTGAACATCTGGCGGCTGCCAAACAGACGTTCGAGGCACAGTGACCACAGGTGGGTATTCACCTTGGTTCACTGTGATCTCGTAACGTCTGAAATCACCCATTGTGCCCCTAGTGGGGAAAGGAACACAGGGGGTAGCCTTTTATGCCTTCCCTCACATTGTGAGTGTGGTGTGAAAGGGTTTTGAGGAACCAACAAGACCCCCATCAGTCAACACACATCAGATACTGGGCAAATGAGCTGATAACAGTTACCCAAAGTTACTGGGTATTACCATTACCGAGTCACCCATTGACCATTTTAAGAATTGGTAAATGAGGATGGGAATTGGGACAGAAAGTTGAAAAAACAGTATCAGAAGCTGGAAAAATCAGCATTGGAAAAAATTGGTACCAGAAGTCAGAGAATCAGGATTAAAACAGTAAATCGGTATATCAGGTAGCCCATCAAACATGAATCAGCTACCAGTTAGTACCCAGTGTTAGTAGACTGAGTCAAGGCCAGTCGTATAGCTGGGTTTAAAAAAGGACTGGTTAAGATCTTGAAAAGTAGGTCCATGCAGCAACTTGCCAAGTAGGCTTAGGGGATGGCACTTAACTTCTTACTATTGGGAGCTGGGAGGTGACAACAGGGAATAGATTGCCATTGGGATCTGACTGGGTCCTTCTCCCAAGACTGGTGCTGGGCTCAATGGACCATTGGTCTGACCCAGTATGACACTTATTTATTTATTTATTTATTTATATATACAGGCTGCCCTTCCCAAATTGGCTCAGGGCGACTTACATTTGATAAAAAAAAACATTAAAGCCCAGTTTAAAAACCCAATTTTCTCCCCCACCCAAAAAAAACATACCCCTAAAGCGCAATCACTATCTCCACCTGCCAAATGCCTTGCCAAGCAAAAACATTTTACTCCACCTCCGGAAGATGCTCCAACTCGGGCTCGAGTGAACCTCTGGAGGAAGGAGGTTCCATAGAACTGGGACAGCCAGCAAGAATGTGTGCCTACGTACCCCTCTCCCAGGGACAAGAGGGTCAGACATAAGCCGCAGGAGAGCACTGCCAGCTGACCGCAGGGGCTGTAATGGGGCATGGTAGGACAGTTGATCTTTCATATATGTGGGGCCCAGTCCATTTAGGGCTTTAAGATCAAAAACAACCCCTTGAATTGTGCCTGGAAAGCAATAGGTAGTCAGGGCAGACTTTGGGGCAGTGGTGAAATGCGCTCCCGGAGACCCATCCCTGAAAGACGCTGGACCACTGCATCCTTATGTTCTGTACAGCACCAGGTCATACGACTGGCACTATATAAATGTCTAATAATAATAATAATAATAATAATTAAGTCAAGTAGCACAAACAAGCACTTGTTTCAGTTCTAGTTCTACCTTTAATGTGTGGACGAAGACCCTTCCTTTCTACCAAGGGACAAAGTTCATTAATGTATGGGTACCTCTTGGAGTGGTGGTATACTGATGGGAAGCCGCATTATTAGGGCATCTTTGCATTACCAAAAAAGCAAAATGTATTTTATTTCTTTATTTTTATTTATTTTAATACACTTTTACCCCACATCCTCCCGCACCATGGCTGCTCGGAGCAGCGAACAACATATAATATCTAACAATAAAACTAAATAATTAAAGTATTAAAAAATTACTAAAAAGTCAGAATTCTTAAAGGCAATAAAGACACACACACACACCCTTCCTCGAAGGCCCGGTGGAACAACCAGGTCTTACAGGATCTTCAGAAAAAGGGGAGGTCCGGGGATAAAATGATTCTGTTCTGCAAGGAAATGCCCTAAATGTTCTTTTAAGCACCACAAAGAATTTTCTCTTGTTGGGTAGGGCTGAAACAAGTAGTAAACAAACTATTTATGAGTATTCACTGAGTGCCGCGGACTGGTCCTTAGTACTTGGGCCAGTCCGAGGACCCTCAGCAAATACTTAGCCAGTTTACGAGGGTGTGGGCAGAGGAGGGGGCCAGAGGGAGCCTCTGGGGGTGGGGGAGGGAATGGGCTAGGGAAGAGGGGGTGGGACCTGGCAGGGGCTGAGGGGCAGAGTACTCACCCTCTGGATGGGCTCCAGTGACATGTGGCTTTCTCAAAGCTGGTAAGTTTTTAAAAAAAACAAAAAACTGGGCATGCCTAGAAGGGCTGAGTGGCCCCTTCTGAGCATGCTCAGACCTTTCCAAGATGGCACCCGCTGCCAGAAAATCTGTAATTTGACCTGGAAAATCTGTAATTTTGGGTACCTATTTTTCATTTTTCAATTTTCCTATTACCAATCAGTATATGGGATAGAAAATTGAAAAATCAGGTCAGAAGCCAACATTCTGGGACTAGAAGTAAACATTCTGGGGTGGAAAACCAAAAAATCAGGACATTCCAGGACTCAGAAGTCGACATTCTGGAACATTCCGGGCATGGAAAACCATCAAATCGGAACCAGAAGTCGCTATTCTGGGCCATTCTGGGCCATCGGCTACTTGAATTGGGTTGAAATCGGGTACCGATCAGTACCTGATATTGTCAAGTCGATTCAGGTACCAGAAATACCCATTGGTATACCCATTTTGCGGGTACTTGTTTCAGCTCGTGCATGCAATTTGCATACAACCCATGCACAACCTGCATGCAACCCCTGTCTAGGGAATGTAGTGTGCGTGCAACCCGCATGACCGTGAGTGCATGAGTGGAGGATCAGGTTCAGTGGCTCGACCCAACATTGTGGTTGGGGTGGAGGGGATCAAAAATAAACCAAAACAAGAAGGAACCATTCGTCATTTGGGGAGCCAAGAGATTGAATCATGGAGCATATGTGATTTTTTATTTTTTTTCATTTTTTATTAGGCCCAGGAACGGTGGGAAATATTGCGTGGGTCGTCGAATGAAATTTAAATCGTGCAACACTGAACCCTGCTCTAAGCAAAAGAAAGACTTCCGAGAAGAGCAATGTGCGGTCTTTGATGGAAAGCATTTTAATATTAACGGTCTACCTCCTAACGTGAGATGGGTTCCTAAATACAGCGGAAGTAAGTGTAGCAGGAAATGAAGTTTGGCAATTATTATTATTATTATTATTATTATTATTAACAAACATTTATATAGCGCCAGCAGTGTACCTGGCACTTTACAAAGTAATAAAATAGACACGGTCCCTGCCCCTAGGGCTTACAATCTGAG
>QEPC01006549.1:4482520-4496966 GCA_003113815.1 Sphenodon punctatus | reverse complement strand
ACAGGCGGGGATTGTATAGCACCTCCGCAGGGGTCCATGGTACAGGGTAGACCTTCATCAACCACCGGGTCAGGGGGTAGGCAGGGTCCCCCAGGATACAGGGAGGCATCGGGACCCCCTCGATCCAGTTCATGCCCATGTCAGCAAAGTCCCCCCGGAACATCCGGGCATAGAAGGGGGAGATGGTCATGATCCTGGCATCATGACTGCGGCTGAAGTTACCCGTGTAGATGTCTATGAAGCAGCCCCGGTGATCCACCACCCCCTGCAGCTTCAGGGAGTAATACCCGTGCCTGTTCACATACTCCAACGCCTCCCCAGAGGAGGGGCGGAGTATCTCTATGTGGGTGCCGTCCATGGCTCCCATGCAGTTGGGGAAGCCTCCGGCCGCGAATCCCGCCATCATGGCCCCCTTGTCCACCAGCTGGATTGTTCTGTCCAGAAGTTCGCCCTCCACCGCCTCGCACACATCCCGGAGGATACAGGCGACAGTGCTGAGCCCTACCTCGAAGTGCTGGGACATGGACCGGCAGGAGTCGAGTGTTGCTAGGGCCCAGACCCCTATTGCCACCCGCTGGACCATGGGGATGGGGGTCCACATGGAGGTGTGCTGACGCTCCAGCCAGGGTGTAAGGAGCTCCGCTAGGCAGAGCAGGGTGCGCTTGTCCATCCTGAAGTGAGCCCTCCAGGCTGGCTCTTCCCACTGGGCCAGCGCCCTAGCCCACCAAGTCTGTGGGTGCTCTGCGACCCATAGGCGTCTGTCAATGGGCATAGTGAGCAGGGCTGCCCGGCGCATGATCTCCCTTGCCCACAGGAGGTGTCTGGAAGCCTCGCGGAGCACTGCGGGCCAGGTCCGGCTCTGGCTCACAGCCTGCCAATCTGCCCCGGAGACCCTCAGTGCCCTGAGGCGAGCACGGGCTCTCCACTGCTGCATGGTGGTGGAGCCCCATGGGGGGAGATGAACTGTTATACAGGGCCTCTGATGACAGGGCTGGCCGGGGGTGGGCCCCTAGCCGGGTGCCCCCCCCCACCCTATGGGGGGCCGGGGTATGATTGCGTGCAATTGGGTACACCTGCAGGCAGCGCACTGGGCCTTGCCCCTGCACAGACTTGCGGGTATGCGCGCTCCCTGAGCAGCTGCATTCCATCAGGCATCACCACCCCCCACCCCCCGTTTGCTACAACTTGGCCTTGGAGGTCCAATTAGCTGGACTGTGTGTGCTATTGTGTTATGCAGCTGTGCTGGGTCCGCACCCCATGCCTCACTCCGTTCTGCAACACTGTTACTGCCTGAGGCCTGTTGTCCTGTTCCTGGGACCCACCAGGGTCCCACCCCCCCCGGGCCTGGAGGGTATGTGGGCCCCCCTGTCCTTGGTGTTATTCTCCCTGTCTCTCTGGACCATGGCTGGTTGTCTGTCCACCGGGCTCCCGCTTCCCAGCCCCCATGGGGCCCCCCATATCTAGACCTTCCACAAGACCATGTCTCTGTGCGACCTGTGGCATACCCCGGCCGTGCAGCTGCTCCTGGGCAGCCCTGACAGCCGTGCGGGTGCCTTGGTGAGCTTGAGCTCTGGACTTTGCTACTTCGGCTATGAGGCGAGCGCTCGTGATTGCCGGCTGCATGCGGACACCCTGGGGCTCGTTCGCTTCCCCGATGGGCACCTCCTGGACAAGCGGTGTACTCATGTGCCCTGGTCTGGAGGTGAGACCGTGTCTGCGCTGAGTGTGTGTGGGCTGGGCACCTTCATGCTGTGCCTTGCTGAGGGCAGCCCTGCCCTGGCCATGTCCTACTTTGCCTGTGTTCATGGGGCGCGTGGGTACCAGCGCACCCGAGGGGCAGTGTACCACCGGCTGCTGGAGCTGGGACAGCTTCCTTGGCCCCCTTCTGCTGCCTGCTGTGTGGCGGAGCCTTCCGCGGCGGAGATGTCGGCCCCGATAGGGGTGTGGTCCCAGACGGATGTGCAGTTGGGGCTGTTCCTGCAGGACCCCTTCGAGGCCTACTACCTGATCACCCACCACATGTCCGGGTTGGGGTACCGCTGGGGCTTGATCCATTGGCCCCACCTGGTTCACTGAGCAGGACACCCATCCCCAGGGGCCGGCGTGGCCCCCAGCAGTGGCCTGTGAGTCCCGGTGTTCCTCCTGGGCCCCCAGTGTCTTGCCCCCATGTGGGCTCCCGCCCCTGTCCAGGGGGGCCAGTCTCCACTGGCTGCTCCCTCCCTGATGTGCCTGCCTTGCCGAGGTGTCGCCTGCTTCCCAGGGTGTTGCTGCCCCTGCCTGTGGCCCCGGGCCCCCTCCGGGCCCCACCCCCTGGTCTGCCTGCATAACCGGGGTTCCCCTCTGGTGTTGCCCTCCCTGGTTCCTGGGTGCGACGCTCTGCATGGCATCACTGACCCGACTGTGTCCAGCGACCTGTCCCCACCTGCCAGCGCTGCCACCTGCTGTCCGCACCCCCCCTCTCCTGTGTGCTTGTGTGACCTGGGGGTTCCAGGGCCCCCGGACTGGCCCTCAGTGCCTCCTCTGGGGTGTGTGTGTGTCCTTGGACTGGCAGCGCTGCACCGGCTGTCCTGCCTGCCCAACACCTGCCCCTCAGTGGTGGAGGGGTCTCTGAGTGCCTCCTGGATCCTTCGCGGGTGGTTCCCTGTGCATTGCGGGCCCCTGCTGTGCCTTGGACCCGAGCTCCTGCCCCCCCCCCATTCCGGGACTGCCTGTGTTGCTGTGGGGGTGCCCGTGTGGACAGTTCTGCTGGGGGGGTTTCCACCTGGCCTAGCACATTGCAGGTTTCCCCCCCACTCCCTGTCCCGGTCCCTCCCCCCTTGCTCCCATTGTGCCTTGTGTGTTGTCCGGTCACCTGTGCCCCCCTTCCCTTCCTTTCCCTTGTGTGTGTGTGTGTGTGTGTGTGTGTGTGTGTGCGTGTGCCCGAGCGTGTGGTCGTGCTGTGTGTTCTGTTGTGCCTCCGCTGGCTGTGTGCCTGGTGTGTGTGGTACCTGTGCGACTCTTCTCCCTCTCCCCCCTCCCTTCCCGTTTCTCTTGTGTGGGCATTGCCTTTTGTGCCTTTTGGCTTTGTTTGCCTTCAGGCAGCCATGTCTGTGTCCTGCCCCTGCCCGGTGGGTTCTGGGTGTTTTGACCACGTCTGGGAATCGGCATCACGTCTGTTGCACTGCCCCGGTCCGTGATCTGGTGGCCCGATTCCCGGCCGTGGTCCCAGTCCCGTCACGTCTGTTCAGGGCTTTTATTGGCCCCGGGGGGTGGTTGTTTTGTTCACCCCCACCAGGAATCCACTGTGGTGAACCGGCCGCCCGTAACATCTGAGATCACCCATAGTTGGATCACCACAATCCAAGAGCGGAATGATCATGTGTGGCACCCATTTTGCGCATGTGCACAAAACAGAACAATTTTGTCGTTGACATGTGTAAAATGTTGCTAGGCATGAGTCGGTTGTGATCGGGTCTACGTTCTGTTGGAGATCCAGACCAGGCACAGTGCCGAGAACTGAAACAAGTACCTGCAAAAACGGGTATACCTGTTGAATTTCTGGTACTTGAATCAACCCCAATTAGTTGATTCAAGTACCCAATTAGTGCCTAATCCAAGTACCCAATGTCCTGATTTTCCAATTTTTATCCCGGAAGACCAACTCCTGGTTCCATTTTTCTTAGTTTCCTTCCCAATTTATCGACTTATAACCAGTAAACTGGTAATGGTAAATACCATTGTTTCAGGCAATCAGGTATCCGGTGGCTACTCAATGTGCAGCTTGTCAGGTGCCCGACACTGTGGGTATTTCCTGAAATGACATGCCTGTTTCACCTTTAGTGTTACAACTTGGCGCACTCAAAAAACAAGTATTACTTTGCAGGCACAAAATGGGTGTAGGGTGGCCACCAGTAGGGTGGCCAAATATACAAATTGTAGAGGATACTTATGAGAAATACAGGTTGCAGGGCTGCACTGGCCCTGCAACCTGTATTTCTCATAAATAGTCTCTAAAATTTGCATATCTGGCCATCCTTCTCTCCAGCAGAAATGAGACCAGATTGTAACTGGCCCACGTTCTTACTGGATGGATCCATTGGAGACCTGGTGAATTTTGTTTCAGCTCTGCCTGACTATGTTCTGTTTCCCTAGGTTATAACACTGTCGTGCGCATACCTGCTGGTGCTACAAACATAGACGTGCGGCAGCACAGTTACTCAGGGAAACCAGAAGACGATAACTACCTTGGTAAGAAAGCAAGGACTGTGGCATCTAGAAATTCAAGCTCTTTTCAAGCCGTGTTTACAGTCCCAATATACTAGCCTCTCCCTAAGCCTTTCCCCACTAAGGATGATCGACAGCAGGGCTGTCCTACCGGTGGCCTGCAGGCCGGGCCTGGCTCAGAATAGCCATTCTGTGTTCGCGGAACATTTCTTTGAAAACAAAACCGCTATTTTATTTTTTTTGCCCGGAATTCCAATTGGAAATGTGGATTGGAATTCCGATGGAAATAATAATATTTGTTTTTAAAAACTGGCCATTTGCGCATGCACAAAATGGCACTGCCCATACCTGAAATTGCAGTGCCGGCACATTTGCCATTTTGGGCATGGGCAGCAGTAGTTTGTGCATGTGCAAATCAGCCAAGTATCCATTTTACGCCGGTGCAAATGACCGGATCTTTTTGTCCGATCTGGTCAGAAATTTGAATGAACAAGCTGCCTGATTATTCATTCCAATTTCGGATGGAACTGGACAAAATGCCCGGTGCTAACAGTATCGGAACTGGGCAAGAATTTTGCCCCAAGCCCTACCATGCATGGACCAGACACTTGAGGAGGTGGCCAAGAAGTTGGCCAGTTAATGCATGACCCTTTGGTTGTTTAGCACAAGCATGAGCTCCATCCACTTCAGTGGGGCTCATGTTGGTGCTAAATTTCCAGAGGATCACACCTTTAGGTTCAATTTCAAAGCATCATTTCATTATCACAGAAGTACGGAGTGTCTCTGTTCAAATTGTGCTGCATCTAGATATCATTCGGTCTGTCAAATTGTTTAGAAAATCGCTCTTGTGTTGGGACTTTGAAAATATCAATTTCTTTGGGTGTTTACAGGCGTGATGGCAAGCACCGCCTTCATAACCTGACCCCAGTCGGGAAGCCACTACTGACTCCATCTAGACTGGGTCAGGCAGCATACCAAAGTTGATCGCAAGTGGGCCGGCGGAGATGGTGGCCCATCCCCACGCTTTGCCCAGCATCCCGCCCCCCATCATGACGGGCAGCCATGGCAGCCAATGACAGCTGCCATGGTGGATAGGCATGGCGGACTCTATACGGGTCAGGTCACGGCAGGCTACAACAGACATGGATAGTCCATGTTCCCCACTCTGGCCTGGTCGGACAGACTGTAGTCTGGGCTGTGAAATGGGCTCGCCGCAGAAACGCCTGGGAGAAATCCCAGGCAAATATGTGGTGGTGCAACAACAAACCTGCCAGTGGCTCACGGGCCAAAGCATGCCTTAGTGGGCTAAAACAGGCTACCTTCACACACCCTTAATCACTGCTACACCCATGCAAGGCAAGACAACATTGCTGTCCCTATTTTACAGAAGCACTGAGAGAGTAAGTGAGCAGATCACACAAGGTGCCTGTGTAGCTGAGTCAGAAACTGAGCCTCAGTAGACTGAGTACCACTCCAAACAGTTCTCCATAGAATCACATCATAAGAGGGAGGAAGAGTGGTCTAGTGGTTGAGGAGGTACCCTGGGTGTTGGGAGATGTATATTTCAGAGTCAGTCTGACTTGGCATAGAGTAACCATACCTCTCCTTTAAAAGAGGATGCTTATGAAATATACAGGTTGCAGGGCTGCACCGGAAATAATGCTCTTTTTTGGGCGGGGGGTGTCTTTCTTCAGAGGGAGGAATTTCTTTTCTAGAGTCATAGGGTTGGGAGGAACCACTAGTTTCATCTAGTCCAACCTCCTGCTTGGATTTTCTTCTTTCTTAGAAAAACAACCTTCTGTGTGTTACTGGTGTACACATGTGTGGCGCGTGTGTTACTATGTGTGTGGGAATTTTTCAGGTATTATTTCGGTTTTTCAAGTAATTTCACGTACTCAAAAAATCGGTAACTGAAATTTTGGTTTTTCAAGTACTATGTGAAACGGTTCCTGAAAAAGTAGGTATTACCCTTGAATACCAAACCGGATACCCATTTCTGCTCTCGCATCTACATGTGCTTGATTCACTGAGAGTGAAATCTCCGGCGTTTGATGTGCTGGATCTGGTAGCAGTTACTTCATCACTTAGGAGAAATGTGATGTTGTCACAAGTTTGGGGTGTGTTGGACTCTTGCCCGATGGTTGCATATGCCCATGACAAATGGAACAAAGTTCTTCCATGGCTTTTAGTACCCCTTTGGATGCACTCGTCCATGATTGAAGTCAATGGCAAAACTTTCCTTAACTTTAATGGAGGTTAGACGTCACCCGGAGTACTGTGTCCAGGTTTGGGTGCCTCATTTTAAGAAGAACATTTTCAAATTGGAGTGGATTCAGAGGAGGGTGGAAAAGATGATAAGGGCTGGAAAGCAATCTTAGTAGGAAAGGTTGAAGGAACTGGGTATATTTAACCTAGCAAACAGGAAACTAAGAGGAGACATGGGGTGCTGTCTCTTATACACATCTAGATGTGTATAAGAGACAGGTCTTAAACATCTGGCTCTTTGAACTTCGGCGTAGAACTTCTCTGAGAACTTTTGTGTGTAAACGGTTCTCCTGGTAAACTGCTTTGCTCCAGGCAGCTGTGGTCACTTTGTTTCCATGGCAACCCCTCACGTCTACAGCTGCAGCTACTTTAGGCTGCCTCAGGGGAGTGTGTGTGTGAAGAATGCCTCCAGGAACTGCCTCACGGCAGAGTGTGTGTGACGAATGCGTCCGGAACTTATTTGTGGACTTGTAATCCCAGAAGATTGAAAAATACGGAACTTTAGGGTGTGTGTAATGATAGCCGTCTTCACATATCTAAAGGGCTGCCACCAAGATTATGGCAAAGAACTGTTCTGCGCGACTACGGAGGGCAGGACTCGAAACAATGGGCACAAGTTACAAGAAGGTAGATTTTGGTTAAATATCAGGTAAAGCTTCCTAACCGTAAGAGCCGGGTGGCAATGAAACAAGTTGCCTAGGGAGGCTGTAGGCTCTCCATCACCGGAGGCTTTCAAAAAGAGTCTGGACAGTCATCTGTGGGGGATGCAGTAGCATCCAAGGAGGGTGTTGGAGTAGATGACTCTCAAGGTCCCCTTCCAACTCGGACATTCTGTGATTCTATAAATGCCTTTTCGTCAAAGCCATGAGTCTGTTGCGGAGCTGTAGAGGCTTCTTTCTCTCTCTCCCACTTTTGGTCACTCATCTTTTTTTCGGTTATGCACTTCTGACTTTAGCTTTTTCCGTGGCGGCCCTGTTAGTAACCTAGCTGTGATGGGTGAAATGGTGGGGAAACTAACTACGGAAATTAGCTACATAATCGCATTAGTGTGAAGTTGTGCAGCAGACTGCTGTTTTCAGGAAACCGCTCCTTGGAGAAAGCATTCGAGCTTTTAAGCCTTTGGCGACCCACCCCCCCACCCCCCTTTTCTTTGCATACCTTCAGATTTGGGATAAAACAAAACACAGAACCACAAAAATAAGGATACCAGCCAACCTTACTGTAATTATCCACTGGAAAGGTCAGCCCAGATGTATGGAATTTATTCTACGCTTGCACCTGAGTGCACAGGGAGGAGGGGCAGGAGGTTTTTAGGTTGGCAGAGTGATCTGTGTTGTTCATAATCTGTAATATTTGGGGGCAGGGGGAGGCAGCCTTCATGTATTGTTATTTTTTAAGAACCTTCAGACGTTGGCTGAGCTGGCAGCTAGTCACAATACCACATGAGTGACCTGTTTTTAGAAGCATTTCTCAGGAATTCTGCTTTGAGTCTATTAAGGACTTGATGGTATGTTGGCCTCTGTGGCACACCACAAACCTCTCTCTGCCAGCAGTCACCTTAAACCGCTGTCCCAGCAGCTAGACCGCTGTGGGGTTGGGAGGCCATGTTTCCTGTCTCTGCTGCTGCTGTCCTCAAACTCCCTCCTCCAGGGGCTGGAAGCAAGATGGGATTAACAGGAGCAGAAACTACTGTGGCTCTGAGTATTTAAAGGGACATTCAGTTTAAAAATTCATGGGATAGACTCTTTTTTCATCCGAGAAGAGTTCTGTGCAGGGGAAAATGAAGAACTCTCTGGAAGCTAACTATGGGTGCATTCCCATAAGGCAAAACAATCCCCCCACCCCGGCTTATTTTTAATGTGTGACTAGATTAGGTTGTAGGTATAGCTGAAACGAGTACCCACCAAAATGGATACACTTGTCGAATTTCCAGTACCCAAATCAACTTGAAAATATCAGGCACCGATCAGCACCCAGTTACAACTCAATTCTGGCAAATCACTGTCCTGAAATGTGCCGTCATGTTGAGTTCTGGGCCTGATTTTTTTGAGCTTTCAATCCTGATTTGCGAATCTTTAACTGGAAAATTTAAAAATCAGTACCGGAAATTGCCAAATTTTGGGGTATAGGGTTACCTGATTGGTGAACAGGTAACCCACCAAATACCCGGGATGGTACAGGAAAATTTAGGTACGACCCACAAGTAGCAAATGAGCTACCTGCTTCAGATCTAGGTGTAGTCTTGGCAAATGAGCCGCACAACGCTAGGTTTAACAATCATGCTGTTTCCTACCTATGGATTCCTTGTAATGTGGGAAGAGACATTTCCCGCTTTCAGACTTCAGAGAAAGAAGAGAAAGCTTCGTGCTCTGCTCTGAGATGGGAAAGTTTGGAACTGTGGGCCCAACGGGCAGATTTTTGAAGATGATAATAGCCCTTTGGAACTTAACCTCCACTGGTAAATTTATCCCAAGTCCCACTGGCTCTCCGTAAGATAGAAACCCCGATCTTTGAATCGGGAGAGCCCATTGCAATCAAATGAGTCTCCGCATGCACAAAAGCTTTGGAGACTCCCAGTTGCCTAGGTCATTTCTGAAAATGGAACTTGGCTCTTTAGGTTGATTTTAAAATGTTTACCTCATTTTCAATTGAACATAAAATGGAGTACTTCCAATTAACTTGACATTAGGGCTGAAACGGCAAGCCACTGCGGTAACTTTTTCCGATGGAAAAACCTCTTCCGCAATGAGCAGCACGGTGTGATAGAGACATTCATTCCGCTACTTTCAATCCGCTACTTCCACCGGCTGCGAAAATAGTGGAACAATGTTTGTTCCGACAGTTTCTTCATCCTCAATTTCCACCGGCACCACGAAGTAGCGGAACAATGCTTGTTCCGACAGTTTCTAAGATTGTTCCAACCGTTTCTGAATTAGTGTAATGCTGGCGGAATTACTGGAATGCCGATGGAAAAACTGCGGAAAGTCATGGGCAATTCCAAAATAGCGGAATGAAATAGCAGAATGGAAAAAGGAGTTGCCACTTCAACCCTACCTGACATTAGTAGGGGTGTGCAGAAGGCACATAATCTGTTTTTGTTTTAGCTTTTGTTTGCAAAAATCCCTTTCGTTTTTGAGGGTTTTTGTAAAGGACTTTACCATTTCCATTTATTATATCGGTTTTATTAATAATAATAATAATAATAATAATAATAATAAATAACTACATGTGCAAATGACTGCCAAGTCCATTCTGTGCATGCACACACCCTTTTCAAAAATGGTGCCAGTGTGTACACTTTCTGGTGCAGCTGCTGGTACCATTTTGGAAAAGGGACATGCATGCACAGAACACCCCCGGTGGCCATTCCACGCATGAACAGCGGTGCTGCGTTATTAATTGTTACTAATTATTAATTATTAATTATTAATTATTAATTATTAATTATTAGTTAGTAATTAGTAATTAGTAATTAGTAATAATTATGTATTAATTATTAATTATTAATTAATAAATACTGGTTGCTAATTATTACTTGTTGCTTGTTAATTATTAATTATTAATTATTAGTTTTGTTATTTTTTTAATCAAACAAAATGAAAAAAATAAAAACAAATACCTTAGGTATGAAAACGACTAGGGTTCCATTCATTTTCATAATTAATTAAAAGGATCGGAATTGCAAACCCCTAGACAATCATTAGGGTCTGGGTAATGTCCCTCCTTCACTCAGGGCCCCCCGCTCTCCTGTAACTAAGCCAAGCACATGCATTTGCAACGTCTCAACTTCCCCTGCCTCTCTCTTTGTTCCCCTCTTTCTACTAGGGTTAGATAGAAAGCAGCCATTCTGATTTCACAGGAAAAGTCGCACAAAATCAGAAGGGCTGTCAGAAATTTGATCAGAATTCCAAATGAAATGAATTTTCGACTGGAATTCTCATTGAATGATTTGTCCATGGGCAAAATTGCCGCCTGCCATTCTCCGCATGGGCAAATGCGGAAATTATTTTCAGTCAGTCTGACAGGAATTTTGTCTGATTCAAATTCCAATCGACTGATCGAAACATCCAGTTCCATCCAAAAAATGGGCCAAATTTCAGTTTCAGGCTTACCTGTATGTCTCCTTCACTCTTGTCTTTCCAAGATTTTAAGCCCCATTGGGCAGGGACCAGTTTATAATTAATCACTGTATTGCTCCAGGTACATTGCTAGCACTATATTAATGATAAAGACGATAATAATAATAATTAATTTTTGTTCTTTCCCCCGGTCTAGCATTATCAAACAGTCATGGAGATTTCATATTGAATGGAGACTTTGTCGTCAGTATGTTTAAAAGGGAAATCAAAGTCGGGAATGCCGTCATTGAATATAGCGGATCAGACACTCGTATTGAACGAATCAACTCCACTGACCGTATTGAACAAGAAATACTTCTTCAGGTAAATATCCGTATGCTTTCCAGAGAGACTGCTCACCTTACTTTACTTTAGAAGAAACAGCTCAATTATTCAATCCATTGTTATTGTTTTTATTCCTCTCTCTCTCTTCTTTGCAGGTTTTATCGGTGGGTAATTTATATAACCCTGATGTTCGATACACGTTCAACATCCCCATTGAAGATAAACCACAGCAGTTCTATTGGCATATCTACGGACCTTGGCAGGCTTGCAGTAAGCTTTGCCACGGTATGTGATTTGTGGACCTTGAATGTCACTTTATTTACCATTTTTTCTCGGATTCTGGTAATGTTGATGAATACATCTTTGCTTGCCTGTTCTTCGCTTCCAATACAATGTGAACTCGGGAATGTCCATGAGTTGTGGTGGCCGAGCGATCCCTCTGCCATTAATCTAGGACCTGGGTTCACTGCATTTTCCCTTCTGAGGGAAATACACTGAACACAGGTCCCTGCTTAAAGCCGATGATTGCATTTAGCAATTTTTCTATGGCTTTCATTATGAAAGCGCTTCACATACAGTGACTGATGGGCCCTCACAACACCTGTGAAGCAGGGAAGTAGAGCTAGGCCCCTTTTTACCAATGTGGAAACTGAGGCACAGAGAGGTGACGTGTCATTCTTGAACTTGCAAACACCAGCAATGTGCCTGGGGATTAAACACTTGTGTTTATATAGACAGGTCCCTGCCCCCAAGGGACTTACAATCTAGAATGGTCAAGGGTAGTGGACTACAAAGGGATGGAGCAGTTATGGATAGATGAGGATACATTCATGAAGCTGGCAGGTTGCAGGTTTGCATGTTTAGTAGGGCTGGAACTCGATTTCACAATTCTCGCTTTTCTCGATGAGAATTAGGGTTCTCGGCTCATTCTTGCGAACAAGAATGAGCTGAGAATTACCTGGATTCTTGCAGAAAAAACCAAGAATCTCGGGAACAGCCTTTCCCCCACAAAAGACATGGGAAGGATCTTTTGAAAACCCTGACTGCGCTTGCAAAATGTCCTGTACTCACCAGGACTGCTCTCTCCACTTGGCTTCTCCACGCATGACCAGGGGGAAGCGAGGTCGCCTCCCTCAAAAAAAAATCAAAAATCATGGCTGTTCGGAACACGTGCGACCGTTTTCCAAGAGGGTGTGAGCCATGTTGATGTTCTTTTCCAAAATGGCACCGACGTGGCCCACGACATCTTGGAAATCTTGGTGGATGAGGCAGTATAAGGAAAAGCATAAAAAAGCAGTCTATTGGGGTGAAGAGTTAGCAAAGGCCTGGCAGAAGAGGCAGGTTTCTAAGAGGGATTTGAATGTCACGAGGGAGGGATCAGAGTATATATGTTCAGGGAGGGAGTTTCAAGCACAGGGATTTCCCTTCTGTGCAAGCCACATCCTGCACCCTTTATCCCCTCATGACAAATAGATTTTAGAATACAGTGAGAATACATTGGATTGCTCTCCTGTCTGTCTTAAAAACGGTATATATATTTTCCCTCTATTTAGGGGAACGAAAAAGGAAGCCCATTTGTACCCGAGAATTCGATCAGCTCATGGTGTCCGATCAAAGATGCGATCGCCTCCTCCCACCTGATCCAGTAACTGAGCCTTGTAACACAGAATGTGAATTAAGGTGCCCTCTACTCAGTCATGTATATATGCTACATAATATATTTTTATTCCTGGTCTTCTTTCCTGCCGTTCCCTTTTTGTGGTCCTTTATTTCATAGACATGTACACTAGTCAAAGTAAACAATGTTGTTGCTTTGAGTTGGCTTTGGGGAGTACAACTCAGGGTGAAATCAAATTAGACAATAGTCCGCTAGAGTCTGTGTTTGGTCCATGCAGCCCCCAGGCAACTGCCACTAGCATGTTTAGCATGTCTAACCTAATATACGGACAGCCCCCTGCCAGCCTGCCTGTATTTGATGTGCTTCTGGCAGTTTCCACCAGTGGCGCTAGCAATCTCCCGCCCCTGCGACTGCTTCTCAGCTGAGAGGTGCACTAGAGATCTCCCCGCTTCTCAGCTGAGAGGCACGCTAAAGGTCTCCCTATCCCTGCAGTCTCCCTCTCCGCTTCTCAGCTGAGAGGCATGCTAGAGATCTCCTTCCCGCACAGTCTCTCTCCCTGCCTCTCAGCTGAGAGAGGGCCACACATGAGGGAGACTGATACAACTCTCCCACCTCTCAGCTGGCTGGGTGCGCTTGGTGGGACTCTATGGTCCTGGCAGACCTGGATGAGGGCGAGGCTTCAGGAAAACCTAACTGATGAGACGCAGACACATGCATACTCATTAGTCCTGATTGTCCCACATGGTGAGCCTGCGATGTCCCTGGACTCCACTGTGAGTGACGGCTCTGTTGTGACTATGTGCAGGCCATTAGGTGTGACGGACACCTAATAGAGGGGCTGATGGGAACGCAACTGGTGACGGCCAATGTGAGCTATCGTCTTGTTTGAAAATACCCTCAGTTATTGCCAGCTCTGGGTTAATGGTGTGTGTTGGCTTATTTATAACTTTATATCATTCATCACATCTATCGTTTATCTGTCCGTCTATCTATCTAGAAAGTAATGCTAACTCTATAAACACTGTGACCCTTTCCTATGTTGTCGCCTGAATTATGGATGATATTTTTCTTTGTGCGTTGTGTTTCAACTGCTTTCAGGCTCTGCAAAAAGTAAAGTCCCATCTGCAGAAGGGAGATAAAATTGAGTTAGTTCTTCTCCTGCGTTAAGTATGATGAGGGTGAGCGAGACCAAGCAAAATGGACATAACTGTAGAAGGGTGGGGCCCACCGGGTGTAAATTCCCCAGGATTAGGGCCTAATTTAACACAATCTCTCCTGGGAATCAGTTCTCAGGGCGTTCAAAGTCTGGGTTCAGTGAATTCATGCATGGGGAGTTTAGATGCTCCTCCCCTCCCCCCAGAAGTCGGCCAGGCACCATTGTAAACAGCAGCGCCCAGCATCTTCCGCATGTTTTGTGATCTGGACTTGTAAGTCCTCTGCTACTGAGGACTTACAAGTCCGGGTCACGAAACATACAGAACTCACCAGGCGCTGCTGTTTACAATAGTGGCCGGCCAACTTCTGGGAGGGAGGGGAGTGTCTAAACCCACTTTGAAGTCCGGGAATTTTTTTTATTTTTTATTTATTTATTTATAAACTTCTACCCCGCCCCTCCTGCCATGCAGCTCGGGGCGGCTTCCAGCATTTTAAAATACAATAAAAACAGTTTAAAAATAATCATAAATATTATAAAAATAATTAATTAACAGGGCTAGACAACAATATAAAAACCAAAAATAGGTGGGGGAACTAAAAAACCCCCACCCTACTCAACCTCCCTCCCAAAGGCCTGGGCGAACAGCCAGGTCTTACAGTTAAGCCGGAATGTTAACAGGCTAGGGGTCAGACGAGCTTCCTCCGGAAGGGAGTTCCACAGCCGTGGCCCCACTACCGAGAATGCCCTCTCCATCGTGGCCCCCCGCTTAACACAGGGGACCTCCAGGAAGGCACCCCCGGC
>QEPC01006549.1:4450636-4482268 GCA_003113815.1 Sphenodon punctatus | reverse complement strand
CAGTAGTCGAGCCTCGAGGTGACGAAGGCATGGATGAGGGAGGCCAGGTCCGGGCCGGAGACAAACAGACGCAGCCTACGTACTAGATATAGCTGGCGGAAGGCAGCCTTAGCGACTGCCTCCATCTGCCGCTCCAGATGCAGATCTGCGTCCAATATCACCCCCAGACTCCGAACCTGCAGAGCTATAGAAGGGCGAACCCCCCCAACCAGGGGGGCCACCACCCCCTTCACTCTCCCCACCAACATCACCTCCGTCTTGTCGGGGTTAAGCTTCAGTCTGCTCAGCCGCATCCACTCCACCACAGCCTCCAAACATTGGGATAGCAGCGAGACAGCAGGGTCTGGGTCAGTAGAAAAAGAGAGGTACAGCTGAGTATCATCAGCATACTGGTGACAACGCACACCGAACCCTCCCCCGACCTCCCCCAAGGGCTGCATATAGATGTTAAACAACAACGGAGACAAGATCGAACCCTGCGGAACGCCACACGGTAAAGCGCGGGGGCACGATGTCTCCTCCCCCAACACTACCCGTGTGTGTAAAAACACCCATAATGTCCATTTTAATTACAGTTCCCCTCACCATAGTCAGAGCCCCGATTCAAATGCGGGTCTGCAATTTGCGGATTTCCGGCAGAATTCCCCTCCCAGGGGAAGGGGGGCAATTCCCTCCCAGGGAATTCCCCTCCCGCTGGGGAGTCGCAGGGCAGGAGATTCCACAGGAGAAGGGGGAATGAGAAAACCCTTGGGACAGCTCTGGAAGGCCCTGTTGGGAGGGGCCACGAAGCAGCCAGAAGGAGCAGCTGAAGAGCGCGGAGAGGAGCTGCTAACGCCCCTGCTAGCTGTGTTCATTTCATTTGCCAGGCTGCGAAGGAGCGGGGGGGGGGGGTAGGCAAGTCTTGAAAAAAAACCTGTCCCCCCACTGACCGAGAGGAGTAGGGAGGAGTAGGGGGAGGAGAGGAAGAGGCCGGCCCTGCATCTACGAGGCTGGGAAGGGGGGGAAGTAAACCCTGGCAGCCCCACCCAACGCAGTCCAGCGTGGTGAGGTGCAGAATCAAGCCCATGGGAGAATCGGGGCCCTGCCCATAACAATTCCATGGGAGAATCGGGGCCCTGCCCATAGTCTCTCTAATCAGTACTCTGCCTATTCAGCTTCCCAGGGCCAGGCAATTCTCTGCGGCACATGGCTTACTCCACAGGTCAAGCAACCGCTGTTTGCTTGTCGACACAAGCTCCCAGCCTTCCCCCTGCTTCTCAAGCAGCCCCGTCCGTGCAGCCTCTCAGCCTTCCCCATGATCTCTCCAGTCCCCTCCTGGGTCTACTTCTCTCAGAGCAGCTTTCTTGTCACCGAGCTGCTCCCTGGCTCAGCTACCCAGGGCTGATTTGAGCCACACCCTTCTACAAGTGTCTGCCCAATTAGGCACAGTCCTCCCTCTATTGGACACCTGCTCGCGCCTCTCCTCGCTGGTGCTATTTCAGTTAAAGGCCCAGCAGCCTCATCAGACTCCAGCCTTTTACCCTGGGTTTAACAAAGGACTGGATACGTTCTTTGCGGATAGGTCCATTATGGCTATTAGCCAAGTAGGTTGAGGGATGTAACCTCTGACCACTGGGAACTGGGAGGGAACAGCAGACAATGGATTGCCCAATATGACCTGTTGGACTTCTCTAAAACAACCAAGATTGGCTAATGTCAGAGACAGGATGCTGGGCTGGATGGACCATTGGTCTGACCCAGTATGGCACTGACTATGTTCTTATGTTCTTATGTCAATTAATGGCTATTACCCAAGTATGCTGAGGAAGGCAACCTCTGACTATCAGGAGCTGGGACTGAGCAGCAGGAAATGGATCACACCATTATGACCTGTTGGGTACTTCTTTGAAGTGACCAAGAGTGGCCACTGTTGGAGACAGGATGTTGGGCTTGATGGGTCCTTGGTGTAACCCAATATGGAACTACTTATGTTCTATTTATTTCTTCTGTGAAAACTGGAAATATGCTGAAAATTACTGCGACTTCTACCCTGACCCAGTTTGAGATGCTAGGATTGCAAGGCGTTCTCTCTCTCGGAGAGGCAGTCGGCAAGTGTGGACTGTATCTAGGTTACAATCCAGCAAAGCAATTTTGAAGTCTGGGTTTTCTTCTGAGTATGTGAATTGCCCCAGGGGATTCAGTGAGGCTACTCTGTTGCTCGAGATTCATCATAGAATTGTAGGGTTGAAATGGACCTCAGTGCTCATCTAGCAAGAGAGTCTGCAAAGGGGGTTGGAGACTTTAAGAGATGCTGAGCATTTGTGAGGTCAATCCAGCCCCTGTCTCAGGGCAGGTAATCCTCTGCCTACAGCATCATCGACAAATGCTCGTCCAGCCAGGTTGTGGTAACCATGCAAGGACAGAGATTCTACAACCTTTTTGAGCAACTTATTCCATTACCCAAGAGTTTGTACGGTTAGGATTTTTTTTCCGATTATTTAATTGAAATCTACCTTGCTGCACCTGGAGCTCATTCCCTCTTGCTCTGTCTTTTGTTGTGACAGTGGAGATGTTCAACATCTTTTTGTGGCATCCGCTTGGATATTTGAAAACGGCTATCATGATCCCTGTAGTCTTTTCCCCTCCTCTAGGCTAAACATATACCAAACCCTTTCAGTCTTTCCTCACACGGCTTGTCTTTCACTCCCTTTATGGTCCTAGCATGCGCTCGTGCTTTAGTAGACAAGTCTGAGGAACTGCCTGGTTGTGGCAAGGTTTTTGACTATGATTGTAATTGCTAGGGGTGGGACTTCAGATGGAATTTTGGTTACATGGCATTTTTTTTTGTTCTTTTTACGGGTTCGGATCTTTGCTTTCGTATTTTGGGAAATTTTCCCTTTGAAGTCAATGGGAAACCAAACCAGAACCATACTCCCATCCGTCTCGACTCCTGGGGCAGTGGGTCTGACCTCCCTGACCCCCATTCCCTGGGGTCCCGGAGTGGTAGTTAGCGGCCTCAGAGGGCTCAATTGAAACACCACCACTGCTGTGGGAGCTCCAGTAGGCTACCTCACCACGCATTCCTCCCTGATTATCGTGCATGTGCAAAATGGCCACCAGGACTGTTTTGCACATATGTAAAATGGCCACCACCCTTAAACAAAATGACTGCGGTCAAAATGATGCTGCCACCATTTTGGTTAACAGTGGAAGCCATTTTGCACATGCACAATAAAGAGTAAGGAGGACACTAAGGCAAGGGAGCCTGCTGGAGTCCCCACAACCACAGCAGTGCTTCAATCAAGCTCTCCAAGTACCACTCCAGGGCCCCAGGGGAAATACAGATCTTAAACTCTGATCCATAGCTGGGAGCCCTAATTTATGAATTGGTTCAGATTAATCCTTAATGGCCAATTCCAGGCAGCTACAGATTAATCCGAAACCAAAATTCCCATTCCTAATAATTGAAAAATGGCAAGAGATTTTCTTTTAAAAAGCAAAAATGTTGTTCTGCACAAATCACTTTTTTGCTTCCAGGCCTTATGTCTTTGGGTGAATGTTGGCAATCTGAAGTAACATTTTAGATGTTGATGAGGGCAGCTCTTAGACGAGCAGGCCACCGTTGCATGACTTGCTTGCGCGATATTTCAAAATCCTGCAAGGCGGGATTAAACGAGATGGAAGCATGGGATCACGCACGTGGAAGGCGGTCATGTGGTTTTTGCCGACCGCGAATGAAATACCTGGATGTGTGAGGTATTTCATTCGTGGTCGGAAAACAATGCGTGACTGCCTTTCATGCACATGATCCCGTGCGTCCGTCTCGTGTAATCCTGCCTTGCAGGATCTTTAAATATTGCGCGAGCAAGTCATGCAATAGCGACCCACTTGTCTAAAAGAGCCCAAAGTATTTAACTTATTTAAAATAAATCTTGCTCTCAAGAGGTGAAGTAACAATTCAAGCAAATGCTGTTTTCATCAAAACAGGCCAATTTGCTGTCTCTCCCCCAATGCTACATTCATTTGTTCCCTTTTGGAAATGCCCGTTGGTAGGTACTTTGGGAATAAGCCAGCAGGTTTGGCACATTGGCAGGAGAAGGAGGCAGGTACGGTACACATAGAGCAGACACAGCAGGGACAGCCACCTTCTCCTCCCATTATGTCCCTCTGTCCCCCATTGGGTGAAGAGCAAGTGGAGGCAAAAAAAGTCTGGGTCCAAGAGCCGGGAGAGTGATGACACCAGGACATAAAAATATCATCAGATCATGGAAGCTACCAAAAAATGAGAGTAGTCACGAAAAATCACCATCAAAAATCCTGAAAGAAACAGAATCTCAAAACATGCCCCAGATCTGAAAATTCTACTGCACATTCAGCAATGTTCCCAATGTGATGGGATTTCCTGTTGATTTAGGAACAGCTGTTTTCCATTCAGCTCTAGTTCTCTCATGTCTCACTAAGTCTTCTTTTCTCCCCCTCAAAATTAGAATTAATCTTAAAATTGAATGGGTCCGTCTGGGTCTACTCTATTGATAATGTTTGAGCTCCCTTGGTAACAGATGAACTGTCCCTCACTACCTAATGAAGTAGCTTTGGAGCTCCCTGGAGGGAGGAAAATGCAAAAGTTTGAAAAGCCGTAACAGCTTCCTGAAGAGCCCATAATCCAGGAGCAACTGGTCACAAATCCTTTGTATTTTAGCTTTGTAACGGCTGTGCTTGAGTTTGGCCTTGTTGCCAAGTAACAGAGGAGATGACTTTGGTGCCTGAGGAACGCATCTTGAAGTCAATGCAAATCCTGGACATTTTTATACACACCTTAAAGTGCTGGTCTTTCAATCTTCTGGGTTTACAAGTCCACAATTAAGTTCCGGATACATTCTTCACACACGCACTGCCCTGAGGCAGTTCCTGGATGCATTCTTCACACACACACTGCCCTGAGGCAGCCTGAAGTAGCCGCAACTGTAGACATGAGGGACTGCCATGGAAACCAAGTGACCACAGCTGCCTGGAGCAAAGCAGTTTACCAGGAGAACTTAGTTTTTACACACAAAAGTTCTGGGAGAAGTTCTACGCAGAAGTTCAAAGAGCCAGATGTTTAGATCTGGGTGAGTGATTTAGATGCACAGAAAGTTCAGGATGTAACAGCAAACATCCAGGAGAAATTTGTGTGTAAATATCAGCGGACATCCAGGTCGAGCTGCAGGCCCAGGAGCACCCGCAGACTATGAACTTGAGGAACCAACGGAGGGTGGACCCCATCGATGATGGAGGCCACCACTCCCTCGGGTCCTCCCACCAGCATCACCTCCGTCTTGTCGGAATTCAGCTTCAGGTGGCCCACCCTTATGCAGCCCCTCACAGCTGCCAGGCACTGAGACTGCCGCGCCTGGGTCAGCTGAATATACATGGGATGTATATTCCATGTTGACACAGTTTAAGGTGAATTATGCTCAGGGACCTGTTTTTACTGCATTGTCTCTATTGGCAGCAGTGGGGAAAATTACAGTGAACATAGGTTTCTGATCATTCCTAGAAAATGTTTGTCTTCAAAGAGGGAGATTCAATCTAAGAGTCTCCGGAAAGAAATAGAAGCCAAGGATTCCCGAATCCTAATTGTTACCACCGACGCCCTCCCTCTCTCTCTCTCTCTCTCTCTGTTTGGGAAGGTCTTGTAAATTCTCTGCCATAGATTCCCCATGTATAACAAGGCAAAGCTAATACATACCTAACCTTTTTCATGTGATATAGGAATCCATCAATGAGCAATGTATTCCAAAGCACCTATCCAGTTTTGAAAAGTAATTTAAGCATGTATGAGCTTCAGTCCCATTGGCTTTCAATGGGTCAGATAGATTTCCAAGGCAAAAATAAGTCTTGCATATCTAACTTTAGTGGAAAGCCAATGAGAATTAAGCATCTAGATGCCACTTTTGCCTTGAAATTGACCCCTTCGTGCTTTTAATATACATAGAGTGTGTGGGATGGGCAGGTGGAGCAGTTTGTTCTAGAGTTCAGGCCTTGGGGTGCCTCTGAGAAGCCTCGCCAACACCAATTGGGACATATGAGTGACATCAGGAAAGAGAGGAGCTAGGGGGTTGAAGAGGTTTCACATGGCATTTTTTCTTGATCGCTAGAAACGTCCAATAGTCCTGTTGATATTGGTTATTATTAGAAGTAGTAGACTTCTAGGAGTGCTTATACGTGCTCCCCCCCCCCCCCCCATACACACAGGCACTGAGCTATCCAATGAAACACATCACAAATAGGCAGCTCCTAAAAAGCAAATGTAAGGTTTCTAAGTCACTCATAAGCTTTTACAAGTTTAATCTGTGTTTACAAAGCAATGCCCAGTGTCTTTGCAAAAGGGGTTAAAGCTGCATGACTAAAAGAGACCAAGTAGTTTTTCCACCAGAAGACTGACCTATCTGAATCTACTGGGCATTGAAAGCCAGCGGGGCAACGTTCCTCCCCCCACTCTCCCAATGTTGTGGCGGAGGGTGAAGAATGACTGGAGGGGAGGGGGGTGGGAGGCTGAGGAAAGAGTGATGGAAAACAAGCCCCCTTACTCACCAAGCCCTGGCAGGGGCAGGGAGAGGCAGCTCAGAGCTTTCCTCCCTGCTGTTGGGGGGCTGAAGGATCTTTTCCTGGTGGGGGGTGGCAGCTAAAGCTAAGGAGCATGGCCATGAGGTAGGACTCCCATGCTCACCCACGCTCCACTGCACAGGAGATTGAAGTCCCACACCTTCCTTCTTTCCCAAGTGCAGGTTTAGTTGGGAACAGAGCTATTGCTGCCCCCCATCCTCCTAGCTTTGTGGGGGGAGGTATGTTCCCCCTACACCCCCACAATAATTACCCCATGTAGAATACTAATGGGAGTAAGGCCACTTTCACATTTTCCACGTTACTGGGGAGACAGGGAAACATCCATGATTGCACTTGTAGCTCTATTCTCTCAGGAATTAGCATACGTGAGAGTCACCTCCATGTCCGTTTTTACCTTTAAAAGCTACCTTTTCCCTGTCCTTGTCAACCTTCATTCCTGTGAACTGCATGCGTTCTACCTGATCCTGCGTTTTCTCTCCCTGTTGGATGTACTATTGGCTGCACTCTGACACCGTCTGCTGCAGAACAGCCTCCAAACGGACAAGGTTGCTAACTGGTCCCGTTTGTTACACGTAGGTGGCATGTTGCTCGAAAGAGTGAGTGCACTGCCCAGTGTGGGCTGGGATATCGAACCTTGGAGATCTACTGCACCAAGTACAGCAGACTGGAAGGAAAAACCGAGAAGGTGGATGATCGATTCTGCAATGGCATCTCCAAACCAAACGCTAGAGAAAAATGTTCAAGAGACTGCACCACGGGAGGGTGGTACTATTCAGCCTGGACAGAAGTAAATCCAATACTCTGCTCTTTTTTCTTACTTTTGGGGCTTATCCTCATTTTCATTGCCGTTATACAATCAGTATAACGAGCACCTCCCTGTGGGTACCGTCGGTCAACCTTGTTTGTACGACAAAGGCTCACCGGGAGGTGTTCTCTTTTGCTGCCATGGCGCTATGAAACTCTCCTCCCCCAGAGGTTCATTTGAGCCGAGGCCTGAGCATCTTCTCGAGGCGGCATAAGACTTGTTTTAAAAAAAGGCATTTGGTGGGTGGAGATAAATTGGGGGTTGGGATGGTTTGTGGGGGGTTCAGGAATAGGGTGGTGGTATTGGGTGGGTTTTCGGGGGGGTTGTGGTACGGTTGAGTGGGGTAGAGTTTCTTGTAGTTCAATGTTTTTATGATTTGCGAGCTACCCTAAGCTTTGGGAAGGACAGCATAGAAATTTAAATAAATAAATAAATAAATACAATAATGATGTAAGGAAGCCATAGCAAAAATGAGAGAGGGAGTTTTAGGCATAGGGGACAGCATGGGAATAACAGTAAAGATGGTTTAAGGGGAGCTCGAGAGTGTGGGGTGGATGAGGATGGTGGCAGGGGGGGAGCGAAGTTCCCAGGTGGAAAATTAGAGGGAAATAAATAAGGGCAGAAAGATAGGGAGGGACCCAGCCATGTAGAGCCTTGAAGGTGAAGACAAGGAGTTTGGGCTGGATGTAAAGAGGGAGAGGGAGGCATGGAGGGACTGAACATGATCAAAGCAGTTGGCAAGGTCAGTGACTTTGTTAGGGTTACCCTAACCCTAACAGCTTCGCACAATTATAGTCTCAATCCTGGCTCAGCAAACTATTAAAATATAGAAGGTATTGGGCCGCTACTTGCAAATTGGAATTTATTTTAGCGCAGTCTGCTCCCTGTGACCTTGAAGTGGCTGCTACGTATTTACACCTGATCATTAAAACAAGGCAAACATTGGAAAATTTACCTAGGGAATAATTAATTGTAACCCTGATGACCTTGCATTTTCATAAGGAATGGTATGCCCAGGTGTATTTGTATCCGTATTTGTATTTGTGTTTGTAATTATTATTTATGCTTTTAGAGGATGGCTACTTATCTTTATTTTATTTTTATGTCTTATTTTATATTGTGGTAAAAGGTGACGTAAGAAGGGTTTTATTTAAAATTTTATGTTTTCCTATGGTGTTATGGCTATAGTGAAAGCTTTGCCTAATATGATGATGATGATGATGATGATGATTGATGATGATGATTCTGTAAATAAACTGGCTAGAAATAAACTGGCCTAGTCCTAACAGCGGAGTGTGGAACAGAAATGAGAGGGTCAAGGTGAGCGCAGGGAGAAGGAGGTTTCAGGAATCGAGGTGAGAGATGATGAGAACATGGACCAGAGTCTTGGCTAGCTGGAGTGGTGAGGAAGGGATGGGTTTTAGGGATGTTTCAGAGGGAGAAACAAAAAGCCTTAGCAGCAGACTGAATCTGAGGTGTAAAGGAGAGGGAGGAGTCAATGACAAATCCTAGGCTTCGTACCTGAAGGACATTCATGAAGTTGTGATGCTGTGGGTATTTGACACAGAATCACAGGGTGTTTTCAGGTGGGAGATGCTACCCCCCCCCCAGGAGACATAGATCCAACCACCCGACTGAAGGTGAAGCAGCCAGATGTGAGCTCCCGTGAACCACAGAGCACCCATTCATGGCCACTCACAGAGCACTGCTAGGAAATCTGGAGTGCTCCACGCAGGGCCAGCCTTCATGGCTAAGGGCAGATTCCGACGTGCATTTAAATCGCACAGAATCCTCGGCGGCACAGTGCGATTTAAAAAACCCCGCACTTCCAGGCTGGTGTGAATGCGCTGAGCGCGCACATTTCCACTTAGCCCGAATGTTTGGAGTGCGGATTGAAAAGTTCACACCAGCCCGGAAGTGCGGGGTTTTTTAAATCGCACTGTGCCGCCGAGGATTCTGTGCGATTTAAATGCACGTCGGAATCCGCCCTAAGGTAGCCACACTTGGAGCCACCCATTTGAAGTGCTTCCCACGCAAGCCACCTACGTGGATGCTCCACAGCAGTGCCACTCAGCAGCCACGGACCCCCACCCCCCATCGTTTGAAAATACCCACAGAGTTGGAAGTTAAAGGTCATGTAGTCCAACTTGCAGGATGTCCACAGCTATGGCTGCTTTCACGCCTTACAAAATGGACTATTATAAGAACTGGAGATAATACCGGGTATTAAAATTTCCCATTTTTTTGTAATGTGTGAATGCACTATTCCCCTTTTATGCTGCGAGAACTCGGGTCATTGTAAAAGCCATATTTGGTAGCTCTTGACCCAAGATCTCGCAACATAAAGGGGGAATAGTGCATTCACACATTACAAAACTCCAGCAATTATAATACCCAGCATTATCTCAAGCAATGATAATGCCCCATTTTTGTCATGTGTGAAAGCAGCCTACAACGTCCACAACACATGGCTTCCCAGCCTGTGTTTGAAAACCTCCAGCAGCAGAGAGCCTACAGCTTCCCTTGGCAACTTGCATGTCGTTGTCGGTATCTGGAGGGTCTAGAATTATATTGTTCTAAAATGGAGTCATGCAGTGAAAAGACTTGGAACTCCTGGTTGCCTGGCTTGGTGCAAAGCAGCAGTTCCGTGGCTTACTTTCTTTCTCTCCCTTGAAGTGCTCTAAAAGCTGTGGCGGTGGCACGAGGAGGCGGGGCGCTATCTGCATGAACACCTTGAACGAGGTTCTGGATGACAGCAAATGCAGCCAGCAGGAAAAACTCACCGTACAGAGATGCAGTGATTTTTTGTGTCCGCAGTGGAAAACAGGTGATTGGTCAGAAGTAAGTGTCTTATCATTTTAAACCAGAAGTGACTTAGCTTTGATATCACTTTGTCCTTGAGATCATTTTCAGTACTTTTCTGTTTAGCGTTTTCATTTTCTAAAAAAACCCTAAACTATTAAATTCCTGTGTTAAGGACCATCGTTCAGAGATAGCCCTCTCTATCCTCATGGGTTTTTACAGGGCAGCGTTGCTCAAGAGTGTTGCTCAGTTGTGGATTAGAGGATTTTACTTGAATTTACTTGGGTTTATTTGTGTATTTTTAATATATTTGGGGGCCAGTTGTAAACTTGCCCACGAACAGTCGTGCATGAGTTTTGTGTGTGGTTGTGCACAGTTTACACACACATTCCCATGAACCTTGCACGCATCCTTTTGCACAGTGTGCAGGGTTTAGGATCAGGCTGTTTATTTAGTTTTATCTTTGTGTTTATTTATTTATATTTTTTGCATTATGATCTGTCCTGAACCTTAAGAAAAACGTGGGATAAAAATGTATGTATGTATGTATGTATGCACATTTTTACCCCAGCCCCCTTTCCCAGTAAGGCACAGGGTGGCTTACATTATATAAAAACAGTTTTTAAAAATACCTCCTCCACCTTTTCCCTAACCCCCCCAATCCTACCAGCCCTACTCTGCCTGCCAAACATCTGACCAAACAAAAAGGTTTTACATCTCTTCCGGAAGATGAACTGGCTGGGCTAAGACAGATCTCCAAGCGGAGGGAGTTCCATAATTGTGGGGCGACCTTGTTGCACGCCCTTGTTGTGAAAACGTCAAGGGCAGTTCGTACCCACAAGAGGCCACTCCCAGCTGACCTCAGACGCCATGATGGAAAATAAGGGAAGAGGTGGCCTTTCAGATACTTGGGTCCCAAGCCACTGAGGGCTTTATAGTTCAAAACCAGCACCCTGAATCGTACCCAGAAAGCTATTGGCAGCCACTGCAGACTGTGGAGCACTGGTGTGATGTGCTCCTGGTGATCTGCCTGGAATGTGAATGAACAAATGAACGAATAAATGAACGAACGAACAAACGAATGAATGAATGAATGAATGTATGAATGAATGAAGACTTGCATTGAGGCAACCAATTTTAAAAATTATTTATTTAGATTCTAACCTGCTGTCCTCCAAAGGATCAGAGCGGGTAACAAATCAAACACATAAAATATACCTAGCGTGAATGCCTTGAAAAATATAATCTGCATTAAAAATAAAAAATGATAAAATTCCCTAAGAAAAACTTCCCTATTAATTAGAGCTGGCACTGGCAAGGGAAAGAGGGATTTTCAAGTTCTCACCACCATAATGTTACATTATTATATGGCCTCAATCCTGTAGCATCCAAGTGCCTCTAACACTCCTTATCATGTTTGTTCCCGTAATAGCCTCGGGAAGTGCTACAGTTCTCATTTTCTGTTTGGTGAACTGAAGCACAGAGAGTTTAAGCTCCTTGCCCAGAGTTGCGCAATATGTCTGTGGCCGCACTGGGACTTGAACCCTGGTTTCCAACGTCCCAGCATCTTCACCACCAGGCCACTTTTCTGATTTTATTATTAGGCCTTGCAGTAAATCTGAAATGAGCACCTACACTGAAATTATGGTACTTGAACTGACCAAATAACATCAGAGACTTGATTAGTGCTGAATGAGCTACCTGATGTACTCCCCAAAAAGTTTTCAGCCAGATGTTTTGACTTTCGGTACCGATTTTTCTACTTCTGGTACCGATTTTTCTACTTCCAAAACCAATTTTCTGACTTCCAAGACTATTTTTTTTTAACTGACCATCCTGATTTTTCACCAGTTTCACCCATTGGAATAGCGATATCTCGGTATCAGTAATACCCACTATTTGAGGTTACCCGATTGGAACTTGGGTCCCAAGCCATCAGGCACCTAACACAGTACGCAAAGTTGTGGGTAGATACTGCAAGTAGCCAATGGGGTATTTGTTGCAGCTCTACTTTGCAATGACTTCAGTCCGGCCACCCCTCTGAGAACAGGGCCATGTGATTTACTCATTACAGTGCTTAGTCACCTGCGGGAAAGGACATAAGCATCGGCAGACCTGGTGCCAGTCTGGAGAAGATCAGCTCAACGACAGGATCTGTGATGCCAAGACCAAGCCAGAATCTGTGAAACCCTGCCAGCAGCAGGCATGCGCAGCTTGGCAAGTAGGACCGTGGGGGCAGGTATCAGAAACCACTCTGTTCTTTTCTTATTTAGGCCTAACCTGGGTTGTTGCTTGATTAAACAAAGGCCGTTTTTAAATGGACATGGCGGAATGGGGGGAGGGTCTGTGTGTGCCGTGAGAGATGGCTGCGGATCACCCACGCACATCAGGTGAGCGGCGGTGGGGGATTCAGATGAACCAGGGACGGGCGTGCACCCCCTACCCAGGCACGCTCTGGTCTGCCCTTCCATCGAGCTTCCCAGATTTTCCGCCAATGCTCCGTGAGTGGGCAGTGCGTGGGTCACAGGAGCGTGTGCCCCTCCTTGCTGCCTTCAGATGGGCGTTTGGGTGCCCAAGGGAGGGTACCAAATTCCAGCTCAATGGGGCTGAAGTCAATAATCGGTGATTTGACTAGTCATGGGGCCTTTGGAGCCACATTTGCAAATTCTAGTTTCAAAATTGTCTTCCATTTGCAAGCTTCACAAAAAGAGATTGTTGAATTTTCTGGTGATAACTAAAGGCCACGATCCCCGATCACCTTTCTCTGGAGGAAGTGGAATACAGCCTCATTCTCTATTTATTATTTTGTTCTCTTAGTTGTTCATGGCCTAATCCTCTCTGTTTACTAATTTGTTGAGTTAATCAGCATTGGACTGATAATTAGGTACTATTCATCAATCATTCTGCAATTTGCGATCAAGTGGCTGTTGTCACATGGTGAGGGTTATACCGTTTGATTGGATGAGTCAATTTTAATGACCTCACAATTCTAAACGTGTTGATGTGTTTTTGTAATGGCCTTTGGCTATACACAAATAAAACTTGATTGATTGGTCTTACAATTCAAATTAACTCAACTCAAGCTGTGTTCTAGTTAAGTCCTGAACTAATCAAACTTAGTAAAGTTGAAGTTAACACAAATATTTGAAATTGGTTCAATCCAGTTCAAAGATTCATTCATGGAAATGAATCTTCACCTTGAGCTTCTGAATCAGAAAAGTCTAATTTGTTTCGCAGATTTAAATAATCTGCTTTTAGAAAAGTCGCACCGCCGCCATTGTAAACCGCGGCTTGCATATTTTTTTGAAACCGCCTTGGTAAAACCCCGATATTGAAGTTTTACCAATGTGGTTTCAAAAGAATGCATGAGCTGTAGTTTACAATGGCAGCAACGCTTCTAAATGACACCCACACCACTTTTCTAAAAGCGGATTATTTAAATCCGCACGCAGAGTGTTATGTCTAAAAATGGACAAAGTGTCCTGATTTTTCCAAATCCCAGTATAAAATGGCTTTAGGGAGCCATTTTTTTAAGATTAGATAGATAGATAGATAGATAGATTCTGTTTTGTGTTGAAAATCAAATCTCACAGAGAAACATAAATTAATGTTGATTGCTCTGTGAAAACATTTGGCCTCTTCCGTGTCCACTGCAGCAGCAATTCTTATAATCTAATTATTATTTATTTATTTATTTTAAAAACAATCATGTTATCCAGACCATGCAAACCACTGATCAGCATAATACCTTTTAGTCCTAATCATGTTATGTTACAGGCTGTGTAAACTTCAGATAAGTAAAGCAATGTGACAGATTTTACTAGATTCATATCCCGGAGAATGGTAAATCATTTAAACACGTATCCATGTATATTTGAAGACAATAAATGAAGCATACAGGATTCTGACGGAAGCAGCAAATTTAATAGTTTGACCTAATTTTAAGTTGAAATGACTGAAGTGGAAGAAAGAGGCAAAAATCAGAACCAACCAACCAAACAAGCAAACCCTTCTTTGCTACCCATTTTCATTAACTACATGTTGCCTCCACCATATTTGAGATTGTACACATTGCTGTTTCAAGAGATAAAGCCTGCCAGAAAGCCACGGAAAATGAATCCCTGGTGAATTACCCCACAAGAGATATATCACCCTTGAAGAACAACTTCCATGGGTCACTGTGTGGAGTTACTGCGTGGTAGAACTGTTCACAAGTCTCATAATAAGCAATGCATGGTAACTCATCATGGTTTTCTACCACTTTTTGGTGGGCCTTATTGCTTGAGATTGTAGCATCCCAAAGTCGCCTTCTGCAGCCTTCTCTTATTTTGGCTCCCTCCCCAGTGTACAGCGACGTGTGGGCAAGGGTACCAAATGCGAGCAGTGAAATGTGTCGTGGGTGCCTATGTCTCCGTGGTGGACGATAACGAATGTAATGCCGCTACCAGGCCGACAGATACACAGGTAAATGCCAACGTCCTGACGGTCACAAAATGTTTCAACTAGAATCTCAGCTGGTGTAAAGTAACCCATGTTGTTTCACTGGCTTCAGCAGGACAGGCCTGTCTTATGCATTTGCATTTTCAGATCTAAACAATCTTGATAGTGATATTTGGTTCTTTTGGCAATTTTGGCATTTCGGTTTGGCTACTTTGGTCCTTCATTCAGTACTGTTGTGCACCACAGTTGTGTACCATGCTCTTGCACTATTGTTACTAATGCAGTAGTGTGTTTATGAGGTTTAAGAAGCCATTGAGTAGTCAATGGTACTAAATGAAGGGCCAAAATAATTGAAATTTATTCAGATTTATACCCTTCCCTTCCCATCAAGGTTCAGGGCAGCTTACAGTTTATAAAAACATCTGAAAATTACCTTAACCCTCTCCAACCCTTTCCCCTCCCCCAATCCCATCCAGCCCTATCCCCACCTGCCAAACTCCTGGCCAAACAGAAAGGTCTTACATCACTTCTGGAAGATGAGTAGGCTTGGTCTTACATGAATCTCCAAGGGGAGAGAATTCCATCATTATGGGCCAGCTACCGAGAACATCTCTCTGTGTGCCCTTGTTGTGGAAACTTCACGGAGAGATGGTAGCCGCAAGGCGGCACTCCGGGCCGACCTCAGAGGCCGCAACGGGACATGAGGGAGGAGGTGCTCTTTCAGACCTAAGTGAAATAGCAAAATCACCAGGAAATGAGATTTTGTTTAGACACAGAGGAAAACATATTATATTTTATTTCCTTAACATTCAAAAGAAAAGAAAGATGAAATTTGTCAAAATTAGTGTTCACTGAAAAATGTCTTTCCAGTCCTAATGTAGCCCCTTAGTACCAATTTGGCATATTCTGCAGATCCCAGTCAAGAGTAGCATACTATGGCCCTCTACGCAAGTGCTGTGTTAGCTTTTTGTGGATCCTGAGCAATGGACCACGGGGCACACAGAGCTCCCTCTTGGTGGTGTAAGACTTGGCCAGCTTCAGTTGCTGAGCGTGTGCAGGGCCAGGTCATCACACCTTCGTTGGCCAGGAGTCAGCCAGTGACAAGAATACCTGACATTCTGATTGAGTGGGACTTGGCAAGGAGCAGGGACCAGCAGACAGTGAAGCTTCCACGCTTCTCTCTAAGTGGGCTGTGTTCTTACTGTCTGATAAAGAGAGAGGCTGAGGTAAAAGGCCTTGTGGTGGGCCTACTCCTCCTCGTTTCCATAACGCTACCAGGCACACGCAGCACTTTACACTCACAGATTTTGGACACAAGTCCCTGCCCAGTGGGCTTACAATCTTAGGCCCTTTTTACGCAGACATTCTAACACCGATAAAATGGGTGTTACCACTGCCGATTGCTCTGCGGGTGGAGATGGGTGTTGCGCGGGAGCACACACCCACCTACACCCACCACAAGTGGTGTTTACACAGATGCCTCCACCCATCTCCACCCAGAGAAACTGGGTGGAGGCAGCTTGTGTGAAAAGGGCCCTTGTTGATTGGCTGCAGTGTCGCCCTGCAACATGTATAATGAAATGTAGCACCCATTTTATCAGTGTTAGAGTGTCCATGTAAAAAGGGCCTAAGATTAACAAGGGAGAGACACCCACACTCTCCCATTTTTACAGATTGGAAACAGGCTGAGACTTGCCCAAGGCCACCCTGTGAGTTCATGGCTAGGCAGGATTCAAATCCTGGCTTCCCAGAACCAAGTGGAGCAACTTATCCATTACACCTCACTGGCTCTCTAGGCTGAGAGATTGTGACTTTCCCAAGGCCACCCCACGAGTTCATAGCTAGGACAGGTTTTAAACCCTGGCTTCTGAAGTCCAAAGTTCAGCACCTTATCCACTACACTGGCTGCCTATAGTCCTCCAGGCCGACTTCAAGGTGTTGGTGTTGACCTTTAAAGCCCTACATGGCCTGAGCCTCACCTACCTGCGGGACCGCCTCACTCACCGGGCTCTGGATCGACCCCCTGCGGTTGACCAGGGACACCTTTCTCAAAGTCACCCGGGGGGCCACTATGGAGAGGGCATTCTCAGTGGCCGCGCTTGGCCCTGGACCTTCCCTCTTTTAGACGATTCTGTAAGACCTGGTTGTTCTGTCAGGCTTTTGAAAAGGGAGTCGGGTAGGGTGGGTGGTTTTGAGGGGTAGGGAGGGAAAGTTTTTAATACAGATTTCTTATGACTTTCCCCCCTTTTTAGGAGATTTAATAGAATGTATATTTGTATTTTTATTTATATTTGTATTGAAAATCATTTTATATTTTGTTTAAAATTGTAAGCCTCCCCGAGCTGCTTTGCAGGAAGGGCGGGGTATAAACTACACACAATAAATAAACACACCGCAGTGGCTCTCACACTGCAGTTGTGCCCTTAGGCAATTGCTTGGGTGTAAGTGTGGTCAGTGCTGTTTGTTAGCATGTTTAGCATAGGGCTGGTGTGGCAGCAGTTGTTACCGTGCCGCGATTCCATTCCGCCATTTCGGAATTGCCCGCGCCACACCGCAGCTTTTCTGCTGACATTCCACTAATTCCGCCGGCATTCTGCAAATTCAGAAACTATCAGAAAAATTGCGGAATTGTCGGAAAACTGCTGTTCTGCTATATTGTGGCGCTGGCGGAATGGCGAAAGTAGTGGAAATGTCATGTTTCCGCTATTTTGCGAAGCCTGTGGAAGTAGCGGAATGAAACTAGTGAAACTGCGGAAGTAGCAGAATGAAACTAGCGGAATGAAAGCCTCTGCCATGCCGTACCACTAATTGCAGTAACGCTGTTTCTGGTGGAAATAGCTACTGCTGCGACATTCCGCTACAGCCCTAGTTTAGCAATGGGTGGGATGGTCCCAAGACTCCCAACAGCCCAAGAACCCACATCAAACACAGCCTGACAAAGTCCTGGTCTGGACATCCTTCCTTCAGGGCTCGGCAAAGGAAATGAGCAGCCAGACCTTCTCATCCAACACACAACGCAAGAAAGCAATTGCTCTCCAAGGAGTGGCTGCCTGCCTGACTTTCATGGTCTGGAGACACAGCCACTCCTTGGGCCGTTGCTGTCTCGTCTGCCCCCGTGTAACTTATGTGACCTCACCCTCGTCCAACTGTGTCTGGGCAGGCGCAGCAAGTCTGCCTTCAACTCCATGCCTGCTAACCTCCAGGGGGAAACTCTGAGTACCGCTCGCATTTCTGTTCAACATGGTGAATATTTCCCCCATTGTATATGTCCTCCAAGGGGGCTGTCATGGCCTCTGTCATTATAAAGGATCATGACATATAACGGTGAGGATTTGCATTTGCGGCAATACTTCCAAGCCAAAAAAATAGCGCAGTTTTACTGCCAGACTCTCAAGTCTGTGCAGGAAAGTTCTGTTTTTAGTTAAGACAAACCATGTGTAATGAACAGGGATTTTATGACACGGTGTGTTTTTCCTTCTGGCTTTATGCTATTGCTGACATCTTCATGTTCTGTGTTAACCCTTGGTTGTTTTTACAGCACTCTGCTCTTGTTTCCTCGATAGGATTGTGAAATAGCACCTTGTCTTCTCCATCCAAGCAGTCCAGACACGAAAAGAAGCCACAGAACAAAGTGGAGATTTGGATCCTGGACTCCTGTAAGTGCATTTACTTTGTAAACTGCATGGGATCATTTTGTCGGCGCACCCCCCCCAAAGAGACACAGAGACATAATGTTGGTTTAACACAGCGTGGCCGCACTCTTTATTCAATCAGAATAAACCTGTAAAAAAGGCCGGTGGGGTATTGCCTTGGCAATCGTGGGTCCAGCATGCTATGAACAAACTATCCTTATTAATTAAACGGAGTACTGCTCGGAAGCGCCTTCCATGTAGCAGTACCTTAAACATGAACTCTCCCCTCATTTGACTGCCTCACGGCCATGGCCAAAAGGGGGGGCGTGCCCACTGTGGGCGTGAGTAAGTTGGTAAGTGCTTTGGAGGATCTGGAGGCTGTGCACGCCCCTACTCGTCCTGCGAAGCACCCCTCCCAGGGTTATGACCCCTGTGCATGCTGAGCCCCGCATTCCACAAGGTATCACAACCCCATCTCATATGGAGATGACTCTTTTAACTATCCTTAACCTATTTATCCTAACCTAGCCTGCTGGACCCCCGCCACAAAGGGGTAGTCGAAACGAACTGCCCCGTCCCCCACCGCCTAATTTAACAACAATGCCTCCAAGTGCCCAGCAACTGAGGCCAAATATATCCGATTGCCCTGTTCAGACAAGTGAACTCCATCATTCCTAAACAATTCAGTTTTGGTGTGCACTATCCCCATATGCTTAATGCATGTACCACCTACATTGTTGATCCATTTCGTTAGTTCCCTGTTTATTCCCTTTCTGGATTTATCTACCTTACCAGGTTTTAAGGCTCCAACCCACCGAATCCTGGGTATCCAATTGGTCCATACCAGTTGTACCCCTGAAAACCAATCTCTGACTACTAAAAGATCTGTCTTAATTTGAATTGTTAGCTTAACCCCTTTGTTTGAAGTTATATCATTTTCCCCCAAATGGATCACTATTATATCAGGTCTGTCTAGTCGTCCCATTCTTTTAAGAGCTGGCAGGAGATGCCCCCATCGCATTCCACTGGTGCCCAGCCATCTTATCATTGCGAGTTCTTCTAGGCCTAAGTGCACTCCCCATTCTGTTGCTGCGGCAGCTCTACTTGCCCACCGAACGATGCTGTGCCCCACAATCCATATTTTGCGTCTCGTCCCAGACCAGGATCGTATTCCTATGAAAAAACATATCTATTAACGATGATAGGGTCGGATGTATCTCTTATACGCTCCAGACCTCCATCTCCCCACTGCCTTGATTGCTTCCTCGGGTAATCCAGCCCCAGCTGCTGAAGTGGCCGCCCCAATACGGAAGGAATGGGATCCGAAATCTAAAGGGGTAAAACCCGCTTTGCCGAGGGCTGCTCTGAACACCGCCGTGAATTGATGGCAAGTGAGGGGGGCACCGTTCTGATGCAAGAACAGGTGGCCTGGTACTCTAGGCCTCATCTCCAGGTATTGTCCCACCTGATAAACTGGGCATATTGTTGTAATGCCACACCTGTACAGATAAACCGTCTGTCCCCTGCCCCTTTGGTCAGTTTTGGACCTTCGTAGACAGATGACTACCTTGTCCAATTCAGTGGTAACATCTGTACCTTGCAGGGGGGTATCTGACCTGTCTCGAGCATTAGCTGCCACCACCTCACTAATGCGGAATCCTCCAAAGAATGTTACCACGTATGCCGTGGTGAATAATTGTAATTCGTGTGAGTCATAACATACCTCTGGCAATGCCCCTATCATCTGCAAAAGTCTCGGGGTAGTAAGTGGTGCTCGTGGCTTGGGCAGGGGCCGAGCAGCCCGTGACCAGCTTTCAAGCATATGTTTTATACAAAATCCTTTATCGGGAGACGAAAAACCCATAATGCGGTTTGCGAATACTAGGGCGGCTACCTTACCTCCTATCGTGCCCGGTAACAATCCTCTATTCCTCTGCTGCATTGCGAACTGTATCACCTCTGATTCAGTGATAGGGAATCCCACACCCCATCCTTTTGACAATCGAAATTCCTGAAATTCCCTGATTGCCCTACCGTACGAAACCTGTGTTCGCGGGGCCAGTGATCCCTGCATGATGGCCTGAGCAGTTATTCCCCAAGGCTCCATAGCCCTGGTGGAAGGGGGTCGGGGTCCGACCTTGCATCTGGTGCCAGTTCTCGGAAACGGGCTATCTGGAATCGAGAAAGGGCATCCGCTATGCCGTTGTCGATACCAGGTACGTGTCGGGCTGTGAACAATATGTTTGCCTTTAAACAAACCAACACCAGCACCCGAACTAAGCCCATCACCCTTGCAGAACGGGACGACAAGGTGTTTACTACATGGACAACAGCTAAGTTGTCGCACCAAAATAAGACTGATCTATTTGCAAACTGTTCGGTCCAGACCAATACCGCAACTACTATCGGGAATAGTTCCAGGAATGTTAAATCCCGAGTCACCCCTATCTGATGCCATGCCTGGGGCCACCGGGCAGCACACCAACGGGTCCTGAAATAGACCCCAAAACCCGATCCACCTGCGGCATCGGACTGGACCTGCAAGTCAGTTCGCAATAGCAGTTTAGTTCTCCAAAAGCTCACTCCATTGAATTCAGTCAAAAATTCGAGCCATGTGTTTAAATCCTTCTTCATTTCGCTCGTCACCCTTACCCTGTGGTGTGGGGCTGTTACCCCTCTTAATCTCTCATATAAACGAGCCAAAAAAGCCCTACCCGGGGCCACTACCCGGCAAGCGAAGTTAAGGCTTCCTATCAGGGACTGCAAGGCCTGTACAGTGACCTTTTTTGTGCTCAGGCATTCTCGTATTTTTGTTCTGATGCCTTCAATTTTATCTGCCGGTAAACTTGATAGCTCCATCACTGAGTCCATTTCGATACCCAGGTACGTGAGTCTGGTACTGGGGCCCTCAGTCTTTTCGGGGGCCAGGGGAACCCCTAACTCCTTTGCCACCCCTTGGAATATGCGCAACGCTGTTGCACACTCCCTTGGGTCTGGACTTCCTATTATGAGGAAGTCGTCCAGATATTTCGTGCTCTCCCCTTTATTCCACCGTTGTTTAAATACCCACTCTATCATACTACTGAACCTTTCAAAAACTGAACAAGAGATGGAGCAACCCATCGGCATGGCCCGATCGAAGTAATACTGTCCCTGGTATTGAAAACCTAATAGGTGGAAGCTTTCAGGGTGGACTGGTAACAAACGAAAGGCGGATTTTACATCGCATTTCGCCATCCATGCCCCTCGCCCCATCTTTCTGGCCTTTTCCACTGCCATATCAAAGGAAGCATATTTAATAGTGGTAAGTTCCTTTGGGATGGCATCGTTAACAGATCTGCCTCTCGGATGGGACAAGTGATGGATAAGGCGAAATTCCCCTGCTGCCTTTTTTGGCACTACACCCAGGGGGGAAATGAATAAATTTGGTACCGGGGGATCTTGGAAGGGGCCTGCTACCCTCCCTTCTCTCACTTCCTTATCAATTTTGTTTTTTACAATTTGGTCCATACCAATTACGGATTTTAAATTACGGGCTGATGACACGGGTTCCACATGTGTGGCTGGTATCCTAAATCCATACTTAAAGCCATCCACTATATATGCTACCTCTTGCCTATCGGGATGATGGCGCAGGGCATGCTCAAGCCGGTCAATTCTGACCGGCGTTGGCCCCCTGTCCTGATCGAGGGTTTCCTGACTGTCCTGGATTGCCTTTTCCGGCATTGCCCCCTTGTGTGAACCTCCCTTTCTCCCTCTTCTGCTTAAGCTTAAAGCAGTTGCTAACTGGGTGTCCTCCTCCACACATTGCACACCCATGCCTACATTTACACGCACTCCTATTACATTTGCCCCCCTTGCTGTACTCCCAGCAATATCCCTGGTTACTTTGGTTAGCTCCTTTGCTTTCGCCACGAAAAGGCTCGTTGGCGGGGGCAACTCCTCCCTTCACTAATGCATGGCCACTTTCTGACAATGGTGCCCTGGTGACATCCACCATGCATTCTAACCATAAGTCTACTGCGTAGGTGTCCCATCGCATACCCGGGTTAAGGGCCGCCCTGTGCCGGAAAGCCTCATCGTATCGCAACCAAGCCCCTTGGGGGCCCGTTGCATATGCTCTCCGCACAATGTCAACATATTTGTGGAGCTCCAGTCCCCTCCCGGGGTCTGCCTGCAGCACCACACCCATGTATATGGCGAACGCTGATGTCCAGTTCGCCCAGTTCCGATCTGCCTTAGGGCGGCGGAACTTCTCCTTATCTTTTTCCTCATCTTTCTCTGTGTGATCCAATACAGGATCACTGAACATAAGGGCATATACATCCACATACTCACCCCGCCAAATCTTTTCTTTTGTTGCCAGGAGCAAATGCTCCCCAAATGGGGCCCCCACGCTGCTATAAGCTCCACCTGGTGGGGGCGGGGGGTGGCTTTGTGTAGTTGTGGCTGCCTCTGCCCTTGGTGTTCCCACATTCTTCCTTGTTTCACCTTCCTTTGTATTGCCTTGTGCCCCTGTTAATGTGCCGGGTTCTTTCCCTGCTCCCACTGCTTGGGGGCCTAACTCACTCGGCGGGGGAGGGGCTGGAGTCACCCACACCCACTCCCCATCTAGCTGTCTCCTATGCGGGCCGGGGGGTATTTGGGGGGGCTGACTATTTTGCCCGCTTTCGTCCCTTTGTGTGTCACCCAATAGGGGGCTCGGAGCCAAGTTCCTCCCTTCCATCCCCCCGGGGCCCAGTCCCCCTGTGTGACTGTCTGGGTGCCTGTGTTCGTGTTCTGTTACCTCACCTTGATTCGTCGGTCTTGCCGCATCCCTGGGCTCGCCCGCTCCACTTCTCCCTTGTTCCAATTCCTTCTCAAGCTCCTGCACCCTCCTCCATAGCTCCTCGTAGGTGGGCTGTCCTTGCTCACTGGGGCCTTCCATCCGCCTCCTCGTGGCTGGTGGCGAATCTACCTGCTGCTGTAGAGGAGAGACCCCTTCCCTCGCCCGCACTATGGGCCGGCTTGTCCTGGACCCAAGTGTCTGGGGACCCTGACTGGTTTGCAATTCCCCTTGCAATTGGTGGGATACTAGGCCCGGAATTCCATCCGGGTCCCCTATCCCAATGCCACCCTCATTGCCACCCTGGGCCCGCCGTGGTCCCGACCCATATATGGCTTCCAGGACTGGGCCCAGGTTTCCCCTTTGCTCTTGACCCTCTATTGCGTTCCTTATATTGTCACCCACTTGAGCTTGGCCCAGAGGGAGTGAAGCAGGCGATTCCCTTCGCCGGCCTAGTTGTTCCCTACTTGGCCCAGGCATTGCTGGGCTGGGTTCACATGCTCCCATTTCCTCCCTGTAACGCCTGGGAGGGATGATGTTCCTCCCCCCCCTTCTGGGGTTTGGATCCTCCAGGGGTATATTCTGGGGGACTTCCCTCCCAACAACAGGGGCCCCTGCTGAGTCTCTTCCTAGTTCAGCTTCACTATTCTCCTCCCCCCTGGGGTTCTCCTCCATTTCACCCCTCGGTTCCCTGGCCCTTATTTGGGCCTCACACCTCAGGAGTCTGTCCATGATTTCCCTGGGGGTGGGGCACACATTGTTATCACTCACCCCCTGCTCCTCCCTGGGGCCTTCACTGGTGGGGGGGGGTGCGTTTCTTTTCTTGCCCCCATCTCCTTTTCTCTTGCTCTTTCTCATTTTTTCTTCAATTTTCTGTTGTTTTGTCTTCTGGAAGCAGCAGCTGCTCAATGTGCTGCTGCTTCTCTGGCTTCCCACTTGGCTCTGCCACACTCACATGGCTCAGGGGCTCCTCCCTTTGATCAGGGAGGAGCTCCAAACCCCTCGCTGTGCCGTGCACGTGTGCGATCAGGCAGTTGCCATGGCAACCCTTCCGAGGGAGCCCTGCTAACAGGGCTCTCTCAAACAGTCACGCTGCAATCCCTGTGCCTCTTCCCATGAAGAAAGAGGGAGGGGCGCGACAATGGCCCGTCGCCTCCATTTTGTGGCAACGGGTGCTTATCCAGGAGTCTGGGAGCCTTTTCCCAACTATGCTAGGTACAATCTGGGCCCATGAGCTTGGCGGGGCCAATGGCGAGTGAGTATGTGCACTGGAGAGGAGTGCCATTCCATCCTCTGCATCAGAGCCCATTCCCACCTAGCTACACCCCTGCCTTTTCCCCCCCAGGGGCTATTTTGAAAGTTACTACAAGTTCTACAGATGACATAGGAGTTAGGAGCAGGGGTGTTTAAAGGGTGTGATCAGGATGTGGGGAGGAAGATTATGATCTGTGGCGTGCAATGAGTAAAGAGGGGGTTGTTATTTACCCTCTCCAATAAAGGCTATGTCCATAAAAGTCCATAAAAGTCTAGTCCTATGGTGCTAGAACTAGGGGGCACGCCACGAAACTAACTTAGCAGCAGATTTAAAACAAATTTTTAAAAGTATATTTTCCCCCCACTCAGTTCACAATTAACTTCTGGAACTTGTTGCCAGAAGATGTGGTCAACTCAACACCAGTGGTGGAGCTGGGTTTAAAAAGAAATTGGATAAGATCTTTGAGGCTACGTCCATAAAAGTCTATTAGTCTATCCTACTATTAGCCAAGTAGGTTTGGGGATGTACTCTCTAACAGTTAGGAGATGAGAGTGAACAACAGGGAATGGATCAGTCATTTATGACTTGTGGGGTACTCCTCCAAAGAAACTGAGAATGACCAGTGTCGGAGACAGGATTGATGGACCATTGGTCTGACCCAGTATGGCACTTCTTATGTCTTACGTTTTTATGATCACGATTATAGATCTGCGCCTTGGATACATTCCCTTTCCTTGAGTTCATGCCCTCATCTACGCTGTCTTCCCCTGGACTCAGCCTTTCACTGTTTCACTAGGCACTAGTTCCACAAGCCAAATCTAGGAACTGGAAAGGGGCAAAATAAAACCCAACCCTGTGCTGAACTTGGTTTGTAGACTAGAGCTGAAACGGATACTCACAAAAAATGGATACACTCGCTGAATTTCCCGTACGGATCCAAATGGATCTGCCAATATCAGGTACCATTTGATCCCCAATTGTGACCTGATTCACATACCCGATGTCCCAGAATGTTGACTTCTGTTCCTGGAATGTTGACTTCTATACCAATTTTCTTTTTACTTCCGACACCTATTTTTTTATTTTCCATCCCAGAAAGTTGACTTCCAGTCCTAATCTTTTTTATTTCCATCCTGATTTTTTTGGTTTTAGGTGCCAATCTACCTATCAGCAATCGAAAACTTTAAAAATCAGTACTGAAATTTACCGATTTTTCAAGTTGCTGGGTACCCAATTGGTACGCAGGTAGCCCATCAATTACTCTATGCCGTACTCAAACTTGCTGGTATTACCTGTGGGTATTAATTGAAGTCCCAGTTGTTCAGAGGGACTCCAGCCCCCACTCTGGTTCCAAAGGAAGCCACAAATGTTTCCAGTTGCTGCATGCTTTGATTTCTATTTCCAAGCCTGTGGCGTTCTGTGAGAGGAGGCGAGTTCTCATCAACAACGTTCTCATTTGATCTTTTTTCTAGTGCTCAACTACATGTGGGAAGGGTACCAGGATGAGATATGTCAGCTGCCGGGATGACCAGGGCTCTGTGGCTGACGAGGCAGACTGCTACCACCTGCCGAAGCCATCGGCCACAGAATCGTGCACCGTGACGCCATGTGGACAGTGGAAGGCCATGGAGTGGAGTTCTGTAAGCTAACACCACTGTATAATCTAGACCCACCCACCTCCCAGGATGGCCTGTGCATTCGTTTCACATATTTATTGCCTAGCCAGTGCATTTCTAGAGCTCATGATGAGGATTTAAAACTGCTTTTAACTAGCAAATGCTTTTGTCTTTTGAAAGGCATTTTCTTATCTCTAGGGATCTCAATTTGTCACTCTTTTTACTGTTCCAATGCAGTGCTCGGTGACTTGCGGCCAAGGTAAGGCAACACGGCAAGTGGTCTGCGTAAATTACAGCGACCAGGTTGTTGAGAGGAGCGAGTGTGATCCGGATGACCTCCCAGCAACGGAGCAGGATTGCTCTATGTCTTCTTGCCAGCAGAACACTCCTGACTATGGCAGGCCAATCCACCCTTTCCCGTATCCGGATTATCGGTCAAAACCCAACCAGGTCGGAAACCCGAACCGAAATTCAGGCCGGGCACACATCCCAGGAGGCAGCCAGTGGAGAACAGGCCCATGGGGCGCTGTAAGTGATATTGATATTTGTTTTTATTCCAGTGCAATCACTTTGGATTCTTTGCTACTCCTCCTTGTTCCTCAACTATGCAGGAATTTAAGAAAACACAGGATACAAACCTCGCTCCCTGTATCATGAGTAGCAACAGGGGAAGAAGAACCACCTCGGTGGGATTGCAACATCCATTCCTGTGTGTGTGCCCTGGAAGTGGATGGATTGAGTTTTCACTTTGAATATACAAGGCATTAGCTGTGTTGATGCAGCAGGGAAAATGTCTGGATTAGCACTGCTGAGTTTGTTTTCTCTGGGCAAGTGAATGACCAGAGACCAGGCTGAGCTTTTGCGTAGTATGGTTCAAAGGTGAGGAAATATCCTTCGCGGTAAGGAAGGCAGGCACTTAAAGGATGTAATCACCCTAAAGGGGAAAAAGGGAACATTTTTACTCCCAGAAGCCACTTTAAAAAAAAATCAAATCTAAAAAATTTGCCCCATTGCTACAGTGATTGCTACAGATTTTCATTCAGTTCTCCAAGAATTTTGGTTCTCAACTTGGTTTTGGATTTGGGCTTTTTGCATTGCATTTTTTTTTTCCTTTTTTTTGCATTGAAAAATAAAAATCTCCTGCTGGGGGGGGGGGGGGGGGGGGGGGAACGACAGGGCAGGGGGGCAGGGAAATCAATGCAAAAAACCTGAATTGCCTGAAACCGAATTGAGAACCGAAATTCTGGGAGAACCGAATCGACCAGGTCTTGACACTGATGCTCCTGCGAGTTATCGGCCGGTCTCTAACTACGGAGATTGCATTGGTGGCCCTGGTTGATGATCTCCATCTGGCATTGGACCAGGGTCATCAGACCTTACTGGTCCTGCTAGACCTTTCAGCTGCGTTCGACACAGTCGATCATGAGGTGTTGGTGACTCGCCTGCGGGACCATGTCAGGATTGGCGTGACGGTCTTGGACTGGTTTCGTTCGTTCCTGGCCGGGAGAACTCACCGGGTGGACTTGAGGGAGTGCAGGTCTTCTCCCCGGGACATCATGTGTGGAGTCCCGCAGGGTGCTATTCTGTCCCCTCCCTCTTGTTTAACATCTATATGCAGCCGTTAGGGAAGATCATGAGAGGGTTTCAGGGCATTCAGTGTCATCAGTATGACACTCAGCTCTACCTCTCTTTTTCCATCGACCCAGGTCACGCAGTCTCCCTATTTTCCCAGTGCCTGTCGGCTGTGGGGGCTTGGATGAGGTTGAGCCATCTGCAATTGAATCCTGACAAGACGGAGGTGATGTTGGTGGGCGAGGGCTTGGGGGACCTGGGGGTGTTTGAATCTCCTCTTGTTGGGGGGGGGGGGTTCATCCTCCCATGGTCTCTCAAATGCGGAGTCTGGGTGTGCTCCTCGATTCACAGCTCAGCCTGGAATCTCAGGTTGTGGCCGTGGCGGGGAGTGTATTTTGGCAGTTACATCTTGTCCGGCGACTTCAGCCATGTCGCTCAGACTCTGACCTCGCCACTGTCATCCATGCCTTCATCACCTCGAGACTGGATTACTGCAACGCGCTCTACGTGGGGCTGCCTGAGAAGCTGGTCCGGAGGCTGCAGCTGGTGCAGAATGCCGCGGCCCATCTCCTTACGGGGGCGGGTCGCAGGGAACACATGACACCAGTGCTCCGGGCTCTGCACTGGCTGCCTATAAAGCACCGGGCCAGGTTCAAGGTGATGGCTCTAACCTTTAAAGCCCTTCACGGCCTGGGCCCTGCTTATCTGTGGGACCGCCTCACTCCCCATGTGCCGGTGCGACCCTTGAGATCGTCCGTGGGAGCCCTTTTGGAGGTTCCCCGGGTGAGGGGGGTGGCCACCAATGTTAGATCTTTTTCGGTGGCTGCCCCTGTGCTGTGGAATTAGCTCGTAGAGGAGACTTGGTTGGCCCCCACTCTCCTGTCATTTCGATGTTTATGTAAGACCTGGCTGTTCCGCCAGGCCTTTGGCAAGGGGGAGGTTGGGGTTTTTTGTGTGTGTCCCCCCTCTCCTGCATTTTATGAATTTTTAACTGTTTGAAATTGTTTTTATATTGTTGTTTGCTGCCCCGGGCTGCCCTGAAAGGGCAGGAGGGGCGGGATAAAAGTGTTATATAAAATAAAATAAATAAATAACCGAATCCAAAATTCCCATCCCTAATGCCCTGGGCTGTATAGAGGTTGGTGATGGGGGTTCTTAAGGGCTTTGCCCAGAAAGGGGAAGACCCACCTCTGCGTGCATGATATCATCTCTGTTCCTTTACCCTGAGCTCAGGCTTTCAGTGTTTGGGGGTAGAAACTGAACCCAGGGTTCAGATTCAGGAACTGGAAAGGGGGTAAATTAAAACTAGCTGTGGACCACATTTGGCCACCAGGCCTGAGAATCCCCGACCCCTGCAGCAGGAGATTTAAGGGACACGATCGGTTTAGATTTATTAATTTATTCAGTGCTAACAACATGCCTGGCACTCAACTATCGTAATTAGAGACAGGTCTCTGCCCCAATGTAGACATTGTAGGATGGGAGACAAGAAAGCATAGGAATGCCCACAGGTTGCACAAATATTGTCGTCCCCCCATCCCCTGTCCCCCCCCCAATGGGGAATATGCATAGGCCCATACGCTGAGGGCTCTATCTTGCTTCATGATGGTCCGTCCACAAGCCAGTGCTCCCTGCTTTGGTGATCCTGTGGGCCCGTGTTTCATGGCAATGCTTCCCAGCCTCCCATTGTCATTTGAAGCTTATTAACCAACCCCAGGTATTGGAGGATGCTCCCTCCCACATGCACAACATATGCTTGATCCAGCCCTGGTGACTGGGTGGCTTCTCTTCCCATTTGTCTGCTCTTTCTTCGGAGGGAGGGAATCCATGACTTGCTGATGCCCAAACCACACTGCTGAGCTCTGGTGTGATGGCCCGGTGGGCAAGGCTGCTAAGCCAACCTACATCTAAAGTGCAGCAAAAGAGCCGAAGCAGGTCCCGAATTTAGAACCTGTAGGTAATACCTGCATTTTCAGACACCATTTCGGGTAGCCAAATCGGTACTTGGATACCATTTGCGTACTTGAGAAACCAAAACAATGGTTTCCGGTTTTCTGAGTAACCAAACTACCCAAAATGATCCCCCCCCCCCCCCCCCCCCCCCCCAAAAAATACCTGAAATTTTTTTCCATAAGCTGAAAGATTGGGACAAAAATGGGTACGTTGATATGCTGTTAGATCGGACACCAGATCAAAAACTGGTTTGGGTACTAAAAAGTACCTGGACTTTTGGGGTCAATTCAGGTACTGGAAAGGCCGGCAGTATACCCCTTTTTTTTCAGGTACTGGTTTCAGCTCTGTTCAGCAGTCTTGTGTTTTATAGTGCTCTAGTACATGTGCCGGGGGATTCCAGCGGCGAGTTGTCGTGTGCCAGGATGGAAACGGATACACCGCAAGGAGCTGCGACGAGAGGGCGAAGCCTGCTGAGCAGCGATCATGCGAGTCGGGGCCTTGCCCTCAATGGGCTTACGGCAACTGGGGAGAGGTGAGAGACGCGTTCACCCTTTTGTTGCTGTCCGAGCAGACTAGGATTTCCAAAATTTGCTGCTGGGGGGGGGGGGGAGGAGGGATGATGGAAAAGGAAAGACAGTTGTTTTTGTAGGAATTTCATCAACATTTTTTTTTAACCAAAAAAACCCCTAGTTTTGGTGTCGATTGTAGCTTAACCTCTTTAACCACATCCTATTGAAAACTATTAATGATTTCATGATGCAAACACTAATGCCAAGTAGCTTCACCAATTTTCCCTAGGCCCAAAAGCCTTATGCTAACTTAGCACTTTATCCTAGAAGTAGCCTACAAGGGCTTGGCTAAGGACCGATCCCCTTGGGTCTCAGGCACCGCCCGCTTGTGGCTGGTTCAAGCCAGGCAGGGCCAGGGTTTGGGAATGTCATTGGGTGTCTTTAGTCAGAACGTCAACGGGTGTCTGAATGTGTGTTCCGACCTTGATTGGAACACCGGTTTGGCCCTGTGTTCACCATGTGGCGCTGCTTCGACACACAGCCCATCTTGGGGCAAATCAGTGTTTTGCTCACCACCCGATCTCAGCACGCAATCGCTGCCACCTCGTTCCCCGTGTTGTACCTGCTAACACGCCACGCAATATCATTAGACACAACACCAGTCACGTATTCAGCCAAAACACACAAACTGTCCTTGTGATGCAATGGTGTTCAACGGGTGGCCAAACTGGTGTTGGGATTGTTATGGTGCTTACACAGAACAGTCAAACACGTGCTTAGGGGTTTTGACACCCGATCTTTGACATGTCTAAAGTCTCCCATACTCTGTCAGTCTGGATTGCCTCTACTTCCTAAGACAGGGAACAGGGGCGGAAGTGGCTCCGGGAGGTCCAGATTACTGGGGCTTCCCTTGCCCTACCCCTTCAAGAAGGAAATGGATCCTATGGGAATGGGCCACGCCCCAGGTAGCATACACTCCCAGCAGGAGGCAGAGGAGCAGCTGACTAACCTGTGGTGTGGTTGTTGCAGTGTGTCATTTGTTTATCTTCTGTTTATCTTCTCTTCTCCTCTCGGTTGGAGTTCCCCAAGGCTCCGTCCTTGGCCCTCTTCCCTTCTCTCTATGCATTCTGCCCCTAGGCAAAGTCATCGAATCTCATGGCTTCCAGTACCATCGGTATGCTGATGATACCCAACTCTATCTCTCCACCCCACCCCAGCCCTCTCTCTCCCTCTCTCCAGCCTCTCCTCACTAACTGCCTTTCTGACATTTCTGCCTGGACGTCTCATCGTCAGCTCAAACTTAACATGGTTAAAACCGAACTCCTCATCTTCCCCCCTAATCCTTCCTCTCTCTTCCTTCTCTGTCTTCATTGACGGGGTCAACATTCAGCCCGTCCCTCAGGCACGTAGCCTAGGGTTCATCTTTGACTTCTCCCTCAATCTTAGGTAATAAATCATGCTGATTGTATTTTATTTATTTATTTATTTATTTGCCTCCCCCTCCTGCTGCAGCAGCTCAGGGCAGCGTACAACATTTTAAAAACATATAAAAATATAATATAAACATATCTAATATAAATAGCAATAAACAACAGTATAAAAACAATAGAACCGTAAGGCAGAGCTAACCCCCCCCCC
>QEPC01006549.1:4432187-4448024 GCA_003113815.1 Sphenodon punctatus | reverse complement strand
CTGTGGCCACTGATTGGCCAGGGCTATAGCTCTGGAGCCCAAAAACGTGTGTTTTTTTCCTGGAGGATTCCTAAAGGAATCCTCAAGCACCTCCTCCCTGCCCGCCCCCAAAATGCAAGTGAGCATGTGCGAGATACCAAGAAAAAGGGCTCTAAGGCTATCGCCCAGTCGCACATGCTCACTTGCCTTGCTCTCACAGTACTGGGACCCCCGCCCCCTCCCTAAGTGGGCTGCCCGCAGGGCCCCAATTCACAGACCTGATTCGCCGCTCCACTTGCTTCTGTGTAACTGCCCTGCCAGCCAGTGAGTCCTAGCTCCTCCCCGGCCAGACCTCGTCACCTCCTGGCTGCTTGTTTGCACATGCTCCCCCTGGAGGCTTCCCCCACGCACTGCAGCTTAGTGTGGGGGCGTGGCTGGGGAAGCCTAGAGAGACTGGGTAGCCTGCAACAATGCTCCCGGAGTGAGTGACTCCACCAGCGGGGAATTCCCTGCTTGCTCAGCAAGTCGCCGCCGCAGTGCTCGTGCTCCACAGTCCTCCTCGCCTGACGGTGAGTCGGCCAAGCCCCCTCCCCCACCAAGTTAGGGTGGGACCAAGGAGGGGGAGGAATTTTTTTAAAAAAAAAAAATTTAATCAGCGCGGCGGTAGCGTTGTTGGCGGGGCACCGCCCCCACATCCCTCAATGAGGAGCCGCCCCTGCTTGTGTCCCTGAGGGGCCAGCCTCCTCCATTGGGGGGTGGGAATCTCTGCAAGGATGAGTGACTGCTTCAGGAACCGGCAGCAGTGGAATGATGTCCACCCAGCGGCAGTCCTGGGTGAGCCAGTTGCTGGCAATCTGCAGAACCATGATGGATTGGTCCATGAAGAGGACAGCCCAGGTAGCACATGGTTTAGCACCCACACTGGGTCTTGAAGTGGTTATCCTTGACCTCCTTGAAGCCCCTCCACAGGTCTTTGGCCTTCTGTCAGCACTGGCTCCTCTCCCAGTGGTAGCCAAGCTCTGCCCTCCAAGTGGTGAGCCGCTGAAACACACCCTCATTCTGGTGTGTTAGGTGCAGGTCATATTGCACCTCTGCGTCCCTCCCGGGGCATATTGCAGGTCATATTGCACCTCATGCATCCCTCCCTCTGCGTCCCTCCTGGGGCATGCGTGGGCCAACATCTGGCAGCAACAGAGCAGACATGCAGGTGAGTCCTGGACCAACATGGGCTACTGTCACATCTGTTTTCAACCTTTTTTGAACTGTGCTCCTCCTCCTCCTTGTCTGTTGTTGTTGTTGAAGCCCACACACATATGTCCACCTTACTCCCTCTGTTCCTCTCCCGTTTCCCATCCCTGGGCAGGAATTGGATCAGAGAACCTCAATAACAGTTAAAATGTCACTGACTTAGGTGGTTGTAACCAGAGCTGAAATGAGAACCCGCAAAAACAGGTATACCGCAAAAACAGGGGTCCCCCAAGGCTCTGTCCTTGGCCCTCTCCTCTTCTCTATTTACACCCTGTCCCTTGGCAAAGTGATTGCCTCCCACGGATTCCAATACCATCTTTACACTAATGACACCCAACTCTATCTTTCTACCCCCTCTCTCTCCTCCTCTGCTGTCTCTTATACACATCTAGATGTGTATAAGAGACAGGGTTATCTCTCGCCTCGATTACTGCAACCTCCTCCTTGCTGGCCTCCCTCGCTCTCACCTGTCCCTCCTTATTGCAATCCAAAACTCCGCTGCCAAGGTCATTCACGCTGCCCGTCGCTTCTCCCATGTGCAGCCTCTCCTCTTCTCTCTTCACTGGCTCCCCCTTCCTGAACGTATCCTGTTTAAACTCCTGGTATTCACGTTCAAAACACTCCATGACCAAGCTCCCCCTTACCTCTTGGACTTAATCTCCCTACGCACTCCTGCACGCGCTCTCCGCTCTTCCTCTGTCCCCTCCCTCACTCTCCCTCGTTTCTCCTGCTCACCTAACTGCCTTCGACCCTTCTCCCTCGCTGCCCCCCATGCCTGGAACTCCCTCCCTGCCCACATCCGCCTTGCCTCCTCCCTCCGCTCCTTCAAATCCCTCCTCAAGACCCACTTTTTCCTCACTGCCTTTCCCAATGACTACTAGTCATTCCCCATATACTTACTGTCTGCCCTCCACTGCAGACTGCTGCAACCAACCTGATTGTAACCAAGCCAAGCACACGCACCTGAGACTTCGCATCCACTTGTATGTTTGTTGGTCTTCTCCCCTGTCTCTCCCACTGTGCCCTCTCCCTGTCTCCCACTCCTTGTCTTTTAGATTGTAAGCCACAGGCAGGGACCGCATCTATTTCTATGTTCTGTGCAGCACCAGGTCACACTACTGGCGTTATATAGATGTTTATTATAAATTAATAATAATAATAATACCCGTCAAATTTCCAGTACTTGAATAATACCGTAGTACTAATATAGTACCTTAGTGCTGCAATGTTTGAGTATTAATTCACACCCGATTAGTGCTTGATTCAAGTATGCCATGTCCTGAAATGTTGACTTCTGGACCCAAAATATCAACTTCCGGTACTGATTTTTTGAGGTTCCATCACAATTGGAACCTTTTGAGGTTCCATCACAATGTTTTGGTTTTCCATCCTAATTTGCTGATCAGCAACTGAAAAATTGGTACATAATTGACAGAAATTACTGTTGTTTTCAGGTATTCGGATACCCGATCAGTGCTCAGGTAATTCATTGGGTACTCGGTAGGATACTTGACAATGCAGGTGTTACTCATGGGTACTCAATTAGGTCCTGGTTTCAGCTCTAGTTGTAACTCAAATCCTCTGCATTTCCCTTCCTTCCCTCAGTGCTCAAAACCATGTGGTGGAGGAACCCGAACGAGGCTGGTTGTGTGCCAACGGCCCAACGGTGAAAGGTTTACCGATCTGAGCTGTGAGATCCTTGACAAGCCACCAGACCGTGAGCAGTGCAACATGCAGAACTGCCCTCGAGATGCTGCCTGGAACGCTGCCCCTTGGAGCTCGGTACGCCCGTAATACACTTCCCTTTTCTAATCATTCTGTGGAGCTTCTATAACAGTCTGCTTAAAGCCAAGATGCTAAGACTTTGGTGGGGGTGGGGGTGGGGGTGTTCTTAAAAAAACTGCACTTGGAGAAGATAATTTAAAATATATTCTGAATAAACCATAGTCAGGAAGGGCTTTTATTAGAAATGCCATTCATTTAAAAAAGGCACTTTCTGCTAGATAACGAAGTTTGTACATTTGATTATCCTGGGCAAGCTCTATTCATCACAAGTCTCGAGTCCTCTGCATGCAAATTAAAGCCTGCCGTTTAAGCAGCCCATTTCCATTTAAGTTAAAGTTTTTCTCCTGATTTAATGCAAATATTTTATTGTGCAAAAAATGGTACAGTTATTGGAGAATTCTGGTGCTAAAGAGCCATCATTTGCACGCACACGGTCCTGTGTACTATGTGTATGCACACATATAGATGTGTCTGTGTTTGTTGCTGTGAGTATATGAAATATATAGGCATGTGTGTCCATGCATATATATGTTAGTGCAAAGGTCTAAAATGTGGCCACGCTGAACATTAGCCGACTAATATTGACATTATTGAACCAAACTTGCTAACATGCAAACAAGAATGTGTCAGTCTCAACAGGACGACCATTGACCAACTATTAATAATAATAATGAAATAATAATAATAATATATAACAATGGACTAGGAATAGAAAATGGAACTCTCTTATCCTTTGGGCTTACCGTCTGGTCTAGTCCAAGAAAGAAAAGGAAAAATCTCTACAAGATTAAATGAGTAACCGCTACTATCTGGTATCCAGCCGGATATCGTGGTGGCTGTTTTCTGGTTGATTGCTATTTGTACGTGGTTTAGTATCTGGACATTATTGAATTGATAATCAAATAATAATCAAATAGATAATCAAATGGTAATCACCATTTACTGCGTTACCATTCACTGTCTTCCATTTGACTTTTTTATTTTTTAAAAAAAATTCTTCCCTTTGTCCAGACTGGTTCAGTTATGCAGCAATTCAGCAAGCGGTAATTTGGTAAGCAGTAATATCTGGTATTCTGGTTTGGAAGTTAACCTTCATGGTTACTGGATCATTACCAAATAAGCTCCAAGCTATGAGGAATACCGTATGTTAGCTGTGGAACCTTTTTTTTCCTCTACCCATCAATCTTATAGTCCAGTAATAAGAACTAATATTCAGAGAAGACAAAACTTTTTAGGCATTTTCATATGGTTGGGTGGGGTCCGTGGCCGCCGTGTGGCTCTACCATGGAGCACCCATGCAGGTGGAGTGCATGGGGAGCAATTCAAACAGGTGGCTCCCAACATGGCTACCCCGGCAAAGCAGCCACCATATATTTGGCTCCCCCCACCCCCATGGAGCGCTCCAGATTTCCCGGCCATGAGTGCGTGTTCCATAGCTTGCAGAAGCGCACATCTGGCTGCTCCACCTTCAGGCAGTCAGATTTGTGACTTCTGGGTGCCCAGGTGGGGTAGCATCTCATCTGAAAACACCCATTGACTAAAGTTAGATCAGACAAACTTAGATCATGAGCCATGCTACATGTAACCAACTGGGCCACCTGAGGAGATTCAATCAGTGTCACCATTCAGTCATTTCCTGGTTTCTTTTAATGTTACCTGGTAGGTTTTGGATCATCCGAGCAAAAAAAACATGAATGAGAGACTTCATCTTTAAGTTGGGCTTCGTAACACTAACACCGCTTTTAAACAAGGCGGTGCAAAGTGCCTCCTGAGCCCCCGCGTTGAGAGAAAAGCTGTACGGGGAAGTGTTTACACACTCCCCACGCTGCCGGAAGTAACGTGTTCCCTGTTGCTGGCAGCGGCGGCAGCTGGCGATACGGTGCTTTGAAGAGGTGCGTTCTGAAAGCCTGAAAAGTGAGGCTTTCAGAACTCGCCTCTTCAAAGCACCGCATCTCCAGCCACCGCCAGCAACGGGGAGCATGTCACTTCCGGCAGCGCAGGGAGTGTGTAAACACTTCCCCGTATGGCTTTTCTCTCAATGCGGGGCTCAGGAGGCACTTTTCAGCGCCTCGTTTAAAAGCGGTGTGAGATTAGCCAGCTAATGTAAAGAATAGCAAAAGTAGGGTAATATCTATGTGTGGGTGCACGCATGCATTAATTATAATCAAAAATAGAGCTGAAATGAGTACCCACAAAAATGGGTAAATCTATCGGAATTATGGTAGTTGAACTGACCCGGTCACATTGAGTACTAATCGACACTCGATTTGTGTGCAACAGGCTACACAGTGTAGTGAAATACTGATTTTGTCCTGATTTTTATTCTTCTGGTACTGATTCTCTGACTTACCTTCCTGATTCCTTTACCAATTTACCCATTTACTGATCGGTAAAAATTGTTAACTCAGTAATGGTAATACTTGGTATTCTCGGGTAACCAGGTGCCCAAGCAGCACGTGGGTAGCCTCTGGGTATGGTCCCCAAAATAATGACAGATATTACCCACAGGAAGCAAGTGAGCTACCCATTTCAGCTTTGCACACAAACGCATGCACATTCACATCTGTATGTGTGTGGATACCTATTAGGAGAGAGAGGAATGCAGTTCTCTATATCCCTGTTTAGCCCAAAAGAGACTGTGCAAAATGATGGCTTCAGGTTGTTTTTGTGAAGTTCAAGTTTGGGATAGTCTGCACGCCCATTGGTCCGTTTCCTGTTGCCTCTGTGCCAAACTTCTCCAGCTTCCAAGGGCACCAGTGGGGCTGTTTTGCCAGCCAGGGATTCTCTCTAACCACATGCCCTACACCAGTCAAACACAGTCAAGTGGAACAAGAGAAGTTACCCTGGCCTGGTGCTGATGGAGAATCATTGGCTATGCTAGCTTCAAAAGTCGCTTTGCACCATTATTAGGGATGGGATTTTCAGTTTTGGATGGAACCGAACTTGCTCCAAAATGGCTGTTTCAACTATTTAACTCAAATTTTTGGATTTTTTTTTGTTTCCAATGCTTTGATTCTTTTACATTGATTTTGTTTTGGGTTTTTTGGCATTGCGCTGGTTTCAGGGTTTTTTTTCATGGTGGCTTGTTCCCATTGACTTGGATGGTAGAAAAAGATCCGAAACCAAAAAAATCCGAAACTGAAACGAGATCCGAAACTCAAAGAGCTGAAACCGAAAAATCCAAAATTGAAATTCCCTCTGGAGTCCCATCCCTAACCATTATACTGAATCCTTTAGTCTTCAAATGTCACCTGCCCTTAAGGGTTATTTTCTTCCACTGGCCTTGAGTAAGTCTCTTCCCTGCTAATGTCTGGTGGAATCCTATTGGTGCACCAGGATGGTAGTTTCATAGCAATATGAGCTTGGGACTCTGTCTTACCAAAATGAAAAACATCAATGCATTCATTTAAAAAAGTAAAGACAATCACAAACAAGCAAATATCCAAGCTTATTGTATATTTTGTCATAGTATAGTTAAAGGAGATTTTTTTTTAAAAAAAAGAAAAGAAAAACTAATTTGACTCTAAAGCACTTTATTTAAAAAGAGGTCCTACTTGTAACATCTTGAATTGACATGGGTTTTTTTTTTTACAAATCCTGTTGCTGGAACAGAACTTCACTGTAGTTTCCATGGTCGCTTTCGGTAAATATTCTCCAATATTGTTTTTTTCCTCATACCTCAGTGGACTACACAATAGCCATAAAACTGCTGACTAGTATTCTAAACGGTGCTGCATTGTCACAAGGGACAGTGATATGAAATACTTAATTTGAGGTGCTAACGTATCACTTTTCTATTGAGGGGTAGTTGGTGCTAAAATCTATGAGCTGAGCACAGCTGGATACCCAGCGCAGTTGTTTTCAACCTAAACTACGTACTGAAAATTGCTGCTAACTTTTTATTTCCTGTTCTTGAACATTTCCGAAGACCCGAGGATATGGACAGACTGTTACGTTGCATTTTGGTGTATAATTCCGCTTTGGGCATTTTTCACTACTATTGTTCAGGCTGGACTTATGGCCCTACTCGGCCTTGGCATAACTCAGCTCTTTGCAGTGGATGTCTTCCCTGCCATGGTTGAATCTGCCTCCTGGTATCCAAACTGCAGGGATCAAGGCAGCATTTCTTCCCCAGACCTTGGTGGCGGTGCTTCCAACTCCAGAGGTTCAGAAGACATCACCAGCTCTGCAAAAAGCATGAGAGGAGCTTAAAATTAAGAGTGAAATTTGAAGAGACATTGACTTTGTCTTCTGGCTTTGAGCCCGTTGGGCACACACACATACCTCAACAAGCTTTTATATAAAGCAATGAGGGCTAGAAACTTTAGTGACAATCCACAGGCCACTTACTATGGAGTAAGCCCATTGAAGCCCTTTGGGATTACTTCAAAGAAAGTGGTTTGTGGATTTCAGCTTTACTATTTAAATAGGGCTGATACTTGGTTTACAACAAATGGAAATGGAAAATGGAAGTTGAACTCCATTTCCAACAGATTTGGTTGGCTCAGTCCTTTCCAGCAAATATCAGAATGAATAACCATTCTGATCTCCATTTGCTAGAAAGGATTGAAATTTGGGAGGGGGGGTGTATTTCACATGTGCAAAATGGCGCTGGATGCATGCAAAATGGCATCACGGTAAAGACTGGCACCATTTTGCACATGCACAGGACAGCCAACGCCATTTTGCGCAAATCATTGCTTGGAATTCTTATTGAAAATTTCTATCGATTGGAATTCCAATTGAAAATTTCAACAGCCATTCCATTTTTGCAAAACTGTTCCACAAAAAACAGAGGGCTGTTTTATCTCGGCCCTGTTTTTAAATAATAAAAAAAGACACCTGAGAATTGGGATTCTAGGATCTAGTGCTTTAAGAAAAATGCCAGATATTGTGAGCTTCATGATGTCACTGCAGGAGCTGCTGAAGTTGCTAGGAGCTGAGTACGGCATGCAGAATGAGGCCTAAATTTCTTAGGGGTATAGAATAATCCGTAGATATAAACTGTGTCGCTAATCTTGCATGAATTGTTTTGGACTCCTCAATGGAGAGTCTTTTGACCAAAGCATTCTGTGCTGTCACCCAAACTTGCCATGCATCCTCATGCAAAATCCTCCCTGGAGAAAGGTCTGCAGGACTGAGGGGCATGGTCTGATGAGCAGGACTGCTCCAGAGGGGTCAGTCTGGAGGCAGTTTTGCAGAGTAACAGCCTCCTTCCAGTTCAGTTCAGAAGGGATAACCTAAATTTCCCCCTTCCCTGATTTCTCCACTGGCTACTTACCGGGCAGGAAACAGGTGGCTGCCAGAAGAATATCATGTACATACGCAGGGTGTTAATAGACATGAAGCTGACCCCGTTTGTCCCGCTACGGCCCGCCTGGGCCAGTGCCTCACCTGCACATCTGTTTCTGGGCCACCAGATGTGGGCCAGGTACAGATCCCAGTGGGGTAGGCAACTGGCCGAGAAACATGAGCCCAGAAGGACCCAGACCCAAAGTCCGCCGAGGTGGGCCATAGAGGGACGAACCAGGTGGATATGTCTGTTTCCACACCAACCCGGCTCCAGGGTTGGGTCTTGCCATGGCCACCAGCCATGTACCAGTCATGGCTACCTTTCATGGTGGGGGGCAGGATGCCGGCCACAGGGTGGGGGCAGGGCCAGCCACACGTAGTTTCCCCCCCCCCCCTTGGTCAGATCAGGCTGGGAGATGTTTATTCCATTCCCCAACCTATCCCAGCCGCCCCGCCCCGGGACATGCAGCTGTCACTCTGCCTGCACGTCTATAAACCCACCAAGCCAAAAAAAAAAATCAGGAAGAGAGCTGCATGGTGGGAAGTGAGAGAAACAAACAGGGCTGCTTTGTCCCCTGAACTGTTCAAACAATCATATCCTCCTGAGTAGAGCAGGAGTGTCTCCAAAATGTTTCCAAAGCCTGTCCCCCGATTAACTCCTCTTCCTTGTGGAGATAACTACACCTCTCCTCTACCCTCACTTTAACTTCTCTGCTTGTGTGAACAAAAGACAAGGCTAAGGGAAGTTAGGGGGTTATTGCTTTGGAGTAACTGCTCGTTCGAACAGGCCCTCAGTCACTCCCTTTTCACATATTGTGATTGGATTTTTCTCTACCAATATTCTAAACTCTTACATGGCTGAGCCCTGGCTTAGCGGACTTCAGAATTTTATTTGGACAGTGACATTTTGTGAGTTCAATAGCGAGCTAAGATTTTGGGCCTCTGCTGGAAAAAAAAAACCCCTAACAAATTGATGTCTACCTCGTTTTGCTATTCCCGTGGGCTCCTACCGTAGGTAGTGGGAAATGCCCGATTTTCCGTTTGTGTCACTCCACCCGCTTCTAGCTCTGACGTATATCACAACAAGCATCCTACTGTAGCTCTTTAAGGCTTCATCTTTTCAGATGGAGTTTCACTACCATATTTGTGGTCACTTTTGAATCAAGAGTATAGTATTGACTGAAACTTTTCAGTGGTATGGATTTCTTTATGTATTTATGTAATAAAGTGTATTTATTTTTCCAATACTGTTATTTAATTTTATATAAATACAGCATACTTTTAATGTTAAACGTTGAACAGTGAAAAATTAAAAGCTAGCAGACTGTAATCATAAGTGAGCTTGTAGAATGATTTATTGGGGTTTATATGGTATATGACTCAAAGACTGAGACGGCAAGGTTTTCTGAACAGGAAATGCAGCATTACATATGCTCTGACCATAGACTTGGAAAACATTTCCCTATGTCTCCTGTAGCAAAATGGATCATTCACATGAATATAAACAAATACATATTTACCAAGTCTAATGTGTTGACATTTTTGAACCACCACAACGTCTGAAGGACTGGGGGGCTACTCCATTCTTATTTATATTTTTAATGTGCCCTCCTGCCTAGGCTCAGCATGTGTTATAGTATACAGTGTATATACATTTGTATATAGTTAGTTAAGTTTATCCCACCTGTCATTGTTCACAGGTCCCCAACTCAGGCACAACTCCTCTGAGCTCCTAGCAAATTTCCTAGCCAGGCCTTCAACCCCACATCCTTGGTCTTGGCTCTGGGCACGGTTTTGTCTCCCAGCTTTTGCCCTTACATCTGCTCTTAGCATAACATCCACTCCTAAGTCTCTTTCAAATAGGCTTCGTATTTGGCATCCAAACACTCACAGCTTTAAAAACATCCAGTCCTCTTCCTTGCTTTCCTGTGCAGGGTTTAACATCATCGCCAACAGTTTCCAGGGAACTCCTTCTTCCACTGAATCCAAGCACAGACTGAAGCCTCAGCAAACTGCCTCCTCTTATATACCAGAAGAGTGGGCGTGGCTAAGCCCAGTTCTCCTACCTTAAAGGGCTAGTCACATCTTCTCTCTTTTCAGGCTCTTTTAGGGGCAGTAACCCCACCAGGCTGCACCCTGCTACGCATACATATTACTATTACTAATTTCTATAGTGCTACCAGGTGTACGTAGTGCTTTACAATCACAGTTTTTTGGAGACGGGTCCCTGCCCAGTGGGCTTACAATCTAAGATGGACACGGGTGAGGGGAACATATAGAGAAGGACAGACACACACATATTCCCATTTTACAGATGGGAGGCTGAGAGATTGTGACTCGGTGAATTCTTTGGCTAGAGTGAGATTTGTATCCTGGTCTCCCAGGTCTAAGACCAGCACCTTGTCCACTATCCCACACTGACTCTCATGTAAAATACAATGACTAAAACCCATAAAATCACATAAAATTCCATTAAAAAAAAAAAAACCAAATCCAAGTCCTAACCCTGCCTGTTGAATGTCTGGCCAAACAAATAAGTCTTACATTGCCTCTGGAAGATGTTCAAGCTAGAGCTTTGGTGAACCTTCAAAGGAAGGAAGTTCCAAAACTGGCACAGCCACCAAGAATGTTTATCTGCGTGCCTGGGTCATCTGGACCTGGTGTAGTGACAGAACTTGCAAGACAGTGCTCTTGACTGACCTTAGAGACTTCAAGGGGGCAGAAGGGAGGAGGCAGCCTTTTAGATATGTGTGTACCTGTCCATTTAAAAGATTGCCCCTCATTCATCGTTCAGTACCCATGTACAGCATCCTGCCAGGGAAAGTGGGGAACAGTGCATGATTTCAGATGTGACGGGCGGCCGCTTTCACCACGGGCTGTGGGGTGGTTCGGACCATGGCTGGGGGTGAAGGGGCGCACCAACAGATGTGCGGCCCTTTGCCCCCGGCCATGGGGACCGCCAAACCACGGGCCATGGTGAAAGCGACCGCCCATCACATCTAAAGTGGCACACACACCCCGGAGGGGGTGGGGCCGTGCGGCACAGCATGCTACTGCACGGCCCTGCCCCCTGTGTTTCCCGGTGGCCCTCCCCCATCCCGATGGGCAGAGGCCAATCTGACCGCTGCCGCAACCACAGGCAGGGCTGAATTCCATTGACCGCGGTGAACGCTAATTAAACAGAAGTTACTTTCGTTCACCACGGTCATGGTGGCCTTTCACCACACTTCTCGACCTCCTCACGTCCAGAGGTCCAGAAGCGTGGTGAATGCAAACACGGACCGCGTTTGACTGTGGTGAACATCTGGCAGCGAGCAAACAGATGTTCACCACAGTCAAACGTGGCCTGTGTTTGACTGTGGTTCAGGCGGGGTGAATTTCAGACTCATAACGTCTGAAATCCCCCAGTGTGTGGGTTAATGCATGCCCACATCGTAGCGTACGGGCTAATGCATGCTGATGGATGGGCTTGCCGTTTTGGGGTGGGAAACAGCTGCTGGTGGCACTCAGAGCATCCACCAACAAAGAAGGCTGCAGTGGTTGCCGGGGCACTTGGTGTGCCTGCTGAAGAGCAGGGCCGGAGTAGCAAGGAGCTGAGTGTGTGTGCCACCTTTACCCCCCACCCCATTCATTAGATTTTGATACTCATGGGATTCGAGTGAGCATAGATAACTCTGTTTATTATCACCCCTATGTTAATCTGAGTTTCAGGAGCCACCAGGAGGAGGAATGATGCCCCAGCCTTAAAATCCCATCTGTGTGGACAGACTTCAGGTTCTGTTGCATTTTCAAGATGGCATCTCATTGTCATTGGATTGGAAACATGCCAGTAATCTAGGCCAGAGGTGGGGGACCTCAGGCTCCGGGGCCAAAGGCCACCTGCGGCATATTTTTAATAGGGCCCTTGCTGTGGTTGATTGTTGTCAGGATCCAGCGCAAGCCATGCAGTCTCATAGGGATTGACTTATTCCGTTTATTCTCTTCACACCATTCATCATAGTTCCAGTGTCCATAGTAGTCTCTATAGAGGGAGCCGCAACTCACTCTTCTTGGAATCAAGCTCCTTAGGTTAGCTCTGTGGCCTCCTTCAGGGTAGGAACAAAGACGTGTCCAGGCAGCTTCTGCCTCCAACCCAAGCTTCTCCCCCCCCTTTATACACAGAGTGGGTGTGGCTTCTTCTGGACTCTCAGCTCCTTAAGGGTCCCGTAGCCCTACTGTGGTTCCAATCTGCCACACCTTTTAGCAGTGCCCAACCGCTCGGAGCAGGGTCAGCAACTAGCCGCCCTGCCACAGGCCCCTTTCCCGTTCCTGGCTCCAGTGCCTAACTCCAAGTCTAAACTCAGGGTAAGGGAGCAGAGGTGAAGACGTGCTCCATAATCTGGGCCTTCCTTTCTTCGTGTCCCCCCCTCTCCCTCCCAACTTCTAATTGGCCTTCAGAGCTTGTACTGATGTTCACAGTGGCTCTTGGGAGGGAAAGCGTTCCCCATCCCTGATCTAGGCTTTGGTTTGCTAAACCATCCCTTCATGAAACGGATCATTTTCATAAACGAATGGCATTCTATAATTGAGATGGCAACGTCCAGGCCAGTGGCCCTGACAGCACATACTCACCAGCTGGCCCGCAAGAGTGATTGCCTCTCTCTGGTCCAGCCTTGCTTCCTCTCCCCTGGGCCCTTTGCTAACTGTGGGGGCCATGCAGGGCCGGTCTTAGGATGTGTGGGGCCCAGAGCAAAGCTCTGTGGCACCCTGAAGGGGGTCATGTTTGGGGCCCCACTGAGAGGGAGTGGTGCCCCCCACAACCTGTCCTGGTGAAAACAGAGGCCACTGTGGGACCCTCAGAAAGAGCGGAGTCCAGAGTGGCCGTGCCGGGTCACCCTGTGGTAAGGCCGGCCCTGGGGCCATGCCACACAGCTAATTGGCCCCTTCAGGATCGAAGAGACCACCCAGTTTCCCCAAGAAGTTGGTGAGTCAGGACGGGACTCCAGGGCAAATTTCAGTTTTGTTTTTTTCTGATGCAGTTCTCTGAGAATTGTGGTTCTTGATTCAGTTATATATTGGGGGGGGGGGTTGCATTGAATTTTTTTCCGTTTTTTTTTTTTGCATTGGGAAAAAAACAGCCCCCCCCAATGCAAAAAAACAATTCTTGCCTTTCCAAATCGAACCCTCCTTTACTAATCTGGAAATCTGCAAGACAATTTTACCCAAAGCAGTTCCATGGGTTGGTTTCCAATATGGAAATCAATGGAATTGTGTTGCAAGGCTGGTGAGAGACCACGTGGAATTTGAGCTATATTTTCTTTAGAAATCTTGAGCACCATTGTTATTTTGAATTTTTTCAACTGGGCTGTTTGTTTTTACAAAGAGACATTGTTGTTTAGCAATTATTGCTGTCAAGGGACACTAGCCAGCAGAAATCTTTCACAGACCCGAACACCTGGAAACCCCACGGAATAAACTTCCTGTCTCGTTTCGCTAACTCAGCAGAAACACTGCTGACAAAAAGAACTGTTTTGAGTTAATTACTTGAAGGCTTTCTAGAGAAAGCCAAAAAGATCTAACACTCTCCCCAACCCAGTGGGATACTAACTTTTTAACCTCCAGTTATATCTGTTCTTCATTGTGGGAGAGAAGCCAGCATGAGGCTGGGACATTAATTCTGTATCTTTCCAACTTTCCCTCCTTCCGTCGCTCAGAATTTCTCCCCCATAACTAAGTGAAGCATGTGCACCTGCAGCTACTCAACCTCATGAACATATCCTTGTCTCTCCTGATGGTCACCTCTCCCTTGTCTCCCACTCGCTTGCCTCTCTTAGGCCGTTTTTAGACATGCAGTGGGGATCAGGTGCAGGAGCGGCAAAACAGGCGCGGGAGCGGCGAAACAGCCATGGCGCTGTTTTACACGAACCGGAAGCGAAAGTTGTGCGCGTGATCGGCGGCCGCGCATTCGTTTCCGGCCGCGTATGTCCCCCCGGAGAAATCAGGCCGGTTCGATCGCGGTCGGCAAAGAATGCGCGGCCGCCGATCACGCGCACAACTTCCGCTTCCGGTTCATGTAAAACAGTGCTGTCGCTGTTTCGCCGCTCCCGCACCTGATCCCCACTGCACGTCTAAAAACGGCCCAAGATTGTAAGCCCTTTAGGGTAGGGATCGGTATATATAACCATTGGGCTCAAACCTATCCTCCGAAGGTCCCCGTGTGCAAGCCATGCACACACGCATGCGCGCAGTTTCCGTGCAGCACCATGTGCCGGCAATGGAAATATGTGTGGCTGCTGTAAAGCTGCGAACGGAATCCCCAGAGCGTAGGATTCTGCTCACTGATTATACAGTGTCAGGTACAATGCTGGTGCTTTATTATTATAGCATAATAATACATGTTGTGATATTATTAATTAATTAATAATTAACAACCAATGATTCATTATTATTGATTAATTAATAAAAATTAATACTTAGTAATCAATACTTGATACTTAATAATTAATAATTAATTCAGAAAAGTATTTATATTAGCGCTAAAACGAAGACCAAATTTTAACATTTGCAAATATAATATCTGCATAAATACTTGCAACCAAAATAAAATTCATTTATTGGGTTGACCAGCTCTTTGAGATTGGATACTTTGGTTCGGATATTTGACTAACTTTACTAAAGTTTATTAAAGATTAAAGGATAGTTTCCAAACCAAAATACTCGAAATAATCAAACTGAAATGGGCAATTGAAGTAGAAATGAGCAGCTCTTCCTATCCACTTCATTTGGACAGATCCAAAGGGGACAAAGTCACTGAATGTATTCAGTTTGGGATTCTTTGTTTAGCTGTAATTTTATCTCCTCATCTTAGATAGCATTGTGGCCCCATTACGGGAATATCTGCCCATCTCACTCAGTGTTTTGATCCTCATAAAACCTGTGTGAAATCAGGATGTATTCTATCACTACTTCATAGAGAGGCAGCAGAGGCACAAAGAAACGAAGGGATCTTTTGCATGCTACATTTTACAAGGAACAATGCAGCCAGTGGCAACATACCAATCAGCAAGTCAGCAAGTAGCAGGGGCCTTACATGCACATTTCTTTAAGTGGTGAAGATGTGGGGAGCAGATGTGGGGAGCAGCTACTCTGGGAGCTTCACACATGCATGCATTCCCAGCGTGCATGAAATCCCAGGGTGCATTGTTTCAGGGGCATCGCTGGACTGGAATGGACCCAGATGAAAGAAATGGACTACCCTCCCCTCCCCCTCCAGTCACCATCCTCTCCCCAGCCTCCCTGACTCCCGCCCTGCCCTCACACAGACCCCCCCGAACCCCTGCCTCCACCCACCCACCCCACACCGCAGGCCCTATAGCCCTTGCCCACCCTCCCCATCACCATCCTCTCCCCAGCCTCCCTGACTCCCACCCAGCCCTCACACAGACCCCCCTGCCCAAGCTCCCTGCCCGCACACAGACCTTCCCGAACCCTGCCTCCCTGCCCGCACACAGACCCCACCCACCCAACCTCCCTGCCCGCACACAGACCCCCCCG
>QEPC01006549.1:4401150-4430186 GCA_003113815.1 Sphenodon punctatus | reverse complement strand
CCCCCCCCTGCCCTCACACAGACCCCCCCAAACCCCAGCCTCCACCCACCCACCCCACACCGCAGGCCCTATAACCCTTGCCCATTCTTCTCCCCCATCACCATCCTCTCCGCCAGCCTCCCTGACTCCCACCCAACCTTCACACAGACCCCCCACCCAACTTCCCTGCCCTCACACAGACCCCCCCGCCCTGCCCCCACTGCAGTCTCTCAAACTCCTCCAGAACGCCGGCTGTCGATGCTCTCCCCACCACTCTGACCACCTCCGACACACTGCTCCTTGCTACGTCCCGTGCTTCCGCTTCCACCGCTTCTCCCGTTCTCCACTCAGTCTCCACGCGCTGCAAGAGAACAGGGGGGATTCTTTGTGGCAGGGGCCTAGCTACCATCAGGACTGGAGGAATCATTTGTGCCCACTCCCCACCTCGGGCCCTAGGACAAACGTCCCTCCTGTCCCAATGGTAGCTACACCGCTGCATTGTTTGAGTCCCTGTGGAATTTGGCCAATGAGAAGCATAGAAGCACATTTATGTACCAACGCGAGGGCCCCATGTCTTGGGGGAATAAGTTGGGAAAGGTCTCCCAGTTGTTTTTATATGAGGAGTGGGGAACCTCTGGTCCATGGGCCAAATCTGGCCCATGGCTATTGTCATTTGTGTCCTTTCCAGTCATCCCCTGAAGCACTGGGGGGGAAATGAGTTGAGGGACTAGGAGCAGAGATGAAGGTATGTCTCCCAGGATAGAGGATGAATCCATGGCCTAGATAGATCCATGATCTGGCCCTTCTTCTTCCTTCCCCCATCTGAGCACACCACCTTACACACTCTGCTGACAATTGCTATCCAGCCAGTGGAACGTACCAATTTTCAAAGCGGCCCACAGCAGGGAAGAGGTTTCCTACCCATGATTTCCACCTTGTTTGTTGTTAATCATTTCCATAGGTCTTCCATTGTTCAAAATATTTTGCAATCCTCCTGTAGCTCACCCTCACAACAACCTGGGGACATAGGGCATTATTATTTCCATTGTACAGATGGGAAACTGATGTGCCTCCTCTCTCTCTCTGAGAATTTCTCCATCTGGTTTCAACAATCTCGCGGGAGGTGGGGGGAGTTTAGACATGCCTCCCTGCATCGGATGCCACCCGGCCGCCATGGGAAACAGCGGCGCCGGGCAGCATGCATATTCTTTTCAAATTCGGCTTTGTCAAACCCTTTGTCAAAACAGAATTTAAAAAGAATGTGTGAGCCACCCAGTGCTGCTGTTTCCAATGGTGGCCAGGCGACTTCCGGTGCGGGGGAGGTATGTCTAAACTCCCCCCCCACAAAATTGATGAAAGCAAATGGAGAAATCAGCAAAGGGAGGAGGCACATCTGAGAAATAGTGACTTACCCCAGGCTACCCTCTAAATTCATAGCTAAGATGGGATTTGAACCCTGAATCTCCCAAGTCAAAGTCAAACCGTGTCTGTATATTGAGTGATTCACTTGTGCGGTAACCAAAACCAGGACAGATCGACACAGGTTTAGCAATTGTGTTGTAACACCTCTATCCATGGTAGAGAAGGTGCTTGTTAAAGGGAACTTGTAAAAGGGCTCCGACTGACTTCCTCACGTCACACAGAAACTCTGTGGTAGAGCAAGGAACTCATCCTGGCTCTCCTAGAGGTCCCAAGCTGCCCCTCGCCTAACCGCAACACCCATGGTAGAGGTGTTACATCACATCATAGGGTGAAAACAGACATGCATGTAACTCCACTTTAACATTTCGTATGCATGTCGCAGGGCTGCATAGGGCACCAATACAGCCCAGCAACGTGCATAAGCAACGTTAAAGCAGAGCTGCATGCATGTCTGTTTTCACCCATAGTTGGGGAAGCTTTTCCCTCCCAGGGGCCACTTTGAAAATTAGTATCAGCTGGGAGGGCTCCAGAGAAGGTGGGAACAGGGATGCTTAAGGAAGAGGAAGGTCCAGATGGATCTTTCCCCTCTACTTATGTGCCTCTTCTCCTCTCTGCTCCCTTCCCCTGAGCTCAGTTATTCAGTGCTTGGGGGCTGAACTGGACTCAGGGGCCACAACCAGGAACTGGAAAGGAGCCACATAAAAACAAGCTTTGGGCCACATTTGGCCCCAAGGTCTGAGGTTCCTCACTCCTGTGTTGCATAGAAAACAAAGGGTGATTTCAGACATTACGGGGCCCGTTGGCCCTGTACCGAAATCACCCCATTCATTCCCCGCCGGGGTCACCCATCACGCTGTAACAGACGTGCCGGGGGGATTCCGGCGGGGAATCTGGTAGGGGGCGGGGCCGCATGGCGCAACGTGTGGCTGCACGGCCCCACCCCCTCCACGCACCCGCCCTCCAGGGAGACGGGAGGGCGGCAGGGCCAATGCGGCGGCCGCGTCGGGCCAGATTCGCCACGGCCCGGGATCCTGCCGTGGATCCCGGGCCGTGGCACCTGGCCAGACGTTACTTTTGTTTGGTCCCCGCTGGGGATCTCTTTGACCACGCTTCCCGGGACATTCCCCCCGCTAGCCCGGGAAGTGTGGTTCAAATTGACCCCATGCGGGTATTGACCGTGGCGAACATCTGGCGGCCACCAAACAGACGTTCAAGACACATTGACCACAGGTGCATATTCACCGTGGTTCACTGTGATCTTGTAACGTCTGAAAATACCCAAAGAGAAGGTGCTTGTAAAAGGGAACTTGTAAAAGGGCTCCGACTGACTTCCTCACGTCACACAGAAACTCTGTGGTAGAGCAAGGAACTCATCCTGGCTCTCCTAGAGGTCTCAAGCTACCCCTCCCCTAACCGCAATCGACTGTCTTTTTTAGCACTGTTCTGCTTAGAGATTAAACTAGTATCCCCGCAATGGGTATATCCATCAAAACTGTGCTATTCAATCTGACCCAATAACATTGGGTACTAATGGTACAAATGGTGATAATTCATTTAAATTGATCCATTCAGCCAATTCATCTATTTTGGTTGCTGGTTTGTCCAATTCCAATTTTTACTTTGTCCTTTTTCATTATTATGGGGTAGAAATGAACGAAAATCAGAAGCAACCAAAACTGGAAATGGCAGGAAATGAGCATGAACAAAATAACCAAAATTGCGAAAATTACGTTGTTTGAACATCATGACAAATGTCATTCATTTCAACAAGCTACCCGAAATCACACACACACACCCCAAATAAAAAAATGTAAATATTTATTCTGCTACTTGTGTCAGCTCTAACCTAAGATCTCAGAAGTCTTGTGTTCCATGTAGACTTCAGATATTTACAAGGTCATTCTGGGTCCAAATTTCCCCTCTACTCTCTGCCAGGTGCATGCAGTTGCTGCATATCCGTTTGCTATCTCTGCCTACCCCACAGAGTGCTGTGTTTTGCCGGTAATGTATATCCATCTAAAGGTGGCCCACCAGATGTTGTAAGGTTGTAGAAGGTTGCAGAAGATGTTGTAAGGTTGTAGACCCACCAGCAAGGCTGTAGAAGGCCTGGTCTCTGGTCCCAATTATGGGGCCCCTTAGGGTGACTCCGAAGCAAATTCATAAATAAATAAATAAATAAATAGCATTATCCAGAATAGTTAGAATCTTATGTATTTTTTTTTTTAAAAAAAGACAGTGCGATCCACTCAAGTTGAACTTGCATAACTCCAATATCTGGTTAAGTTGAAGAAATATATTTTCCCCCAGACTTAACAAATAGCCTGATTCTTGAATTGGATATGTTGAGTTCTGTACCCTGGTAACTTCAATGTTAAGGTGTGTAGACTGTACCTGCCCACAGAAACGTATTAGTGCCTTTGAGGCCACCTCCCTCCAGGAAGATGTCACAGGGGGCGGGGCCAGAGCAGCTGGCCTCATGGCAACCACATCACCCAGGGAACTATAGAGAGTCACAAGAAGAGTGGGCTTGAGACAGAGCGCTAGAGATCCCCCTGGGACCCTTATACCCCACTCTGTATGTATCTTACAAAACACCCCATGGCGGAAGGTCCGACTGTAGATTAAGGAGTACTAATCCATCACTCTGTTTTTAAGCAAGATTCCTATTGAGCATGGTCTTCCAGACTTCCCACTGTGGCCATTTTCCTTTCCAAAGCTTCTTTAGTGGCAGCCATTTTCTTTGTGTGATCTTTAACTCATCTAATCTAAACAGAAGACTCTTTGATCTTGTCTTGCCTACAAATTAATCACCCATAGGCAGCAACTGCTAAGAGCTGTCTTATGTTCTCGTGTTGGATTTTCTTTTTTGTCTGGTGTCTCTTGTCTTGCTTGAACATCTCGATCGGCCATTTTGGTCATTGTGTTGCTCCATATTTGGATGCAAAGATGGCATTACACTTGTGGGGGGTCCTGGACAGAGGATGGACCCTTTCTTCCTTCCGACGGCCCATTGGAGTTATGTTTTTCTCTACTTTCTAGATCAGTGGTGGGGACCCACCAGCCCATAGGCAAAACTGAGCCTGTGACTACTTTTTATTTGGCCCTTTTCTGATTCCCTTATCTGTCCCATGAATTCAGACCTTACCATCAACTACGGGAAGGCTGAGCTTTCAGGGGAATGGAGTGGAGTTTAGAGCATGCACTCAAGAACAGAGGATGAATCCAATGACCCATGGACTATCTCCTTCTTCTCCCCACCCTAAGCACAGCCCTTTAAACCCTCATGCCCTCAAACTGGGTTGGACTAGATCACCTCTGAGGTACCTTTTAATCCTGAAATTCCATGAAACTCCTCTCTGGTCCACAGGATAGGAAAGGTTCCCCACTTTTGCTGTAGATAATGCTACTCTGTGGATTTGACCTAATTCAAATAAGTAGATGTAACCTTATTGGATCATAGGAGACAAAGCCCACCTTCCTTCTTGTCCTTGTGCTTCGCATTTCTTATTTGGGATGGTTGGAAGTGAGAAGGGGCAGGGGTTCAAGGCTGGGTCCTCTTCTGACGTGCACGTCGGCATGACGCTTGCCTCCTGAGTCACAGGAAGTTTTCAGCCCTTATTCACTCCCATCCATAGAAGAAGGGTGTTTGCTACGATGACCACCCTTTCTGGCTTGACCAGGAGTCCGTGGACTTTGAGATGTCGTCTCCAGGCTTTGATGTCCTGAAGGGGGAATGGTCATATTACAAAGGAGTAGAAGAGTCTTGTTGCTGCATCTCCTTTCTCACACAGCCCCACCCACTTCAGGGCTGGAGGATGATACTCCCCTCGATAGGGGATGTGAACACATCAGAAAAACCCACTCCCTTCTATGATATTTCCCTGTCCCCTTCAGGTCAAAGCTTTGGGGTAGCTGGATGAAGTTGCTCATAAGGAAGTCACTAATTTCATACCAGACATCTACGGGTGTTTTCAAAAGTGACAGCATTGAGCGCCGCCATGTTTTAATCCTGCCTGGAGCGACGGCCCTCACTCCGGGCAGGATTTGGTCTGGCTGCCAAACAAACATGAGGGAGAGGGCAGGGCAACACGTGGATGTGCGTCCACAGGGCTCCGCCCCCACGCTGCTTAGAGCAAACACACACCCAACCCATGGCAACCTATGAAGCCACCATGGTTGCCCGGAAGCAACATGGACCCAGACTGGTGTAAGTATAAGCGGGCCATCCAAAGTGACGGCCCACTTTACCCTGGTCCGTGCTGCTGTAGAATGTCCTTGGTAGCGCTTAGGCTGTGACTTAGCCATGGGATGGAGTCACAGCCCAGGCTAAGCACCACCGCGGCTTGTGCTACGACCCAGGCCAACATCTGGTGACTGTTTCCGATGTGATGACAGCACAGATTTCCATGCATGGGAAAGCGTGGAAATCCGTGCTATTGTCACATCTGAAAACACCCTAACTCTCTAAATGTGGCTGCCATGTCTCATTTTATCTCAGCATAAAATGTCTCCTCTCCTGGTTTCTTAGGTGGAAGGACCCACGTTCTGCAAGAAGGATAGATAGACACACACATACATCAAAGGGTTCTGATGGGTTTTGATGTCACAGCACCCTTAAACTTCACATTATTTTTTTATTTTTTATTGTGTTGGTGAATCAATTTACCAAGAGGAATAAATGGGAAAACATTTGGAGGTTTGTAAAATATTAGTTTGTGGAGCATCTTGTGGCTGGTAGGACTGTAGCATCTGGAACAACAGGTAGCTTTAGCACAACTCTGCCCTATGCAGCAATTTGAATGCTCGGATTAAAAGCCCCTTATGAAAAACAATCTAGTTCTCCAGTTGTGACTGTGCTGAGATGAATGACTTGCCATGAGAGACCTTTCTCCATCTCAAGTGCATCCTCTGACTGAGAGTGCAATCCTCCATCAAGCGGAATTGTGGTTTCAATGGCTGCACGACTTCACCCTCTTTGAAGCTGAAATGGGGACCCACAAAACTGGGTATTCCCATTGAATTTCTAGTAACTGAATCAACTTGAAAATATTGGGTACCAATTTGGCTACCCAGTGTCCTGGAATATCAACTTCTGGTCCTGGAATGTGAACTTACGGTTCCGATTATTCAGTTTTCCATCCCAATTTACCAATAGGTAACTGGAAAATTGGTACCAGAAATTACCAATTTTTCACATATCCAGCTTCCCAGTTGGGGATCAGGTAGTCCATCAAGTACCTGAGATTATATTAAAGAAATGTAGGTCTTACCCACACAGGTAGCAAATGAGCTACCCATTTCTGCAATTGCCCTGAAAACTTCCTTCAGGTTAGCTTTCCTCCTCGTCTGACCCAGCAAAGTGGTCAAGATGAAGAAGATCCAAAGCTTATTTGAAGAGTCGATAAGTGGAGATGTGATCCTGGGTTAAATTAGGTCTGAATCTGTGATCACTGCAGAGTTTATCTGTGATTTTGGGACAGAGCACAGACATCCAACATGGTTTTTTCACCACCGTGAATCTCCACTGAATCACTTTCCATGTGATTATGGCACCATTTTGTTTGTGCAAAAAAGATATTCTGTTTAGTGGGCATGCACAAAATGGCGCTGCACTGGGCACAGGCAGTAGAACAGTCAATCCTGATCTCCATCAGAACAGGGAATGGGCCATGTCCTGTCTCCGTTCCAAGGGACCTGAAATAAACTGGGCAGATCCATTGGAGACAGAATCCATCCAGAGACTCCATTCCAGCTGGGGGCTGGATGGTTTGTCTGACCCAGGATGACATTTCTTATATTCTTATAAGTTTTTAACATGGGCTGGGCTGGCCTTTGGGGTGGGCCTGTAATGCGCACAGGTAAGCATGCAAGTCACTGCGGTCATTGATGTCACTGAGGCTCCTAACTAGAACTGAAATGAGTATCCGATACCATCTGGTATCCAGTCAGAATACCAAAGGGTATCCACCAGCTGTCTGGTTAACTGCATTACCATATACCACATTACCATTTCATTAATTACCGTTTCAACTCCTTCCCTCTGTGGTTTCGTTTATACAGCAATGTAGTAAACAGAAATTCAGTAAATGGTGATTGGTAAACGGTAATATCTGGTATTCCAGTTCTACGGTTAACCTCTGTGGTTACCAGATAGTTACCAAATCACTGCCAAGCTATCCAGAATACTGGATGCTAACCATGGATTTTTTTATTTTGTTTAACTATCCATTATTAATTTATTATTATTATTATTAGCATTTGTATAGTGCCAGCTGTGTACCTGGCACTTTACAGAACAATAATTACAGCTCTTCTCCTAACACATTTATAGTTCAGCACCTGCTTAAGCACTTTGCAGGATCAGTTAAGAGCACTCTCTTTCTTGCATGATCGAACCCCTGTTGCTTGTAGATTGTTGTCTCCCTACTTGGTATAAATTTGCATTGCTTCACTGAAGTCACTAGACTTGCCCAGTTCAGCTCTGGCTCTGTGGGGCCAGAGGAATCATTCCAGTCTGTTTTTCTAATTTAGCTAGTTTTAGAAACCGCTTTTCTAATTTAGCTAGTTTTAGAAACCGCTTTTCTAATTTAGCTAGTTTTAGAAACCGCTTTTCTAATTTAGCTAACTTTAGAAACCGCTTTTCTAATTTAGCTAGCTTTAGAAACCGCTTTTCTAATTTAGCTAGCTTTAGAAACCACTTTTCTAATTTAGCTCGTTTTAGAAACCGCTTTTCTAATTTAGCTAGCTTTAGAAACCGTCTCTTCTTAATTAGGTCATTTGCTCTGGGGAAGTACGATTCCCAAGTCCCCTTATCCCTACCCTTCCAAGCAGTGCCAGCTGTGTCTGTAGGCCAAGCTGATTGGCTGTGCATCTTCTCCACGCTGATTTTTCCCTTATGCTCGGAATTTTCATTCCCACCCAAGCTCCGATGCTAAAATGCCCATGGGAACTAGATTCCAGGGAACAGCCAGCTGTTCGATCTCACCTTGCCAACAGTTTCCAGTCATTGGTTATGTGACCACCCAGACCCAGGTCTCATTTCTGCAGAGTGCTCAAGCCCTCGACCATGGTTGGGCTAATTGGCAAGTGCAACGCTGCGTTTTGCTGATTTGTATCATGCCGTTTGCTACTTTAACCCTTCCTTCTGCAGCCCTTTGCTCACTGAGATGGGTCTTTCCTGCTAGTCTTTCCCCTTACTCTTGCTGTCTTCCCTCCTCTGCAGACTGCTGCTACCAAGCTCTTTGTAACCAAGCCAAGCACTCGCACCTGAGACTTCGCATCCGCTTGAATGTTTGTTTGTCTTCTCCCCTTTCTCTCCCACTGTCCCCTCTCCCTGTCTCCCCCACCCTTTGTCTTTTAGATTGTAAGCCACAGGCAGGGACCGCGTCTAATTCTATGTTCTGTACAGCATTATGGCACACAGCTGGTGGTATATAAATGTTTATAATAATAATAATATAATAATAATAATTAATGGGTGTTTTGCTTCAGCCTATTGTCAGGAACTCATTCACAGAGATATTTAGCGGTTTTGCTGACACCGATGGTTCAAGATAGTGACTCATGGTTCAAAAAGTAGTGACTTTGGTTTTGTGAGTGTGTGTGTGAGAGAGAGAGAGAGAGAGAGAGCGCACCATGGCATGGCTACCAATTACATACAAGGAAATATTTGCCTGCCATAGAACTGATTTCACATACAGTAATTTAACGGTTTGCCAGGTTACAAGTGACCGTCCAGGGCAGGATAATTTAAATGGAATTTTCAAGGACTAGATGAAAAAGGCCATGCCATGTCTTTGAACCGGATCAGTGGGCTGCGAGTTTTAAATCCTACATATATTGCCCGTGTTTGAAAATGATGCACATTTATACAAGTGTGCGCTAGGCTGCCAGAAAGCTGGCTGCTCATAACTGAAACATTAGGACAGCAAGGGATTTGTTCTTTGGGGCAGAGGCAGAATGTATCTATGGAAATGAGAAGGACTCTGAGCCTACACAATTATAACTCACAGACCACGTCGGTTCCCTTCACCCTGGTAAAGGAGACCAGGGTTGCAAACATCGATGAAAAGGCATTGAAGATTCTAACTATCAAGACAACCGCGTTATCAGCCTGCATGAGTCTTTCGCCTTATACAAATTAGTAATAATGACAGTGTGCTTGCCTCTCGAGAGCATATCGGCCAGGCAGTGTGAATTTATACTGCAGATCTTTTAAATGTGAAGGTGGCAGAGAGCATCACTGTGCCACTGACTTCTTGTGTGGTCAAGTGATTTAACCCCTGTGCCTCAGTTTTTACCTGCAAAATGGGGATAATCTGCCTTTTCTTCCATCCTTGGGCTTGCATACGTAGGTTATTAGATTGTCAGGGCAGGAGTTTTCCTTTACTCTGTGCATGCACCATAGAGTCATAGAAAAGAGTTGGGAGGGTAGTCGTGGAGGGTCATCTGGTCCAACCTCCTGCTTGGATGCAGGATTACTCTAGCTACAATATTCCTTGACAGATGGCTCTCCAGCCATTTCTTGAAAACCTAGTGACAGAGAGCCTTCAACCTTCCTAGGGAACTTGTTCCACTGCTGCTCAGCTCTCCTGTCACCATTTCCCCCCTGATATCTAACCTAATTCTACATCCCTGTAATTCAAGTCCATAGTTTCTGGTCCTGCTCGTCCATGGCAACAATTTCTTACCATCGTCTTTGATCTAGCCCTCTAAGATAGTTGGGGACCACAGAGTAGACCCAATGAAGTCCACAGGGGTTAACTCAGTGGGGCTGATCCACAGTAAGTGGTGTAGAGTATGGTCTCCGGCTCCTTTACGCTTTCTTACAAGCTCCGCATGCATCTTGTACATCCTGCCTCTGAATTTGGCCTCAAGAAGGAAAGGAGAATAAAAGCTTGCTGAGCTCCTGCCCATGGAAAGCACGTTAGCACAAAAAGCGTCGCCAGAAAGAAGCCCCTTGCCATGTTTTTCACATCAGTGATGGAACTTCCTTCCCTTGGAGGTTCGTCTGAGCCCGCCTGCTTGTCTTCTGGAGGCGATGGTTGGCCAGGTACTTGGCAGGTGGGGATAGGGGTGAGGTGCTGTGCGCTGGGGATTTTTATCTTGTTCTTTCTCACTTATTGTAATATTTGGACTTTTTAATGTGTAGCTATAGATGTATACCATGAGGGCATGGGCAGGATAGAAAAATAAATAAATAAATAAGACCTGAGGTCATTAGCAGTAAATGTTAGTTGTTTACATTAAGCTTTATAGTTACACAAGAACAAGATCTTCCTTGACTCATGTACATGCAACAACTGGATACTGTGTGTGTTTTACTCCCCCCTGGAGAAAGTCATGGGGTGCACCCCCATGTCTGCCTGCTTGCAGCCCCACCTGGGTCCATTTTAAATGGACCCGGCGGCTGCCGTAGACCATGGTCCACCTGCACACCATCGAGTTGCAGGTGGATTGCCCCAACTCTATGGCGTTGCTGGGGCAACCCCTGGTCGAGGGAGTGGGGGTACAGTGACCATCCGCCGAGTAGCTGGTAGGGAGGTGCGAACAGAATGCGGTTCGGATGTTCGGCCGTTCAGTTCGGGAACTGAGTTCGGGTTTGGTCGTTGGTCTGGGAACCAAGTTCAGATTCAGTTGTTCGGTTCGGCAGCATTCAGTTCAGCCGAACGTTCGGCGGAGTTAGGTATTGGTATCAGTATCAGTATCATTTTTATTTATTTATTTATTTAAATTTGTAATTTAATATTATATATATATCTACACTAACTCTAACTGTTATTAACTATTCTTTGGAACTAAATGGAATATTATCTAATATCTATAGGCCTAGTCCTAAAAACACACTATAAAATATTAAAGTACTGAATCATTACACACTATATCTATCTCTTCTCTATAACTAAGCTAACTCCTACATCTATCTATCTATCTATCTATCTATCTATACACACACAGGGATTGGGGGAGCACACAGACAGCTCACACCAAACAACACAGGGAGGGGTACAAAACTGAAATGAAACTTAAATCAATCTAATCCTACTCTAAATAAATCCAAAAGAGGGGAAGGGAATCAGAGATGGAATATATAAAGGTTGGGGAGGAGGATTCAATGGAGGGGAGGGAGAAAGAACACAGGGATGGGTAAAAAATAAAAATAACACCTAAATCTAGCTAATCTAATCTAAATAAATAACACTAGGGAGGCAAATGTGTGGGATGGGTGAAATAGGAGGAGGATGGCAATGGATTAGGAACACAAACTGCTGGGCGAAGGAGACTTCTGAAAACGCCTGCTATCAGGATCAGTGGCTAGCTCAGAAGGTGTTGGAAGGGGGGAGGGCAATGATTTTTGTTACTTGCTGCACCCGCCTCACCACAAGCCCCATTGGCTCTGTGCAGCCTAGCCCCCCCCCCCATCCCCCATGTCCAATCGCAGACTGCGAAGCCAGTGGTCTGAGGAGAAAAGGGATGATGATTGGGCAGGCTGACTGCTACTTCAAGCCTCTCCACCCCTGGTGCCAGGAAGTCTGCTCCTCAGCTGCTTCCCCCTCCCTGGGCCTTCCTTATGCTGCCCAAACTCATCCGAACTCACCCAAACATGGCCAAACTGTTCGGTCATTTCCAAGTTTGGATCGAGTTCGGGTTCCGTCTGCTGGGGCTCAGTTTGGACGTATGGTTCGGTCGTCCAAATGGACCGAGTTCGGTTCGAACTCTGAACTTCCAAACCGCGTTCGTACATCCCTAGTAGCTGGACAGCAGTCGCACTTCCAGCTGGTGCCCCATCCCTAATGTACAGCCTAGGCTAAGCACCACCACGCTCCGTGCAATGGACATCGGACCAGGGTAAAGTGGCCATCACATTTGATGGCCCGCTTACACTTACCCTGGTCCGGGCCTGTGGTCTTCTGGTCAGTGCCACCTTTCAGAGAGAGGGGCGAGCCGCTCCAAGCAGCATAGGTCGGGCTGTGCAGACACACATCCGCACACCAACCTGCCTTCTACCCAACGCTTCCCTGGCCTGGGCCAATGTCACTCTTCTTTGGCGGTCCAGCTGGCTCTGATCTAGAGAGACATGTCCTGCCACGGGCCAGAGCAGTCTGTGGCCAAGGCAGACCCATCACATGTTGGCTTATTTTTGTTTATTTTTGTTTTGTTTTGTTTTGTTTTTGTTTTGTTTTGAAACAAGTTTGTTATTGCATTGTGTTGGTTTGGTACAGGTTAATCCATAACGGCCCATTCTGAGCCGTTACGGATTTAATACTAATTCCCACCCCTAGGGATCGGTCACAGCAGCATTGCAAGGCTGTGGCAGGTCCAGGCTCATGTCACAATTATAGACCCCCCTCCCCCCAGGGCAAGAGGGTGGGGTCTTTCTAAGCAGCCACCTTCCCAAAGGGGCTTGTGGGCCACCTCGGCCTCCTCCTGAAAAGGCTGTGGTGCTGTCTCAGTTTCCAGAGTGGCTGGAAATTTCTTAGCGGTGTTCATGCAACTTGCCGAGGCCCAGGCTCAACTGAGCCCCCTCTCTCCATAGTAATTACACCCAGTCGGTCAGTCAATTTTTGCTCCCTCTGATCTCTTCCAGTGTCCAGGAAAGAATGGGTATTCCTACATGCCTCTCTTCCAAACTCTTCGCTTAAATCACTTAGCACCTTTTAGTGCGGAGGGTGGCCTTCCCATCTGACACGCCGGGATCTAATGTCCGTTTCTGGCCTCTTACGAGAGATTTGCACCAACAACAGACTGCTTATTTGTTGACCTCAACACTAGGAGTCCGTTGTGGTGCCGTAGCTTTATAGAAGAGGTGGGGAATCTTTTCCCTTTCAGGGGCCGCTTTGAAAATTAGTACAAGCTTCATAGGCCAGATAGCGGGTGAGGATGGAGATGCTTTAGAGCAGGGGGTGGGGAACCTCAGTCCCGGGGGCCAAACACAGTCCGCAGCAAGTTCGTATGGGGCCTCTTTCCCCTGGATCTAGTTCCTACCTCCAGCCACTGAAAGCCTGAGCTCAGGGTAATGGAGCAAAGATGAACAGGGGGAACAGAACCATGGCACAAATCCATGATCTGGCCCCCTTTTTTCTTGAGTTTATCCTTTAAGCACCTCCAGACCCAACTTCTATTTAACCCTCGAAGCGGATGCTAATTTTCAAAGTGGCCCTCAGGATGGAAAAGGTCCCCACACCCCTGCTTTAGGAGGAAGGGGGCCAGTTCATGGATCCTTGCCATGGGGTCATCCTCTCTACATGAACGCATGTCCTCATCTCTGCTCCCTTCCCCTGAGCTCATCTCTCCAGTGCTTGAGGGCAGAGACTGGATCCAGGTATTGGAAAGTGGCTACATAAAAATCCAATATTTCGGGCCCCTGGACCAGAGGTTCCTCACTCCTATTTTGTAGGAGCCCTGTGGGTCCGACTCCTTTCCCATGCCCCAGTTTAAAGTGGAAAAGCTCGTGGAAACAGCTGCGTTGTAGTGCACCATGAATTGATTTGTTACACTGGGCATTTTTACACACACGTTAACATTCCAGATGTTTCAATCTTCTCCAGTTTACAAGCCCACAAGTAAGTTCTGGATGCATTTTTCACACACACGCTGCCCTGAGGCAGATCCTGGAGGCATTCTTCACACACACTGCCCTGAGGCAGCCTAAAGTAACCGCAGCTGTAGACGTGACAGGCTGCCATGGAAACCAAGTGACCACAGCTGCCTGGAGCAAAGCAGTTTACCAGGAGAACTTTTTACACACAAAAGTTCTGGGAGAAGTTCAAAGAGCCAGATGTTTAAGATCTGGGTGAGTGATTTAGACACCCAGAAAGTTCAGGATGTAACAGTAAACATGCAGGAGAAATGTGTGTGTAAAAACACCCATTGTGAACACTTCCATGTGGGATATCCGTGGTGGAAGGGGTGATAGCCAGGCAGTGGAGAACTTGGAGGTGGCTGGTGGGCTGGCAAAATAGCAGCAGTGATCGATTCTCTTCGCCGCGTGAGAGAAGGGATCCCATGCTTCTGCTACCACTACTTCAATTGCAGATCACTCCCACCCAGAGAAGCAGCAGCCTAAACAGTAGGGATGGGACTCGGGGCAAAATGTCGGTTTTGGTCAATTTCGGTTTCAGTTCTCATGAATTTCAGTTCTGTTTCGGTACTATCAGATCTTTTGCATTGATATTTTCTACCCAATTTTTAACATTGCAGTTTTTCAATGGGGGACAAACCGCAATGTTAAAATTTCGGTACAAAAATCAATGCAAAAGATCCGATAGAGCCGAAACTGAAAAAGAACCAAAATTTCAGATTAATCCGAAATTGCCATTTTCGGGTACTTTTGGTTTTATCCAAAACCAAAACTCCCATCCCTACTAAACAGCCAAACATCTAGCACACACGCTCCCTCTAAGCCTCCCGGAGCTTCTGTTAATTTCTACAAATAAAACGAGAGCTGACATTTCGCAATCTATCATTTCGGCTTTAAAGAACCTCATGCTCAAAGCACAAGAGGCAGCAACCCTGCTGTCATGTAAGAGCAGGGTTGTAACATTATTGTCATAGTTAAAGGAGATTTACCCCTGCAAATATTTAAGTACTGCCTGGTTCAGGTTAAAGAGGCCTAATTAAAATTTGAATTGGGAGGTCTGATGTGAAATGACACGACATAATAAGAACAAGATCCTAGTTCTCTACGTGTTTTGTTCTGCTTCACCCACAGTATGTTTCAAATGATCGATTTGTTTTTTTAGCAGGATTTAAGTGCGGGTAGAAACATAGGTTTTGCAACCTTCTTCTTTTAAAAGTGTGGAAACATAAACCACCAGAATTGATTTTAATTTCCTCTGGAAAGTTGGGCATTTGTCAAAATCAGATAAAGATTTCCCACCCCCCTCCTTCTTGAAGTTGCCTGAACATCATTCTCTTTGGGAATCCCACCAGTAAGCATCGCAGCTTGCATGAATTATAGGGAATACCTCCCATGTTGTAGGGAGACAGCACAGTGTCAATACAGCAGCTGCACAGCATTCTTTAAGATCCTGGCACAGTGGAAAACCATCTGTATTTGCAGCAGCCGTTCGCAGTTGTGTGCAACAATGACAGTTGACTTCCTACTTTGGATGCCCAGATGTGAGAAAGTGTATAGAAAATATACATCACGCAGGCCAGCTCTTGCTGTTCGATTCGTGTGTGTAAAGAAATTTGCCAGCACGCATGCCGTTATACAATCTGGTTCAGGATGGGAATTTTGGATTTGGTTACAACCGAATCGACCTGAAAATGGCTGATTTGGTTCTCCTAAAATTTCAGTTCTCAATTCAGTTTTGGGCGATTCACATTTTTTGCATGTTTTTGGGTTTTTTTCATTTTCTTTTTCAATCCAAAGGAGGTGGGGGGAGAATCAATGCAAAACAAACCTGAGTCTGAAACCAATTTGACAACCAAAATTCTCAGAGAACCAAATAAAAAACAAAATGAATCCAAAATTTACCCCAGAGACCCATGCCATGATTCTAGTCCTTTCTACCAGCAAAAATCCCATTTACCTTCAATTTGAACTCATGCTAGTTGTACAGCAATGGTTCTTGGGTTTTAAGTATGGGAAATCGTTCACCAAGCAAAGGGCTAGATTTGAGACCATCAGGGTTCCTTTCGGCTCTGAGATTAAGTGAAACTCCTCACCCAATGTGGGTCCTTTTTATTTGTCTCCTTTCCAGTTTCTTAATCTGGCCCCTGGATCCACTTCCTACCCCCAAACACACAAAGACTGGGCTTGAGGTGAGGGAGCAAGGGACTTGAATTTAATCACATGGCCCCAGACAGCAACTTAGTCACTAGGTGCTAAGTGGGATGGAGATCCTGCCAGGATCCCAACCTAGGGGCAATGACAGGGAGGGGCAGAAATCAGAGCCCAGAGCGCAGTCTAGGGCATCAAGGCCAGAAGGGTAGGCCAGAGACAAGGGTTGGCCAGAGGCAGAGCATGGTTGGGCAGCCAGGAGTTCAGTGCAGTGGGGCTGATGGTAGCAAAGGAAGGAAGGAAGAAGTGAGCCAGTCTTAGAGGCTAGCAGGCTGAGTCTCTTCCTGAATGTCCAGGACAAAAAGGGCTGACCATGACCCAGGAAGTAGATGTATTGCTGAGCCAATCAGGAGGCAGGATCCTGCAAGCCAATTGGGACCCAGTTTGAGGCAGCTCCCTGCAGTAAAATGGACCGTAGATTAATCTAGAGTGTTGGGCTTCTCTGCAACAAGGGTCCTAACCGGGAGCTCAAAGGACCTAAGTTCTAGACATGCAGGAAGTCCGGACAGACTCCATCTACATGTGACCTTTTCCATGCTTGGGGTCCCTGCCAGCCATTAGGAAGCCTGAGTTCTAAGGTGAAAAAGAGGCATCGTAATTTTTGCAATTACTTAATAACTGAAGTGAGTTCTTTGGTTAAATATTGTTTTTTCTCAGCCACTAGGGATGGGAATTTCAGTATTGCCAAGAACTGAAAGTATCCAATAATAGAACTATCAGATTAATCTGATATCTGGGTTCTTTTCTCAGTAAGGGGGGGGGGGTGGTAATTGGTTTTTTAATCGGATTTTTAACATTGTGGTTTTTCCCATTGAAATCAATGGGAAGCCACTAAGGAAAACCATAATGGAGAAATATTCTTATTGGCCAGAATTTAGAAACAGGAAAAGTGGTAAGCAAGGGTATGGTTTGAATTTTTACATTGGTGGAAGGAGATGGGCTGTGGTGAGAGTACGCTAGGGCTCCAGACCTAGGGCACTGCGGATGGCTCTATGGCAGGAAACATGAGATTTGGGGAGAGAGCAGAATCCCCTCTTAGGCCGCATTCACATCTGCAGCGGTGGTGGCGGCAGAGAGAGTGGCGAGAGAAGATGCAGCAATGAGGAGGAGCCAGATGACAGGAAAAGAGCCGGTGTGAACAGAGATCTGCCGCAGTTTCTCACGCACATGTCAGGGCAGGATTTTGTGCCCTGACATGCGCGAGAGAAGCCACGGCAGATCCCCATTCACCCTGGCTCTTTTCCTGTCATCCGGCTCCTCCCCGCTGCTGCGTCTTCCCTCGCCGCTCTCTCTGCCGCCACCGCAGATGTGAATGCGGCCTTAGTGCTAGTGAAACTCTGGGTAAATGGAAACTTTTCTTTCCCTGGGGCCATTTTGAAAATGAGTATAAGTTTTGAGGGACACATAGATGGGCTTCTTAAAAAGCACTCAACTTGGGCCTAACTCTGCTCCCGCCAACACCAATGGTAAAATGATGATTGACTTCGGTAGGAGCCAAGTGAGATGAATGATTCATATGTTTGAAATCTGCCTTCAGTTCTAGGAAACTCAAGTAGTGTAAAGGCACCAGTATTCGGGGTGTGCGGCAGGCACATAATTCCTTTTTGTTCTTGTTTTCGTTTACAAAATCCCCTTTGTTTTGCAGGGGTTTTGTAAACCAAAAGTTCCTTTTTAGGGTTTTGTTGGATGTTTTCTTTATTTTCATTAAAAAATAATAACCAAAAAAATCACCGTGCGTGTGAAAAATGGCTGCCTAACCATTCTGAGCATGTGCTGCCCTTTTCCAAAATGGCACTGATGCTGCCACTGCCATTTTGAAAAAGGGCATGCATGCCTAGAATGGCCCTGGTGGCCATTTTGTACATTCACAGAGGTGGGTTTTTTTGTTTTTTGTTTAAATCTATTTTTTATAATGAAAACAGACACACACACACACACACCCTTCATTTTCATCCATTTTTATTACCCTGGCTTATTCTTTTCATATTTTAATGAATAAAATGAACAGGGCTTTGTTCATTTTAGTAATTAATAAAACGAATTGCACACCTCTAAGGTCCAGTCAGTATCGTCCCTCAACTATTTCTTAGTGGCCAGATCCAAAGCTTATTGATTTGGAGACTTTCTACTGCCATAAATATAGATTCTAAGGGGGTGGAAGGATTTACAATCTCTTTTTGGCATAGTAGCCTGACTCAAGCTACTATGCCCTAACCCTAACCCTAATCCTAACCGAGCAGAGAGTCTAAATCCTTCCACCCCCTTCACTTTGATGGGGTTTTGTTGGGAGGGTTTCATGCCATAAAAGAAGCAAGCATTTTGGTCCACCCACCTCCCATGTCTTCCAGAACCCAAGGTCAAAGCTTACCTCTCTATGGAGTTGTCACTGAGAAAAAAATTGCCAGTTGACCATGCCGTTTCCAGCTGAGAAAACAATTCTGAATTTGGCTGGCAAAAATAATTCATCTAGTTTTAAAAATAAAGGATTAGACAAAGTGCTTCCCCTCAATGTAGGTTCCTTGAAGACCGGAGATTATATAAAGGTGCGAACGCGCTGGTAAGTTTCCTTCCACCTGTGCTCAAGACGAGTCAGCTTGGGCGGTCCCTGCACAGAATGAGGAGGAAGCAGCTAGAATGCATGGTCTTTCAAAGAGAATCTCAAATCATCCTTCGATGCAGTCATTCTGCTGTCTTTCTAGAATGTAAAAGACCAAGACAAATATTACCTCTAACAGCATTTGTGAACAGGTGTATGATTTTTGCTTATGTTGCAAAAAGAGAGAGCATAAGAGCATCTGAGGCAGAGTTATAACAGCAAGCACACAGAAACTATAAAAGGTATACATGTGGAAATGGGAATGAAATGCTTACAGTATATACCTCTCAGAGATGTCTAGTAGATGGGTGTAGTTCTGTCTGTCCATCTGAAAAAACAAGATTGTGGAAGGGTATCTAATTTAAGGTTTTAATGCTGAAAGAACCTCTGATCACTCAGTCAGAAGCAAAGTATCTCCTAATGTTACTCTTAAGGAATAATGCATCCAGTGACGTTTGTCCCTATTGGCTACAGGATTTGGGATTAGTTGAAGCATTGGGGCCGATCCCAAGCCCCGCAGATCCAACGCATGCACATATGTGCACAGTTTCCACCAGGCACAATGTGCCCGCAATGGAGTTCCACGCGGTTTGTACGTAGCTATGTACAATATCCACAGGACTTGGGATCGGCCCCACCGACTGGACCAACGTAACGTCCCCCATGGTTCCAAGGCATCAGACTGCAGCATGTCTACTACTCCTACTCATTTCTATAGTGCTACTAGGTGTGTTACAGGGCCTTTCCAAACAGACCAGGCGCCCGGCGGGTGCAGGAGGGGGGGTGTGCGGCACATGGAGATGAGTGTGGGGATGTTCCCATGGGCTCAGACCCATCTCCATACACAGAGGCACCTCCATTTCCCCCAATGCCTCGGTGTGTGGGAGGTGGAGCATGGACATGCACACACCCCTCCACCCATCCACTGTGGCATTCCCATGGGCGCCCTCCACCCATGGAGACATCTCGTGGGAAATGGGCTTAGAATCTAAAATGGACAAGGGTGAGGGGAACACAGGGACAGACACACACACCCATTATACAGATGGGGAACTGAGGCTGAGAAGTTGTGACTTGCCCAAGGCCACCTAGTGAGTTCATGGCTGTGGTGGAATTATTTGAACCCTGGTCTCCCACATCCAAGTCCAGCACCTTCTCCACTACATCACACTGGCTCGTCTCTCCCTATGTTCCCTTCTGCCTTGTCTCTCCCAGATTGTAATCCCCCCTGGGGCAAGGACCTGCCTCGAACAATGAATATAAATAATCATAATCATAATCTTGAAAATGTCCTAATCAAGGATTAAGAAAATCAGACAAATACATACGAAACAAATGAAGTTAACACTATTTTCCCCCTTTCCCTAAGAAGGAGGAAAGTATTGCAAGCTTCAGAAGGCGGAGGTTGTACCCTTTCACATCCTGGGTTCTCTCCCTGGCCCTTCCAATGACTGCCGCACGCTGACCACTTTGCAGATGAATGTTGCGAGGTGTAGAGCTCTATTAGGAAATACTGTACCCTGTTCGAAGTTAAACGTTAGCTAGATAAAGTCAGGCACCACTAAACTTAGTTGAATACTAAATTTCAGATTAATAAACACAGTGGGACCAATCTCATGCCCCCTGCGGATCCCGTGCATTTACATGCAGCCCTGCGGGAACCATGCGCATCCCCGATTGCCGGCACATTGTGCTGCGTGGAAAGTGCATACATGTGGATGTGCATGCAGGATCCACGGGGCATGGGATCATCCCCACCAAATGTCATTTTGAAATGCAAAATTGATTATTTTTTAATTTTCTGGAAATTTCCATTCAAAATTTTGAAACGAAAACAAATTTGTCAATTTCAACATGGAATGCCCACATATCACTGAAAAAGTTTTGACCTGGTTTGTAGTGTTTGTTTGTTTTTTTACAGAAAAACAACAAATAAATGTTGGTTTCTTTTGGATTTTTTTTTGTGCAAATTTCCCAAAATAAATTTTGACCAAGTTTTTTTTTTTTCCCCAACGAAAAAAATTGACACAGTGCTTTGCCAGACTAATTCTAGCTTCCTGCCTGTACAGCTGAGATGAAAATGCTCAAGGTACATACTTCTCAGATGTCTAACAAGGCACGTATGTAAAGTCCTTCCAGTCTCTAGCAAAGTGCTAAGTAACCACAAACTGGTTTATATTCTAGGAAATTTCTCTTTCTTTGCAAATGGCAAAAATATCACATGTATTTCTCTACTGATGCAGGGGGGAAATTACTCAAGTCTATAGATAGAGAGAAAGTAGTTCAGATGATCTCTTTTATTGTACCAACTTCTGTTGTTGAGAACGGGTCATTTCAGACGTTACGAAATTGCAGTTCACCACAGTCGATCTGTGTGGTGGTGGCGAGTCTGTGAATGTCTGTTTGTTCCCGGCCAGATGTTCACCATAGTGAACACCCGGCCAGGATCAAATTGACCACAGTTCTGGAGGTTCTCACCTCCAGAATTGTGGTTAGCTTCACCGCGATCCGTGATGGGCCAAAAGTAACGTCAGTTACCTTGGCCCATCACGGATTGTGACCCCGACCTCGGCCACATTGGCCCCTGCACCAGACCGTCTCCCTGAGGGCAGGCGGTCATGGGCGCGCAGGGGGGGCTGGGTCGTGCAGCCACACGTCGCGTTGCGCAGTCCCGCCCCCTCCGAAATTCCCCAGCATGATGGAGTCGGCACGTCTAAAGGACGGCCGACTTCATCACGGAGAGAGATCCCGGTCCAGGATTCAGCATGGTGGGCCAAACAACCCTTCACATTTGAAATTATCGAACATATAAGCTTATGAACTACACAGGGTTCTTCCAGTTGTCTGAAAGCTTGTGTGCTCTCGTCAATTGAAGTTTCCAAATAAAAAATCTCATCTGAACACCTTTGGTTCCATCTCTCGTATTTGGGACCAACATAGCAACCACACCTTCTGTAGTCATAGCATAGGACCGGATACATTTTTAAAGGATAGGTCCACAAAATGGGCATTAGCCAAGTTGGTTGGGGGAAGTAACCTCTGACTGTTGGAAGCCAGGAGTGAAGAGCAGGAAATGGGTCACTCCATTATGATCTCTTGGATACTTCTCTGAAGCGACCAGAGTTGACCACTGCCAGAGACAGGGTGATGGGTTGGATGGACAGTTGGTCTTAATTCAGTACAGGAACTTCTTATGTTCATAACTTATTTTATTTTTGCTCTTAGGGTCAGGGGTTATTCCTTGCCATTGGTAGAAAATTGAAGTTTGCCACATATGTATTAAACTGCAAACTATGGCTGAAATGAGAATTTGCCAAAATGGGAAATCTCATTGAAATCCTGGTTCCTGATACTGTCTTGGTCGAATTGAGAACCTCTCGGTACTCAGTAAAGTCTCAACTTTCATTTCTCAATTTACCACTTTACTGTTACCGCTTTGCCATCCATTTCAAGTCCCCAGAGGAAATACCGATGCAAAAATCACATTTCTTGCACTCCATTTTCCTTTGTACTTCCTGATCACTCATTAGCTGGTATGCAGATTCCTTTATTAATCTGCAATCCAATTGCAGATTGATCAAGCAAGGGGACCAATCTGTGTGCTGTAGTGATCACATAGTGTGATGTAGTGGTTAAGTGTACAGTACTTGGACCAAAAAGTAGGGGGAGGTCATCAGTTCAAGTTTCCCCTTAGTCATGGGTCAGTCACAGATTTCTCAACCTAACCTACCTCACAGGATAGTTGTGAGGATTAAGAGTTTAGTTAATTAAGTAATTGTTACAGTTAATAAGTTAAAAACTTGTAAGTCACCCTGAGCCTATGGGATAGGCTCGGATTAAAAACAAAAATCTAAATTAAAAAATAGAACAACAGTGAGTGGATATTAATGGGCACTGGTGGGCTCTTTGCACAGTGATTGGCTCAGAAATGTAGAAACAACAATCCTGGAAGTAAAACAGTACCCTCAGCAATGCGGTAAGTGGTAAATGAACACTATGTTGTAAACAGTAAGATGAAAGTCGGTAAACTGCGATGGTATCTTGTGGTATTGGGAGAGTCGAGGAATCACATCGGTGTCAGAAAATCGGTTCCCGATATGGCAAAATTTCTCACGAGCAGCAATTTAGCTGCTCATTTCAGCCCTACAAACTCTTCATGACAAGAATGGTTTCTGTTATGTTTTTGCATGCTTCCTAGCACAATTAGCCCTGGTCTCATATGTGCCCTCTAGATATGCTACTGTAATTAAAAGAAGAAGATCTGGAGGTTGCTTCCAGGTGGATTTCATCATGAATCCTCCAAACTTCTATATGAATGTCCCACCTTTTTTGACCTATCAGCAAGGATGACATTCATTGTACTCTAATTAATAGGGGTGTGTAGAAGGCACCCCTACTCTTTTTGTTTACAAAAAAAACCCCTTCATTTTCAGAGGTTTTCGTAAACAACCCTACCATTTTCGGGTTGTTGGTTTTTTTTTGTTGTTTTTTTTTAAAAACCAGACACATGCACAAAGCGACCATTCTGTACGTACACCTCCCTTTTCCAAAATGGCACCAACGCTGCTGGTGCTATTTCGGGAAAGGGCTGTGCATGCACAGAGGTGGTCATTTGGTGCATGTACATGATTTACTTATTTTAATAAAGTTTAAAAAAATATTATTATTTTTTTTAAATGACTGCACACATGCAAAATGCCCACCAGACTATTCTTGTGCAAGTACATACCACACAGACTGGTTGCCCTTTTCCAAAATCTCAATCTCGCCCAGACAGAGATGATGTTAGTGGGGGGGAAGGTCGACAATCTGGGGGAGAGGGAAGCCTCCGTTATCGAAGGGGGTCTGTCCTCCATTGGTTCCATTCTGTGCGGAGCTTGGGGGTACTCCTGAATTCACAGCTGCACCTGGATCAACAGGTGTTGGCTGTGGACAGGGGTGCCTTTTGCCAATTACATCTGGTGAAGAAGCTCCGTCCATATGTCTCAGACTCCAATCTTGCCACTGTCATCCATGCATTCGTCACCTCAGGGTTAGACTACTGTAATGTGCTCCATGTGGGGCTGCCCATGGTGATGGTCCGGAAGCTGCAACTGGTGCAAAATGCAGCGGCTCATCTCCTAAGGGGGTCAGGTTGCAGGGGGCACATCCAACCAGTGCTCCAGGCACTGCACTGGTTGCCAATTGTCTTCCGGGCCCAATTCAAGGTGATGTTTTTAACCTATAAAGCCCTATACGGCCTGGGTCTTGCTTATCCGAGGGACCGCCACATTACCTGGGTCCCATGGTGACCCTTGCGGTTAGCTGGGGGCGGCCTCCTGGAGGTCCCATCCGAATGGACAGGAGGGCATTCTCAGAGGTCACCCTATCACTGTGGAATGCGCTTCTGGTGGAAGTCCACCTCAGTCTGGATCCCCTTGATTTCGCCTGGTGTTGTAAGACCTGGGTCTTCTGCTTGCCATTTGGCAGGGGAGGGTGTGATGGGGAAACTGGTTCCGGTTTGGGGCAGGGGGTGGATTTATTATACAGACCAGGTTTAGGAGTCTGATTTTATTGTTGTTTTTATTATAGTCAGTGTTTAATGTTTTTGTCTTATTTAATGTTTTACCTTTAACGTAAGCTGCCCCGAGTCACCACTTGGTGAGAGCGGCGGGGTAAAAGTATAGAAATAAATAAATGAATTAATTAATAAATTAAATAAATATTTGTTTTAAATGTCACCATCACTGCCCATGCCATTTTGGGAAAGGGAAGAGCTCTGGTGGCCATTTTGGATGAACGTTTTTTTAAATTATTATTTTTAAAATGAAAATGGATGAAAGCAAATGGTAATCATTTGCTTATTCATCTGTTTTCATATTTTAATTACTAAAACAAATGAGGCTTCATTTGTTTTAGTAATTAAAAAGACGTAAACGAACTGCACATCCCTAATAATTAACTTTCTCCTGAAAATGCAGAAGATAGTGATGAGGGTTTCTTTGAAAGGAAGGAAGAGTCTTGAGGTCTGGTAGACGTTGATTGCGTTGTTGTAATCACGCCGCATTAATTTTGCTCTAAAAAAGAAAGCAGGAGAATGTTTTATTGAATGGTTCCAGCGTTGTGCGTGGGTGCCAAGGGATTAAACCAGCGTGCGCATGAGATAACTTGTAATGACTTGTCTAACATGTAATGAAGAAATTGAAATTGAGTCTCTCCCTGTGTCATGCTGAGTAAGAGGCCTGTTCCGCCAGAAACTGTCATATTAAATTCTTGTCGTGACTCCAAAGCTCTTTTCATTTGGAACTCTTTCCAAGGAGACTAATCTGAAAACAAAGTAAACTTGCTCAGGGTCTGCGTGCCATTTGGAAAAGTTCAATGAACCTGCAGAGGGAGGTTGAAATTAGTTGCTTTGCTGCAAAACTCACAGTGAACCTACCTGCTGTTTTGCTCCCCCCTACACACACACACACACACACACACACACACACACGTTTCTTCATGTTATGCCTTCTTTGGAGCTGGTTTCGGAAAGGTGTAAATCTTGACTGTGAGCATCCCCTGATTTAAACATGTATTTCATTAGGGGGAAAAAGAAAAACAATCAGTTAGTTGACAGTGTTGGGCGCAGTATAAAAGCAGGGTGGGGAACATGTTCCATCCCAGGGGCCACTCTGAAAATTAGTCCAAGCCCCAAGGGCCACAGGGAGGTTCTTAATGAGTGTGCTCAAGATGGGGAAGGAAGGTTTTTTAAAAAAATAAATAAAAATAAAAATGTATATTCTGCCCCTTCTACTAGCAGCAGCTTGGGGCGGCTAACAAACTACATATTAAAATACATAAAATACCATAATAAATAACAATAAATACCAAAAAAAATATCATAAAACACCATCAAAATGGTGAGGCATAAAAGAACAAATAAATCTTCCCTCCCTGACCTTCAACCCCCCCACCCCATACCCATCTCCCTCACCAAAAGCCTGGCAGAACAGCCAGTTCTTACACTGACATTGAAAGCAGGGGAGGTCCAGGAGCTCCTGGGTCTCCACCAGAAGGGAGTTCCACAGTCTTGGTGCGGCCACCGAGAACACCCTCTTCATAGTCCCCCCCCCCCCATTCCCGAGATACCTGGGGGACTTCGAGGGTGCTCCAGATGACTGTAGGGGTCGATCCAGAGCCTGGGGAGTGAGACGGTCCTGCAGATAGGTAGGGCCCACGCCGTATAGGGCTTTATAAATAAGCAGCAACACCTTGAATTGGGCAAGATGAGGGGTCCAATCATGGATCTGTGCCCTAGATCCATGAATCTAGATCTTAGATTCTTGTGTACGTCCCATCAGCTCTGCTCTCTTCACCTGAGTTCACTCTTTCAATTCTTGAGAGCAGGAACTGGATCCGGGGGCCAGATCCAGGATCTGTAAAGGTACAAAGAAGGGCAACAAAAATGATCAAGGGTGTAGAGCAGCTTCTGTACAAGGAGAGGCTGACTGGGTTGGGGCTCTTCAGCTTGGAGAAGACACGACTGAGAGGGGAAAGGACAGACGTTTATAAAATGAGTGGTGTGGAACAAGGGGACATTCCATGAAACTAACTTGCAACAAATTTAAAACAAAGTTGGTTTTGTTTTTTTTACTCAATGCTAACGGTGGGACACAGGGACTTCTTTTGGTTTCGTTCCCCTTGGTTTTAGAGCCCTGATTTTCAGTTCTTTTGGTTTCGGGTTTCAGATTATGGTTCTGTTTCTTTCCCCATTGAAGTCAAAGGGAAATCTGTTCCCATTGACTTCAATGGGAAGGGGAACTGAACCAAAAGCAAACCAACCAAAGGGTCTAAGGACCAAAAAAAACCCTGTCCCTAACCCCCAGCCCCTGGGACAGGGTGTCCAACCTCCCTTACCCTCATTCCCCAGGGCCTCGGAGGGTGCTCGTCCCTACCCCACCCCCGGGCCCTGCTAGCTGGCATGTACTTACCAATCCAGGCCTCAGAGGATGGGGTAAGGAGATGCCGTATCCTCTGCCCTGCCTAGCTGGGCCATCTCTGCTGCCAGGCAGCCACACCACAGCCGCCACCGCTGTTGGAAGCCTGCCAGCAGGCCTTCTTCCCAGGGCGTGCTGCTGGAGCTCCCGGCAATGGCAGCGCATAGGTGCAAAATGGCCACCATTTTGTGCATGTGCAGGCCTCATCCAAAATGGTGACGGCAGCGTCGGTGCCATTTTGGAAAAGGACAGCCATTCTGTGCATGTGTGGNGCCGCTTTTTCGGTTTCCGACTAGGCCATCTCCACTGCTGGCTGGCTGGGCTGCAGCCACCATAGCTGTTTGAAGCCTGCCAGCAGGCCTTCTTCCCAGGGCGTGCTGCTGGAGCTCCCGGCAATGGCAGCGCATAGGTGCAAAATGGCCACCAAGGCCACCATTTTGTGCATGTGCAGGCCTCATCCAAAATGGTGACGGCAGCGTCGGTGCCATTTTGGAAAAGGACAGCCATTCTGTGCATGTGTGGAGCCATGTATACAAATACACTATTATACTAATATACATATATTTGTTTCAATTATCATTTTCAAACCAGCTCTAACTAAAGCAGAATTACATAGAGGTAGAAGAGAGGATAATTTATGGCCCGATCTGTTATAAAAATCCATAGCCTATTAGATTGGCGCACATGTCAGCAGTGTAGCCTTCAATGTATAATCTATGTTTGTCTTTCATTTACAGTGTTCTGTGTCTTGCGGACGAGGGCATAAGCACCGGAGTGTTTACTGCATGACAAAGGATGGAAACCAATTAGAAGATGATTACTGCAAACATCTGGCTAAACCAAATGTGCAAAGGAAGTGCAGAGGTGGAAGGTGTCCAAAATGGAAAGCAGGAGACTGGGGACAGGTAAGAGGGGACATTTTATCTTTTCCACAAGCTAATAATCTTGATCAGTCAAATACATTTTGTTTTGTTTCGGCTTATGGGAATCCGTTTCATAAATTCCTTCCTTCTGCAATCTTTCTAATTAGAGCTGAATTGAGTATCTGCAAAACCAGGAATATCTGTTGAATTGCTGGTACCCAAATCAACTCAAAAATATCAGATACCAATCAGTACCAAGTTTTGACCCAACTGGGGCACCCAATGACCATAATCCGTGGCTCCCCATGCGCAAGCCACAAGCATGCATGAGCACACCGTTTGCACATAGTACAATGTGGATGCACACAGCTCTATGCACACGGCTCCAAACAGGATCCGTAGGCCGTGGGTTTGGGGCCTATGTCCCAGAATGTTGACTTCCAGTCCAAGAATGTTGACTTATTATTATTATTATTATTATTATTTAATAATAATAATAATAATAATAATAATAGCACCGAATTGCACTAGAATATACAGTCTTGTTTAATTTTTAATTAGCTGATAGATCTCAATTTTACCTACATTTTAGTAGCATGTGCTAATCACAAAAATGATTCAAGATATCTCATTAAATAAGTTGTTAGCTTGTACATGTAGGGATAGATTGAGACGATACTGGAAAACATAACTACTAGTATTGATTCTGATTATCAATGAGCAATCAGTCAGCACTGACAGCTGTCGCTGCTGGTAAACTGGTTTATATATTTAAAACAGTTTGGGCAGGTGAGCATAAGGAGGAAGCTGCTAGTCAGTGGTCAAAGAGCTCTTTAAAGGTTGATCCACCGCTTAGCTAAGGGGAAAGGCTAACATGAGAGTGTAAAGCACTAGGGAAAGGTGTAGGGATGGGCGAACAGATCGCGGTTCGGGTTCGTCCGTTCGGTTCGGCAGCTCAGTTTGGCTGCGTTCGGTTCATCCATTCGGTTAGTTCTCCAAGTTCGGGTTCGGCTGTTTGGTTCAGTCGTCTGAACAGGCTGTTTGGTTAGGCTGTTAGGCTGTTCGGTTCAGCTGTTCGGCCATTCGGGAAATGTTGTTATGGGTGTTTTTTGTTTTTTATATGGTTTTTTGGTTTTTTATTGGGTTTTATATGGTTTTCTTTTGTTTTTTATTGGCTTTTTTGTTTTTATATGGTTTGTTTTTTTAATCTAATATTATATATATATATATCTACACTATATCTAACTGCTATTAACTATTCTAAATGCTATGAACTAAATGGATTATCTAATAAGTTCACAGACCTACTCCTACAAACACTAAAACTAAATCACTAACGCTATCTCTATCACTAAGCTAACTCCTACAACTCTCTACTATTTATCCCCCCATCCCATATATATATATATATATATATATATATATATATA
>QEPC01006549.1:4359074-4398529 GCA_003113815.1 Sphenodon punctatus | reverse complement strand
TTAAAGCAATCTAAAAATCCTACTCAACACCTGCTGTTCAGGAACAGTGACTAGCTCAGAAGGTGTTGGGAAGTGGGGAGGCAGATAATTAGTTCCGTTTCTTGCAAACCTCTCCACCCCTGGTGCCTGGAAGTCTGCTCCTCAGGGACTGACACCTCCCTGTCATGTTTGACCTTCCAGTGAACCTTTTTTTGCCACCCGAACTCACCCGAACGCGATCCGAACTGACCGAACTGTTCGGCCATTTCACCGTTCGGTGTTCGGTTTGTTCGGTATGTTCACGTTTGTGTTCATGTTCGTGTTCGGTCGTCCGAACAGGCCGAGTTCGGGCCGAACTCCGAACTGCCGAACCGCTTTCACCCATCCCTAGAAAGATGCAGCTTACCAAGGGAATTCAGTGGCCCTATGTGAAAAAAAGTAGCGGGAATAAACCAGTGGTGGGTGTAGATTTTGTAGAGTCCTAAACAAAAATATTAAAAATTGGCCCTTCAGCTCAGCCCAAACTGCTGAAACTGAAATTTGAGCTTAGCCCCATCCACTCCTGTTCCTCCTCCTTTCTAAGATAGCACTGAATCACAGTGGCAGTAGTGAGGCTCAGCGAAGAGACTTACAAAGGGGAAGCTGCTCTTGTATTTGCTCGCTGCAGATAGAAGGTAGAAGGGGTGAATGAGCCCCTGCCCTCCTAAGGACTGAGTGCAAGAGGTCATGGAATAGCAGTTTGTGCATGTGTATGAGAGAGAGAGGAACTCATTGTGGCATCAACATTACTAGCAATGTGTGTGTTGATAAGAGGGGGTCATCATGGCATCACACTAATAGTAATGTGTGTGTGTGTGTTTGTGTACGCGTATGTGTGTGCGTGCGTGCGTGTGTGTGTGCGCATGAGGAGCCACGGGACTCCTTTGGCAGCCACCGATGTCACCTCTCTATAGCTGAAATGAGGACCTGCAAAAACAGGGATGCCCGTCGAAATGGTAGTACTCAACCCGGCCGGGTAAGGAACATCCAGTACTAATCAGTACCGAGATAGCATCTGATAGGCTACCCAGTGAATCAATTTACCATTTTGGTCCAGATTTTCCAACTTCCGGGACTGATTTTTCAACTTTCCATCCCAATTCCCATACTGATGTACCTTGTTACTTATCAGTAGGTAAAACTTTACCTTGGTAAATTGGTAACTCTGTATGTATGTATGTATGTATTATTATTAACATTTATATAGCGCCAGTAGTGTACCTGGCACTTTACAAAGTAATAAAATAGACACGGTCCCTGCCCCTAGGGCTTACAATCTGAGAGACAGGAGCTGGGGGAGAGACTTAGGAAGGGGAACAGAGGGAGAGACAAGGGGTCTAACATTCATGAAGATGCGAGGTCTCAAGTGCACGTACTTGGCTTGGTTACGATGAGAATGACAGCAGGCAGGTCCATGTTGCAAGGATAAGGGTAAACCGATCGTAGGTATAGGAATAGTGGCTCAGCAGGATAAAGAGTCAGACAGAGCAGAGCGAAAGAGGTGAGTTTTAAGGAGAGATTTGAAGGTATGAAGGGAGGGGGCAAGGCGGATGTGGACAGGGAGGGAGTTCCAGGCATGGGGGGCAGCAAGTGAGAAGGGACGAAGGCGCTTAGGGGAGCAGGGAAGGCGTGGAAGGGTGAGAGAAGGGACAGAGGAGGAGCGAAGTGCACGGGCTGGAGTATGGAGGGCGATAAGTGCAGAGAGGTAGGGGGGAGCAAGGTTGTGAAGAGCTTTATAGGTGAAGACTAGGAGCTTGTGCAGGATTCGTTCAGGAAGGGGAAGCCAGTGAAGCGAAGAGAGGAGGGGCTGCACATGGTCGAAGCGACTGGCGAGGTAGATGACCCTGGCAGCAGAGTTTTGGACAGAGATGAGGGGAGAAAGGTGAGACCGGGGAAGGCCAGTGAGAAGGAGGTTACAGTAATCGAGGCGAGAGATGACCAGAGCATGAACAAGAGTTTTGGCAGACGAGACAGAGAGAAAAGGGCGAATCTTAGCAATGTTATGGAGGGAGAAGCGACAGGATTTAGCAACAGAGTCAATGTAGGGTTTAAAAGAAAGGGGTGAGTCAAAGATGAAGCCTAGGCTACGGGCTTGGGGGACAGGCAGGATGGTGACTCCATCAATAGTTATTGACAGTGAGGAAGGAGAGGAAGGATGAGGGGGGAAGATAAGGAGTTCAGTTTTAGCCATGTTGAGTTTGAGTTGACGTTGAGACATCCAGGTAGAGATGTCAGAGAGACAGTTGATGAGACGAGCTTGAACAGAGGGAGAGAGAGAGGGAGTAGAGAGATAGAGTTGAGTGTCATCAGCATAGAGGTGGTATTGGAAGCCATGGGAGGCAATGAGTTTGCCTAAGGATGAGGTATAGATCGAGAAGAGGAGAGGGCCAAGAACAGAGCCTTGAGGAACACCAACTGAGAGGGGGAAGGAGGAGGAGGCGGAGTTGGAGAGAGACACATTAAAGGAGCGGTCAGAGAGGTAGGAGGAGAACCAGTTATGGACAGAGCCACAAAAGCCAAGGGAGTGAAGGGAATCCAGCAAGAGTGAGTGGTCAACAGTATCGAAGGCAGCAGAGAGATCAAGGAGGACAAGAATGGAATAGAGACGTTTAGATTTAGCCACCAGAAGATCGTTGGTGATCTTAGCGAGAGCAGTTTCAGTAGAATGAAGGGGGCGGAAGCCAGATTGGAGGGGGTCAAGGGAGGAGTTGGAGGATAGGAAGTCAAGGCAGCGGGAGTAGACAACACGTTCAAGCAGCTTGGAAGCAAAAGGAAGGAGTGAGACAGGACGATAGCTAGAAGGGTCAGAGGGGTCAAGAGTGGACTTTTTGAGAATAGGAGAGACTGTGGCATGTTTGAAGGCAGAAGGGAAAGAGCCAGTAGAGAGGGAGAGGTTGATGATGTGCAGGAAGGAAGGGGCGACAGTGGGAGTAATGGAGGTGAGGAGGCGGGAAGGAATGGGATCAAGGGGGCAAGTGGAAGGGTTGGAGGAGGAGAGCAGAGAGGAGATTTCCTTAAGGGAGGCAGGGGAGAAGGAGGACATGAGAGAAGGAGGGGGAGGAGGGAGAGGGGTGGGAGTGGGAAGAGAGGAGTGGGAAGCGATGTCGAGGCGGATCTTGTCTATCTTGGAGGTGAAGAAGGAGGCAAGATCCTGAGCAGAAAGGGAAGAAGGAGGGGGAGGACAGGGAGGCTTGAGGAGGGAGTCAAAGGTAGAGAACAGGCGGCGAGGGTCCCGAGAACAGGACTCAATGCGGGAGGCATAGTAGTGTTGTCTAGCAAGGGAGATAGCAGAAGTAAGGGTGGAGAGACAGAATTTGAAGTGAAGGAAGTCAGCGTGAGAATGGGATTTGCGCCAGAGTCGTTCAGCAGCACGAGTGCAAGAACGGAGGTGGCGGATACTAGGGGTGAGCCAAGGACGGGGGTTGTGGGAGAAGGCAGGGCGGGAAGAGAGAGGGGCATGGGAGTCAAGTGTGGAGGAGAGAGAGGCGTTGAGAGCAGAGACAGCGGAGTCAGGGGAGGAGGAAGAGAAGACTGTAGGAAGAAGGGGAGAGAGAGAGGAGGCAAAGTCCAGGGGATCAATAGCTTGAAGGTCACGGAAGGGGCGTAGAGAAGGGGAAGAGGAGGGGGGACAGTGGGAAATGTTGAAAGAGGCAAGGAAGTGGTCTGATATAGGATGAGGATCGAAGGAGAGATCAGCGACAGAGCAGTTTCTAGAAAGGACAAGATCAAGAGAATGGCCATTAGTATGGGTGGGTGTTCATTGTATGTATGTATGTATGTATGCGTGTGTGCATATGGATGAATGGATGGATGCATGTATGTATGTATGCATGCATGTATGACATTTTATTACATAGCCAACAACCTTTATAAAAAACAAACAACATAGAGAGAAAACATAAATAACACCACCAACGGCTGACACACATGTGTCAAAATTAAATAAGTTCCATGCACAATCATACCAAAAAAGTTATATAACATGATAACACAACTAAATCCCAATCTCTGCTCCAGGGACCAATATATCTAAATCCCACTAAAATGGATACCCCTGAATCTATTAGCCCTCCAAAATTGGTAACTCAGTAACAGGGGTACCCAGTAATTGGGGGCCCAACTCAGTATTTGGTTTCCAACCTGGTAGCCGATAGACTAATTAAAAATGCAAGTGTTACCCACAGGTAGCAAATGCGCTACTCATTTCTACTCCTGCACCTCTGGAACCAACTGCAGTGTTCCCCACACAGAAGAGGAAACGATGACGCTGGGAGCTCACCCCACGCTGGGAAAGCTTGTGCTGTCAGGGATATTGAGAGCTAGGTAGCTAGGTGGAGCAGGCCAGTGATGGCCTGAGAGGGAGGGATCCACTGAAAGGAACTGTATTGACACATTGTAAATACAAGCACGGTGCTCCGGAAGGCACTGCACGAGGGACTGAGTTTATGTGACAGTGTGGCTGTGGGGGACTTGCAGCCGTAGCCCTGCCATTTGCAAAGACTTTGGTTTTATTTACTAGGAATCTAAAATAACAAAGACTCGCAGAGCTGCTGAAAAGTCTCAGCGCACCCTATCCGCGGCTGGCTTAAAGCGACGGATCCCGCCAGCAATTTTTGCAGTTAATCTAAGTAAACGGGCTAATGTAACGGCTTGTTGACTGCTTAAAAATATTCTAACTATAATTGATAAAAGCAAATGCTTTAAAATGTAGAACATTTCACCGCATGACGGGATTCAATTTGAAAATGAGGCACAAATTAATAAGAGTATGCTGTGATTTATGGGCTAAGGCAAGTCGTGATGATGAGGCAATTAAATATATATATATATATATATATATATATGTGTGTGTGTATGCTAACAATGGGACTATGAATAGGCAAATCAATTCTAGTCTGTGGGCCAATTCCACAGAGCATCTAAACTGACACACCTCTACTGAAATCGACAGAGCCGTATCAGTTTACGCCACTGGAGTATCCAACCCTAGAAATGTAACATTCGGTGTTAATATACGTGCTGCCAGTCCACCAGCTATACGTCCCGGGGACGGGGGGAGCACCCCAGCCTGATCAGAAAAAAACATTCCTGCAGATTGGCTCAGCCAGGGGGTGGGGGCGTGACACTGGCCAGCCCACACACTGCTACCGGCACCCCACCCCCACCATGATGGGCAGCCATGGCTGCCAATAGCAGGCTCCTATGGTGGCTGCCATGGCGACCAGGGCTGGGATGGCGATGCAAACAAACACACTTGCCTGCTATGGACTGTGGGCCAGATTTCTTCTGGGCCCATGTTCCTGGACAGCTGCCTACCTGGTTAGGTAGTGGCCAGTTAACAGACACGCAGGTAAGGCTCTTGCCCAGGCAAGGACATAACGGGCCAGCGTCGTGTGTATTAACACCCATGGTTACTATCATGTGCCATGCATTGACCCAGTTTAACTAGCTGCGTTGTACTGAAATTAATGCTGGAAGAAGAGAGAAATCTTGGCTGCTGGGAGGGGGGAGGAACCAGGGTGCAGTAACTCTCCCCTCTTTTGAGCTCTCAGAGTGGGGGACACGATCAGAGGCGGATCGGCAGTTGACCCTACTAGGAAGAATCCAAGAGGACCGATGGCCCCAGTGACATCATGAGGCTGGTCTAGCAGGCCAAGGCCGGGCTGGTCCAGGCAGGGATGGGGGCCAGGCGGGGGGTTTTTGCGGTGGGGGCTGTAGCCGGCCCTACGTGCCCCCCAGGCAATCAGGGCCAGCTTTCTCTCATCCCCTGACTACGTTCAGCGGTTGGGGCTACCAGTTGCCTTCCTCCCCGCCCCCCCCTTCCCAGCCTGGGAAATTAAACCTGCAGCAGCGGTGGCGCCGGGAGCAGCTTCTTGCAGCAAGCTCCTTCTGGATGCTTCCTGGCCCCTCCCAGAGTAACTCCGTCAGATCATCCAGCCATGCAGCTCTGAGAAGCCCTGCTGGGAGGGGCCAGGAAGCAGCAGCCAGAAGGTGCGATTGAAGAGCATGCTGCAACAAGAAGCCAGCCACTGCCGTCGGCGCTGCTTCACCGGGATGGCCAAGCGATTGCCTGGCCCTGGCCACTGCCGAGGAGTGCAAGACCCAGAGGCAGATCCTGGACCCTGCTTTGCCTCGTGCTGGTGATGGTGCTGCCTCCTCCTGAGTGCTCACTGCCTGCTTTTTTGAGTAGGATGCTGCCTGGGGATTTTGTGGGGGGAGAAGGGACTGGGACCAGAGGCCTGGGGGCATCTGGGGGAGGGTGGGTTTGGGGGGAAGGGGCCTGGCTAAGGCATACCAGATTCTAACGACTTCTAGTGCAAGAGGGAGTGGTCTAGCTAACACCACATCTGTGTAGCATCGTTGACTTCTTCAGTGTTTGTTTACACCATCTGAGGATCTAATCCTAACCTGAGTCTCTTCTGCAAAATGCTGAGATTTTATATCCACTGTTTTTCAGGCCTGAATTATGTATGGTGGTTTCATTCACAAGCCCAGTTGTTGTTTTTTTGTCTTAGGTTTTTTTAAAATAATAGACTGCACCATGGTTGGGAGCCAGAGCGTGGCAACATCTGGCGGGCACCTTTTGACATAACGTTGGCAACCAATTTAACCCACGCTGCAGCAGATTAAACTGTGCAAAAGTTACATCTGAAAACCTGTTGCTTCAGTCTGAACCCTCTCCAGCTTTGGACACCGCACTTTAACAAGGCTACTATCCTAAGACGCAGGCCTTAGGGTGGACAGATGATGGGTTTGGGTTTTTTCCTTTTTGGAGGTAGTACATGAGTGATTACTTGTCAGTATGATGTATAAGAGGATGGTTTTGTCCTGCGGTGGTTTTGTTGTTTTCTGTTATCTGTAATGGTTTCCATTTAGATTCTCTGGGATTCTTTCATAGAAAACAGTAAGCTTTTCTTTCTGCGACAAAGCATTCCTGATTGATGCCTAAATCAGGAAAAAGGCTTACTCTGCAAGTAATTAATGGGCTCATGCCGCTAAGTAATTCGTGCGCTGAGATGCCCAATAAAAGGTGCTTATCTCTTCTATGCAGTCTCTCTTAATAAACGAGGGTCTTCCCAGCAGTTAAAATAACAATCCTCATTTTGCTGTTCAAAAAGGGTTTAGAGATGTAAATTGCAAGCTAAGATCTGCCTCTATTGGGTTATGAAACATAAAATTCTGGATACCATAAGCTAATCAGCTGTATGTTGCTACTGTATTTCTCTGTATATGATGGAGGAGCATCACTGGTGCAGGCCTGTGTAAATCCTGAGCAGATTTATCAACATCGACACATGAAGAACATAGACCTGATCCAACCCCTATTGAAGTCAAAAGCCAAACACATTTTGTCTCTAGTAGCTCAAGGTTGCACTTTTTAATGCATGTAGTACACAAAGCACAGGGGCTTGTATATGTGTATACGCTTAGATGGGACATGGACCACGGGATCAGGCTGGCTAGGCTTTTAGGGCCGGACAATGGGTGTTTACAAACATGACAGTGGCCCAGTAGGCCCAATTCTACTGGATCTGGTACAAATTCTGCCCAGGGTAGCAGCCAGGCCAGAATGTGGGCCCAGATCAAAGCAGGTCCACAGTCCATGCCCAGTGGACATCCATCTGCATCAAAGTGGGCGAACCAGGCGGGAATGTTTGATCCCGGCCCTGGCTTCTCATGGCTTGAGGGGTTGCCATGGTGCCCAGCCATGGCAGGGCGGAGGGGAGTTCCACTGGCAGCAGCACAGGAGCATGGCCAGGTAGCCACGCATCACTCTCCACCTTCTCCCCCAGCTGGGGGAGGCTGAAGATGTATCTTCCCGCGGCCGGAGCTGACCGGACTGGGGGAAGCCCTCCCCTCCCTGAGGTGGGAGGATGGTGGCGCCATCACATTTGTAAATACCCAAGCAGTCTTATGCCACTGAGTTGCATTTAAACCAACCAGGCTTCTGCTTTGTTCTTGAAGTTGTGTTCCCAAGAGTTGTGCAATTTATTTATCAATGCAAACACAAAGCATAATATCTGTTTTAGTTGACACAAGCGACATCATGTGATTCTATCTTTTTTAATCCCGTTAGAAAATCTGAACTGTCCTATGACCATGGTCAAGTTTGCTTCAGACTCTTCATGTTGTATCTCAGGGGGACTCTGCACATTATGTTCACGATAGGGGAAATCAACCCTGGTTTCATGTTTAGCTGCCTCCCTAGGGACTCCAGCCAGCAGGGGGAGCTCATCAGGAGGCGGCATGAATGGGTGAAGCCTAAAAGCTCCCCTCATAAAATTGGCAAGTTGAAGCCCCACTGTAAAATTGACAAGCAGGGAAGCCCGCTGGTGAACAGATGTCAATTCTGTAGTGGGTTTGGGGGTCTATTGAGGAGTTCCATGGACATGTTCTGGGGAACAAACATCTGCAAACCCATGTTTACTCTGTGGGTTTGTGTAACCAATCACAGTGCTTGCCCCCCATGGCAATCAGCTAGAACCGTGGTGAAGATTACATAAGAACATAGGGCCATTTACTGGGTCATACCATAGATCTATCCAACCCAGCATCCTGTCTCCGACAGCGGACAGTCTCGGTTGCCTCAGGGGAGGACACAGTGCTCGAACAGGAGTTCAGAGGGGGATCAGGGCAGAGAGGTAGGAGGTGCGACATTGTGAAGGGCTTTGTAAGTGAAGACAAGGAGTTTGTACAGAATACGCTCAGGAAGAGGGAGCCAGTGGAGACAGGAGAGGGGAGGAGAGGCTGCACATGGTCAAAGCAACGGGCTAGGTGGATGATCCTGGCAGCAGAGTTTTGAATAGAGATGAGGGAAAAAAGGTGAGACCGGGGAAGGCCAGGAAGGAGGAGGCTACAATAGTTGAGGCATGAGATAACTAGGGCATGAATGAGATTTTTGGCAGAGGAGACAAACAGAAAAAGGCGGATCTTAGCAATGTTGTGGAGGGAGTAATGGCAGGATTTGGCAAAGGAGTCAATAAGGTGCAAGTCGAAGATGAAGCCCAAGCTACGGGCTTGGAGGACAGGGAGGATGGAGACCCCGTCAATGGAAATTGACAGGGAAGAGGGAGAGGAAAGATTGGGAGGGAAGATAAGGAGTTCAGCTTTTGCCATGTTCAGTTTGAGTTGGCGTTGAGACATCGAGGTGGAGATATCAGAGAGAAAGTTGGTGAGACGAGCTTGAACAGAGGGGGAGAGGGAAGGAATGGAGAGATAGAGTTGAGTGTCCTCAGCGTATAGGTGGTATTGGAAACCGTGGGAGGCAATGAGTTTGCTTAGGGACTGGGTGTAGATAGAGAAGAGGAGAGGGCCAAGGACAGAGCCTTTGGGAACCCTGACCGAGAGGGGTAGGGGGGAGGAGTTAGGAAGAGATACATTGAAGGAGCAGTCACCCTTCATAGACTAGTCACCCTTCATAGACCTGGCTTTCAAAAATCAAGTCCCTTTTTGAAGCCTGCTATATTAACTGGAGTGGACAACATCTTCCAGCAATGAATTCCACAACTTTATCGTACGTTGGATAAAAAAAAGTACTACTTTTTCTTTGTTTTATATCTGTTCCCTGATACCTTCATGGAGTGACTCCTAGTTCTATTATTTTTTTAGGAAGTGTAAATAAGCAGCTCCCTATTTACCTGTTCCCCACCTTTCATGATCTTGTAAACTTCTATTATGGCCCCTCACAGTCATCTCTTCTCCAAGCTGAAGAGCCCTATCGATCCTTTCCTCATAGGGAAGAGATACGTATATGTAGAGGCACGGAGTGCAGTCACACGATGCACTTGCCATGCCTTGGGCAGCCTTACCTCACTCCAGGCAGCCTAACCACACAATGCAGTGAATTGTGTACCTGGCGGCCATCAGGCGTTCACCCTGCCATGTGGTAGGCAGATGGTTGCTACGCACGGCATCCTCAGGAAAAGGCCACGGGCACAGTGTGTAGCAAGCTTACCCAAAGGTTCGGTAGTGCGCCGTTGTTCATGTGCCTGGTCCCTGTCTGCTCCACCGCGAGGTTAGGTCTGATGCAGGACTTTGAGCGGTGGGTGCTAGCTCCAATCCTACGTAGCCACGTCATGGATGGGGGCGGGATAGTGGGCAGGCCAGGGAATGGGACAGGGCCAAGCACCTGCTCATGTGGACAATGCCTCAGCCGCCCACCATGGGGCGTGGTGGGCTAACTGACAGTGGCCTGCCCTCCCATATGCCCTGCAGGGGGGTGACCATCTGTCCTGCTCCCCATGCTGACCCTGAAGTATGGTGACAGCAATCGCCCACCGCGAGGCGTGCGCAGATTCGAGCCCTCAGCAGAGCATGTGGAGGCACCCACTCTCTGTTAACAGAAATGTAGTTAGGAGTCTAAGCCACCCAGGCTGCAGTCCACAAACCACCTATTCTGGAGGAGTCTCATCAAAGCCCTTTGTGGATCATGGCCCCCAGTCTTCAGAACCTTTGTGAATTCACCACCCTATCATATCAGAGGGTTGATGTCCAGCCCACCCTGGTGCCGCAACAGTAGTTGGGATGTACTATTATTAACTAGACTAATCAGAATTGGATTGGTTAAAGAACTGGTGGGATCTTTTGAGTGTAATGGAAATGTTAAATTAGGCCGTTTTTACATGGACTGTCCCCTCCCCCTGCCACTTGGTATTCGGGTGGGTGTGTGGCGGGGGGGGAAGTCCATGTATACGGCCGCCGGTGGGTGGGGGGATGGGTGTGCAGTGGGTATGCACCCGTGTAAACACCACGGGTGGTGGGTGTTTGTGCGTGTTCGCTCCGGCCGCACACCCACCAACACTCACCGCACACGCACCCACACCCACACCCACACCCACCTCCACCCACAGAGCCATCCGCCAGAATGGAGGATGCTCCGTGGGTGGAGGTGGGTGTGCGTAGGTGGAGGGGTGTGTGTGTCCATGTAAACAGGCACACACCCACCTACACCCGCCGCGCCGAAACACCCCGCCCATCCCACCGTTTTAAAAAGGCCCTAGTTTCATCTAGCGGTGCAGCAGTGTGGGGAGCAGATGGGAGCAGAGGTGGAGAGTGGCAAACCTGTGCTGGTGCCGGTAACAGCCGACCCCATGGAGATATGCTGAGTCAGGGGTTGGACTTTGACATGGGGATTGATGATAGCCAGTACGACCCCCTTGAGACTTTGTGTGGGGGGGGGTGTGGTGCCTTGTCCCCTCCGAGGAAGCTATGACTGAGGACATGCCCTGTCAGCCTTCTCCTTGTGGGGAAGTGTTTGTTGGGGGCAGTTTCCATCGCCCCTTTCTACCTGGAGCCTGGGACAGAGGGCTGTCTTCATCTCCCCCCGGGAGCCCGGGAATTAGCAGCGGGCTGGGGGCTGGAGCATGCTGCCAGTGCCTCCAACCCCGGGAAGGGGGCGGGGCAGGGGGAAGCCAGCTTCCAGGTCGTGCCCTCAAGTCCCGGGAGTTGCCGGGGGCCCGTACCGGAGGAATCCGTCCGAAGGGGCTTGCCCTTTGGCTTTGCCCTTCGGCGGGGGCCGTCAGGTGGACCCGATGTGTGTAGCGTATGGTGGGAAGGGGAGTATATATATTTAGCATGCGGATGGACTCTCCCTCCTGGTGAGAGCAGGAGGGTAGATGCAGGGTCCCACCCTGGTGGCAGCGGGAGGGGGAGGGGGGTAGGAAGTAGACAGATTGTATGGATAGATGGAAGGGGTATTATTTTTAATTAATTTGTGGGTTGAATAGGATTATACTATGTATGTAATCTTAGACGGATGGGGGGGTTGTCATTGCTGCTATTGTTATTTGAATTATTTGATGTTATGCATTGTAGTATTTTTGATGTTGTGAGCTGCCTCGAGCCATCTGTGATGGGAGAGGCGGGATATAAATGAAAGGTGAAATGAAAAATGAAATGAAATCTTAATATTCTCTCAGCCCAACCTACCTCACAGGGTTGTTGTGAGAATTTAAAAAAAAGAAGTTGTGTTTAATAGTTATATGTACAGTTCTCTGAGTGCCATGGGGGTGGGAGGCTATATAAAAATAAAGATGATATTATTATTATTTGATTGGTAAAGGAAATACATTTTGAAATTGGCCATGAAACAAAATCGACATCTTTGATTTTATATATATATTATTTGATTTTATATATATATTATTTGATCAATTGATGGCTCTGGAAAGTTTTTTGTTTAAAAAAAGTAAATGAATCCTTCTAACAAAAAAAACACACTTCTCCCATGGGGGGCGGAAAAAAGGGTAATCAAATATTTCCTAGGTCCCTCTAAACTGGAAGTTACTCATCCTTATAGACTCTGCCTTCTTGTAAAGGAATTAGTTATTTGGATTAGTTATAGTCCGTCTGATAAACCTGTTGAGCAAAGAGACTTTCAAGTTTCCCAAGTATGTGCCTGAATTCTCTTGAGTCTCTCCAGGACTTGTTCTCTACCATGCTATCAGTAATCCTGTGAGCAGATGGTGCCCATGTTAGCACATAGCACCAGCATAACTTCCATTCACTTCAATGGGACTCACGTCTGTGCTAAGTAGTAAGTATTGCTAGTGCTATCCATTTGGAGGATGTCACCCTGTACCCGGGATAGGTTTTAGCTTCAAAGCCCCCGAATCTGACCATTGCAAATGATCACAGCCTTCCCTACACTAAAGTCTTTTTGCTAAAACAGGAGATTGCTTTTCTGCTAGTTCTGTATCAATGACAGGATCAAGTCTGCCAAAGCCAACGCTGTAAATTTACCCCCATCCTGGAATGTGCTCCCGGTAGGTGATAAAAACAGGCCAAAGCCATTCTCTAATGCATTAAGCCAGCGTTGGTGCGTACATTTCTCCGACGGCATTTTTCCATTATTCAGCAAACTCTGCCCCGGGGAATGCTGAAGATAAACAGTGTTATTAATCACAATCAAAAGCCCCGCACCATATGGGAAGCATTTGCATCGCCCTTTGCACTCTGCTTTTCCAAGTTACAGAAAACCGTTTTTCATAAATATTTATAACTAGCAGACCGCTCCGAGTCAAATATTCTTTGGTCCTGTCTGCTTTCTGGCATGGCCAGACAATTGTTGAGCAAAAGCTGCAATGCTGTAGGATAGTCTTTTCTGGGAGAGGATTCCTTGAACACACTGTAAAATACCTAATTCCGTTATACAAGCAGGCTTATGTTTGGTCATATCACGCTAATGGATTATAAACATTTCTTTTTAATAGCTCATGTAATTAACAGGAACTCTTAAACTAATATGTGAAATCAGCCAAAGTTTAACGGTAGTACCTTGGCTTTATTCTCATTCTTATCTAAAATTTTCTCATCCCATTCTCCACAGACACAAAGCTTTATAATAAGGAAGGTATCATTCAGTTTAAAGTGATGCTATTCATTAATGACCTATGATGGATTATGGCATATTATTTATTAATAAGTATTTTTAGATGCGAATCATTTGAAGTTGTTAGAAACAGGGATCGGTCTATTTCCTGATTTTTTAATATTTATATTTTGTTTGCATCTTAACATGGGCCCTCCTACCATGGTTAGAAGTAGACAAAAATGTGCTCATACCATAATGAAAGTAAAAGAAGGAATAATGGGGATAGGGTGGGCTAAATGGTTAAATCTATATTAAAACAACACAGTGAGTTGTAAAACAACTCATTAGGAACATAGATAAGCTATAAATTTGTGACTTACTCCTAGTATAGGTAGAATGAGTGAGAAAAAAATGAAGAATTAGGGTATGCCAAAATCTTCATTGTCTCAGTGTTTACAGTCTATACGTAATTTACTCTTTTTACAGTGATCACGCTGTTAAACAATATTTCCCCCTTTGTGAGATTTATTTACTTTTTAAAGCTATTACTCTGTTGGACCGAGCATGAAAGGAACACCATAGAGATTCGTGCTGGCACTAACATCTCGTGATATTTTATTATTATTATTATTATTAACAAACATTTATATAGCGCCAGCAGTGTACCTGGCACTTTACAAAGTAATAAAATAGACACGGTCCCTGCCCCTAGGGCTTACAATCTTACAACCTTTTAACAAGGTTACTATCTAAAAAGCTTTTTTTGCCATATAAATTGTGTGTATCCAGATTTTCTGGTTTCGTACTGAGAAAACAACGTTGTGCCTCAAAGGAGAGAGAGAGAGAGTTTAAACTTTGGATGCGCTATTTCTTGCTAGATTATAGCCGTTTGGAACATTTTCAGACCCCCCAAAATATATCTTAGCTCCTTTTCAAATGAGAAATCAGAAATATTTGCTACAGTAAGAGGAAGAGTGTTTCGCACAGAATAAAAATAAGCAAAAGTATTAAAAGGGAAGCTGCAACTTACTTTTCATCTCTCTTCAGTGCTCGGTGTCGTGTGGCAGAGGAATTCAGCAGAGAAATGTGTACTGTCACACCAGCACACCCAAAACAGCAAGGGAGACTGACTGCAATCCGTCCGCCAGACCAGCTTCCGACCAGGAATGCCAAACAGCGGAATGTCCTCTCTACAGCTGGGAAACAGAATACTGGCAAGATGTAAGTCGCGAGGGTCTGTCAGTGGGCAGCTTATCTGTATTCTAAACACGCCACAGTGAGGGAGTTTTCCTGACGTTCTCCAGTAATCACATTACCCCTTCGGTGAAGCGTGAGCCCCAGAGAGATGGATGGAGTGGCTGGCTCACTCAAAAGATTTTTGTCAGATGGCCAAGGCTTACACTAAGCAGGGTTACAGCGTGCCTGTGAGACAGGCTGAGTTATCGCGGATTGTGTGCATGCTGTCAGGTTTATAATTTTGGTTGCTATGTACATGGCATGTGCAGGATATTTTAGTCACTCTAATCAGGGGCCCTGTGAAGTCTGCACTGTGTTGACATTGCAGCCATTTTGGCAGAATTTTGCATTCAGACAATTTGTCACAGAAAATGCCTCTGGCAGTGGATAATGACAGCCTGAGAGGGGAGCCCTGTGAGTGAGCCAATGGGATGGCAGCACTGTGAGCAAGCCAATGGGGTGCTAGCTCTGTATATATTTTGGGAGCGTGAGAGCTCTGTGCCACAGTAGTTGAAGAGGAGCCACTCACAACCCACCTCCACGGAGAGAAGAGCCCTCTTCCCCCCAGCCCCCAATAGCTCCATGTGGTATTTTGTGACTTTGAAATACATGATGCTCAAAACTGGTGCAATGGTATGCTGGGAAACTGCAGAATTTTGGTTTCATGGGGGTGTTAACAAACGTCGCAGTGGGCTGCTTTGGCCCAGACCTGACCTGCCCGAATGTGCAAGTACTACCAGATGTTGGCACAGGTTTGCCCTGGGCTGTATTGGCAGCTAGACCGGGCTGCCAATACAGAGACCTCTGAGATCACAGGCTGGGCTGTGGTCTGCCCAATCAGGGCAAAGCAGGCCAGAGCGTGTTAACACCTCTGTTCCTGCTGGCCTGGATCGGATCTGCCATGGCGGGAGTTAGGGCGCTGGGCACAGCACCAGGGCAAATCTGGGAGGCCGCGCATTTGTTTGTCTTCCTCGACTTCCAGGGGCTCTGGCTGCAGCAGTTTCCCAACCCAGGCCAGGTCGTGACTGTCACGTTTGTTAACACCCATGGTTTCAGAATTTAGACAAAGAAATATTGGCAGACTATACAGTACCACGGCTATAGTGCAAACGGTAACACAGCCTAGCTGCACTTTTTATAAAAGTACCAAAGTCCAATCAAGGATAAGCATGGCATAATGTTATATATAGACACATCACAAAATGTTTTAGTAGGACCTATCAAAGGCCATAATTTGCTCTTTCTGGTGACACCGGACCAGTGATTTCCTCACGTCACTTTGAGCTACATTCTACTACCTTTACTGAGAGCTGACATGTCACCTTTTTAGGTGTTTTCTTAAAGTCGAAATTTCTGAAATCACACTCGCCACCTTCTTGACTTTTTTTAAAAGTAAGTTTCTAAACCTGGTGGTTTCCGAGAAATGTTTGAAAATACGCTCATAGACCAATCCTAAATCATCCCTCCCAGCATTGGAAGCGAGGAACAGTAAGCCACGCCCATTAACCTCTGGAAATTACACCCATACATTAAGGCTAGATCGAACAAGCCATGCTGATTTCGTGGACTTTTCTGTGAAATTGGAATGGCTTGTTGATTTTCCAGTTGGAAGGCTGGCATTTTTTGCACTAATCGAACTTGAGGCTAATCAGCGAAATTCCACCCAGTTGTGATTCTGTCACAACCAAGCGGAATCGTGTCATTCAACACGACCTCAAGTTCGATTCATTCAAAAATGACCCCACTTTCAGACAAGGAAAATGCTCTTACAATAACACTGCTTTCTATAATACTGGGAACACATATTATTATTATTATTATTAACAAACATTTATATAGTGCCAGCAGTGTACCTGGCACTTTACAAAGTAATAAAATAGACATGGTCCCTGCCCCTAGGGCTTACAATCTGAGAGACAGGAGCTGGGGGAGAGACTTAGGAAGGGGAACAGAGGGAGAGACAAGGGGTCTAACATTCATGAAGATGCGAGGTCTCAAGTGCACGTACTTGGCTTGGTTACGATGAGAATGACAGCAGGCAGGTCCATGTTGCAAGGATAAGGGTAAACCGATCGTAGGTATAGGAATAGTGGCTCAGCAGGATAAAGAGTCAGACAGAGCAGAGCGAAAGAGGTGAGTTTTAAGGAGAGATTTGAAGGTATGAAGGGAGGGGGCAAGGCGGATGTGGACAGGGAGGGAGTTCCAGGCATGGGGGGCAGCAAGTGAGAAGGGACGAAGGCGCTTAGGGGAGCAGGGAAGGCGTGGAAGGGTGAGAGAAGGGACAGAGGAGGAGCGAAGTGCACGGGCTGGAGTATGGAGGGCGATAAGTGCAGAGAGGTAGGGGGGAGCAAGGTTGTGAAGAGCTTTATAGGTGAAGACTAGGAGCTTGTGCAGGATTCGTTCAGGAAGGGGAAGCCAGTGAAGCGAAGAGAGGAGGGGCTGCACATGGTCGAAGCGACTGGCGAGGTAGATGACCCTGGCAGCAGAGTTTTGGACAGAGATGAGGGGAGAAAGGTGAGACCGGGGAAGGCCAGTGAGAAGGAGGTTACAGTAATCGAGGCGAGAGATGACCAGAGCATGAACAAGAGTTTTGGCAGACGAGACAGAGAGAAAAGGGCGAATCTTAGCAATGTTATGGAGGGAGAAGCGACAGGATTTAGCAACAGAGTCAATGTAGGGTTTAAAAGAAAGGGCTGAGTCAAAGATGAAGCCTAGGCTACGGGCTTGGGGGACAGGCAGGATGGTGACTCCATCAATAGTTATTGACAGTGAGGAAGGAGAGGAAGGATGAGGGGGGAAGATAAGGAGTTCAGTTTTAGCCATGTTGAGTTTGAGTTGACGTTGAGACATCCAGGTAGAGATGTCAGAGAGACAGTTGATGAGACGAGCTTGAACAGAGGGAGAGAGAGAGGGAGTAGAGAGATAGAGTTGAGTGTCATCAGCATAGAGGTGGTATTGGAAGCCATGGGAGGCAATGAGTTTGCCTAAGGATGAGGTATAGATCGAGAAGAGGAGAGGGCCAAGAACAGAGCCTTGAGGAACACCAACTGAGAGGGAAAAGGAGGAGGCGGCGGAGTTGGAGAGTTGGAGAGAGACACATTAAAGGAGCGGCCAGAGAGGTAATATAGGTATGCTCCCTGCTAATTTGCATAAATCCATACACGTTGATTCATGTAAATTCATGGAAATCTTAAATAGTTCGTTGCCTAAGTCAGAGATTGGATTGGGAAAAAAATGTTTTGTATCCTAACTTTGGCCCTTTTTACACTGGCCGTGCCGCAGGGAGGTCGGTGTGCGCCGTGAACTGTGAGCGGTGGAGTGGGGTGCACACCCATCTACACTCACCTCCACCCATCTACACGCATGAACCAACCGCTGTTTTTGCCGGTTGCTCCGTGCATGGGGGATGGGTGGAGGTGGGTGTGCATGTGTGTGCATGGGAGCACGCATGCACACACACCCCGACCCGCCGCCAGATTTACACAAGCCTCACCCATGCATGAACATTCAGATTTCTGGGTGTTCATGTATGGGTACCACCGGTGTAAAAAGGACTGTAGTATAGTATATAATAAATTTAGCCACCTTTTAGATAGCTGTGCTAATCTCTCCATTTATTTCCCCATCCAGGAAGCAGACGCCTCTCAACCTGGCCATAGCATCAAATTGTCTGCCCTGGGAGTGTGTACACCTGATAGTACACCTGATAGATTCTCTCCAAGGATTATAAATGCTCTAGCAGAGATATTGTTAGACCCTGTGAGGGATGAGATGATTTGTAAGAATGGAAGCAGAGACCTGCTCACGTCCATCAACAGGGATATGGGATACTCTTTATCTAAATCCAAAGCTCATTATTATTTACTGAGCACCTATATAGCACCAGCAATGTACCTGGCACTTTACAATTGTTATTAATGGAGATCGGTCCCTGCCCAGTGGGCTTACCTCTCAGTAGGATGAGAGGTTGTGACTTGGCCAAGGCCACCCAGGGTGTTCATGGCTAGGGCAGGATTCACACCCTGGCTTCCCAACACCTTATCCACCACACCACACCAGATCCTCCAGGATCCCCCTCCTCTAGGATAGAGGCCAGAGATAGAGGCCAGGGATAGAGGCCTCTAGAGCTGAAATCGGCAACCTAAAAATGAGCATCCCTGTCATTCACAAAAAAAATTCAGTGACTTTTCAGCACCTGAAATGGTGTCTGATTGAGTACCTGAAATACCAGCATACCAAAATACCATTTTTCTCCCAATTTTTCGATTTCCAGTCCTGGATGTCAGTATTTTGGGGGGGTAGTTTTGGGGTAATTTCAAGTACTCGAAAATCAGAAAACTGAATTATTATTTTTTTGGTTACTCATATGGTTGCTGGGTGCTGATTCGGATGGCCAAAATGGTACCCAAAAATATGGGTATTGCCTGCAGCTACCAAATCAGTTCTCCTCTCCTCCCTTTGTAACTCAGCTAAGCATCTACACCTACAACAGCTCAGATTCATGAGTCTATCTTTGGCCCTTTTCACATGGACCCGGGAGGAGCCGCAGAGCGGGGGGCGAGATGGGTGGAGGCCGCGTGTGGCGCGTGGGCGGCCCATCACATGGATGCCCACTCACCTCCATGTACCTCTCCATGCATGATGGCACCTCCGTTTCCCCCAATGCCTCTGTGCGTGGGGAATCGGCGGAGATGGGTGGAGTGTGGGAACATGCACACACCCCCGCCAATCCCCCCGGCGGTCACATGGATGCCCCCCCTCGCCCACCCAGTCGCACATGTGGATGAGGGGGGAACATCCATTTAAAAAGAGCCTTTGTCTCTCCCATGTCTCCCCTCTCTTGCCCATCCTGGATTGTAAGTTCCTCAGGGCAGGGACTTGGCTCTACCACAACTGTTCAGCACTCAGGATATTGCTGGTGTGATATTAAAAGTGCTTTCATTGTTCAAAGTGCTTCACAGCCATCTCAGTCCTTATCTGTAAAGCACGTTGCTGGCCACTCTGCCAGCTGATCTCTTCCACCTGGCCCACAGAGAGGCTACCCCAATCTCTCCCTTCTACTGTCCCTTGTGCGATTACAAGGAGCCGGTCCCTTTGCACTCCTGTTGTCTCCTCAACAGCCACACCTCTCCCTCTCTCTCCCAATGCCCTGACTTCCAGGAGGCGGAGAGGGGGGGCATTAAAGAACCAGGTCCTGATGATTGCTCGGCCACCCAGACTCTTAATATGTTTGCGTGCTCTGATTATTTGTGCTGTCTTTTCATAAGTTTCCATTTTGTGCTGCAAGTTTAGAAAAAGAAATAAGAAAAAAAAGACAAAGCAAGAAGCAGTTCAGTGTTGCAGAGGCTGCGGCACACTCCAGCACAAAGTTGAAGCAGAAAATCCATTCCTCTTTTCTTCACCTTTAGCTTGTCCATGACTTTCAATTCTAGGGTGCCGTCGCACCCACTCATTGAAAGAGATAATGAACATGAATGATTGATTGATTCGATTCCAGACCAAATAGCCCTGCTGTGTCCTGATTGCACGTAATAATGTACAGTCAAGTTGAAGTTTGCATCCATTCTATTCCTTGGAAGTTCAGATGATGCTGGGAATTGCATAGAGTGGACTGTAAGGAACCCTGCGGTCCAGATCCTCGGCTGGTGTAAATTGCTGTGAGCTGGATGGCACGCTCCTTGTTTACACCAGCTGAGGATCTGGCTCCAGATTAACTAGATAAGAAACAAAGGGAGCAGAGCAGCCCAGGTCTGTGGTGTCTGCCATCAACAGAAGCTTGTTAATTTAAAAGAGACTTGGAAAAGGCAATGATGTCAGAGGAAACACACTAAGTCTAAATAAATTAAAGGCATTAAACTCATTTACAAGGAGTTAGAAAAGTAGGTCACGAAACAGCATGCCGTTGCTGCACTTACCAAACAGGGTAATTAGCCTCAAAAGCAGCTTCTCCTACCCTGGCTTCCTCTCTCTGTCTACTTTTTTTTTCCTCCGAAATTCTCTACGACTGGAAAGAATTAGCCTCCTCTCCCCCACCCTCCCAACACTGCCAACCCTCTTGTGGGAGGTGGATGCTCGCTGAATCACCTTGGTTTCTTCAAGTTTTCCTGCCTTCTGTGTGCACTCTGCATCTCTCTAACATATGCCAGACCAGACTCCAAGAAAGCTTGGGCCAGAGGGGAGGGGGTGGGGTGGTAGGACAACAAAGACACCCACCCTACAACTTATTGCCCATAAATAATCATTAAGCAAACCACCCTACAGCTGTTGCACATTTTGACTGTGCTTCCTTCTGTCTGTTTCCAAGTCGTTCTTTCTGTTTCCCTCTGATGTGCCGTTAAAGTGAAAACACCACCTTGCCTGCTATAAATATAGCTTCCACGTTCTTCCTGGGGATTTGGCACAGATTGAATTTGCACGCTCTGAGCAAGGAGTGGCGGTGAACCCAAGCTGACACGGGAGGCCTAACCTAAAATAACATTACAGCACTGCGAACTGTGACATTTCAATATTTTTTAAAGGGGGTCTGGAAAGGATTTTAAAAAAAATAATTTTAAAATCCTTGCTATTTCTGAAGCCACAGCAATTCTAAAGGTGTTAACAAATGAGAGGGTGTTAACAAACTCTAAAGGTGTTCACAACCCCTCCCCCCTGAAGCCATGGGTGAAAAAAAACAGACATAACGCTAACTGCACTGTAGCATTTCTTATGCATGTTGCAGGGCTGTATTGGTGCCCTATGCAGCCCTGCAACATGCATAAGAAATGTTAAAGTGGTATTAAAGTGAAGTTAGTGTTATGTCTGTTTTCACGCCATGGTTGCTCTTTGCCCTCACCCACAGCCGCCACCTGCAGGCTCCACACAGAACCAAAACACAGAGAGGCATTCTCCATGCTACCGTCTGCTCACATGCCCGCCCCTCATCTCTCCGACATCTAAGGAGGCTGCGGCCTTTTCTTTCTGATTCAGATCTGGTCACTGCCATCCATGCTTTTTATCACCTCGAGGCTCGATGACTGCAATGTGCTCTATGCGGGGCTGCCCTTGATGACTGTTTGGAATCTGCAGCTGGTGCAGAATGCGGCAGCTCAGCTCCTTTCAAGGAAAAGTCACCGGGAGCACATTACACAAGTGCTCTGAAGTCTGCACTGGCTGCCTATAGTTTTCCAGGCACAATTCAAGGTGCTGGTTTTGACCTTTCAAGCCCAAAATGCTTTGGGCCCCATATATCTGAAAGACCGCCTATCCTACCATGCCCCCTACAGTCGGCCGGGGGTGGCCTCCTGCGGGTTCCATCTGTTACCCTTGTCCGTGGGGCTGGAGTGCGTGGGAGGGCATTCTCGGTTGCTGTCCCCATTTTATGGAACTCTCTGCCCCACAAGGTTCATTCGAGTCCGAGCCTGGCAGTGCAAAACATTTTTAATTGAAAGAGCATTTGTGAGGCAGAGATAAATAGGGCTTGGGTTTTTTGGGTAGTGTTGTAGAGAGGGAGGGAGGCAGTTCGAGGGGAGGGAAGAGTATTTTTATTGTTAATTTTACTGTTGAATTTTATAGTTGAATTATTTTATTTTTGTGGATTGTGAGCCCCCCTGAGCCTTATGGGAAGGGTGGCATATAAATTTGATAAACAAACAAACAAATAAATAAATAAATTGCAGTTGCGGGTATTCACCCAATGCTCTAGGCCGTCGCCCATAATTTCATGCTGCTGAATCTGTGCACACACGTCAACAGATGGGAGGTAGTCCTGGGGCAATGCATTGCCGCAGATTGGCCCTGATTTGTCTGCATGGCAGGCTCCACATTCCCCCCGGTTTGATGCCATGTGGAGTGGCAAGGCAGCCCTGAGGTGGCCATCTGACGACCCCAAGAACAACGAGCAGGTGAATCCAGAGCTAGGGGGGGGATGAAAGTTGGGTAATGTCTGCTTCGCTAACACCCAAAACTGGCCATAGAATGCATCGCAGAGAGCTCCCTGGAATCCGTTCTTCTTTTAGCATTCATTAACTGAGGCCCCTTGTCCGTGTTAAATGTTTCAAGTGGCAACAAATGAATTGGCAAGGATGGTACACGTGTCTTTCATCAGGCAGCGAGTGTGTGTGGGGATGAGCAGCTATTCTGGTAGCCCACCCATGCCTGCATCCCCAGATGTTATCCCAGAATACATTGGTTCTGGCTTGAAGGCAGGGCAGAAGGCCCCTCAGCTGAAGGCCCCTTTCTTCCTATATTTTCAGCACAGTTCTCTGATTGTTGCAGGACTGGGAGAAGGTCTCAGGATGCTGGTTGAGGATAGGCCTTCCCAGAAAAGGAGCTAAATATAAAAGACGTCATCAGTTTGAGGGAAGGACAAGGGCTGGAGGCAAGGGCATAGCTACCATGGAGCGCAGGGGCTTTGTTGAATCTGGGCCCTGTACTCTAGAGGGGACCCTTTGCAAGTGGCCTGCAAGCTTTTGGGAAATGTTCAGAGTTGGCAGGGGAAAGAATGGGGTCAACACTCTGCCCCCGGCCACTCTGAAAATCTCCTAGTGGTGTTCAAGCCACTTGCAAGGCCCAGACTCCCACTAAGAAGAAAATGTTCAGAGTGGCTAAGAGTGGAGGGCTGGCCCTGCCCCCACCCATTGTTAAATGTTCTTTCCTGGTGGGATTGCCATGGGGGAAGACCAAGAATGGTTTACAGCCTTGGGAGAGTCACTGCTTAGCAAAACAGTGCTATCCCTCTCCCTTAGGGGAGCCCGGGCCCACCACCACGTCCTTGCTACATGACTAATTCGGAGAGGATAAAATAGGTTGAGCAGGAAGGTTTGGAACAAAATTAGAATTCATGCAAATCAGTGGAAATTACCAAAAAATAAAATAATAATAATTTTAAAAATCAAATGGTAAAAATAAGAGCATAGTCACTGCCATACTCAGTGAGACCAATGGTCCATTCTAGGCCAGTATCCTGTCTCCATCACTGACCAATTTTTGGCTTCTTCAAGGAAGTACCAACAGGTCATAATTCAAGCCCCTTGGGGTAGGGACCTGTCTATAACTATTGATTGTACGGTGCCAGGTACATTGTTGGCACTATATGAACAACAACAACAACAACAACAACAATAATAATAATAATAATAATAATAATAATAATAATAATAATTAATAAAGCTATTTACAGAAACCTGCCAAATCGGTACCAGAAATGACCAATGTTTGAATTATCCGAGTACCGATCATACTGAGGGTATTTTCAGACGTGACGGGGCCTCTATTGGCCCCATCATGGAAACACCCATTGATCCCCTGCCAGGATCAAACTGGCACGTCCAACAGACGTCCCGGCGGGGAATCGGGGAGGGGCCGCGGGGCTCAATGTGCGGCCATACAGCCCTGCCCCCCCTGCACTTCCTAGGCCAGCTGCCCTCTGGGAGACGGGTGGGTGCTGCAGCCAATGCGGCCACAGCGCCCCCCCCGGTGCATTGACCACGGCCCAGAATCCCGCAGCTGATTCCGGGCCCTGGTCCAGGGACAGACAAGACGATCCCCCTGATCATGGGCGGGAATCACATTGAACACGCAAACTGAGATGGTCTGGGCAAGACCTCCATTTGCGTGTTCAATGTGATTTCCCCCCCCATGATTCACGGGGGTGAACATCCGGCGGGCGGCTTCCATTCGCCCCAACAGACATTACATGATCACGATCACCATGTGGGAATTTCCCGTGGTTGAGCGTGATCTCGTAACATCTGAAAATACCCTGAGACTTCATTCAAATCCAGTAGCCTTTCAATTTTATATAAAGGATTTTTTCTGTTTCTGATGTGAGGGGACCCTGAGTCTGGCAGATATAGACCCAATTTATGGGGAAATCCTGATCCGGCAAATCATTCAGTTCCTCTTGTCAGCAGGACATTTCTGCTCTGGCTGGAAAGGAACTTCAGCTTTGGGAACTTAAGGCAGGCAGAGTGAAGCTGAAATGGGTATTAGCTCATATACTACCCATGGGTATTACCTGCATGTCCAGGTACTGTCTCACTTATTTGACGGGCTACCCGATCAGGTACCCATAAACTTTTCTGGTTACCGATCGGTAAAATGGTGACAGAAAACTTTAAAAAATCAGTACCGGAAGTCGATATTCTGGGATTTTTGGTATCCAGATTGGGTTGCAATAGGGTATTTCAGTACCTGATATGTTTGAGTCAATTTGGTTATTATTGGCAATTGGATCATTATACACTTTTTTTCTCTTTTTTTGTAGGTACTCATTTCAGCTCTAAGGAAGAATAAATAATGAGCAAAGCACAGCCACACTCTTGTGGATTTTGTAATGCTGACTTACCGAAAAAATTATGTAGGCAATAATCCACAAGCCACTTCCTCCGGAGTATCCCCATGGAAATCCTTTGGAGGGAGGAAGTGGTTTATGGATCAGGGCTTAAGTTATTCCTGCCAAATAAAAGCTGTATTGTAGGGGCATATTTTAGTTTGACGTGGTTATGCAATATTTCCTGAATGCACCAACATGCTTTACTGCAGGTTCAGTCTGCTTAGTCAATTGATGCTTGAACCCAGGGACCTGTGTTCACTGCGTTTTCCAATGGGGAAAACACCATGATCACGGGTCCCTGCTTATAACCAAAGCATTCCTATTTATATTTTCTTTCCAAAAAACCAAAAATCTCAGTTAAATCATTTGCCAGCTTGATTCCAGACAAGATTCCAGATGAAAAGGCTTTGACCAGTGCCGTGCTGTACGGTTAGGTGTCCTCAGTAATGATTTTTTCCCCCCAAGCAATGTCTGCTAGCTAATCCTGCAGCTGACAGAGCTGGTAATAATAATCTTCTTATTTTCACCTTTATGCCACTAACCTCTCCCACCTCTGCAATTTTTTGTTTTATTTAGTTATTTAATTACTTAGTAGAATGAACTTGGAGCGCAGGAACTGTCCCTACAAGCACAAAAAGGACCTTTGTCTTGGCTAGGATTGCGCCACGTTTTCAGGGCCCAATCCAAAGCACATGGTTGCACTCTCGCACCAAGTGGCCACCATGTGCACACCAAGCACCAAATGCCCGCCCAGCACATGCACACCATGTGGGATGCATGCACACCATACACACATTATTAATGATTTTTTGTAAGGCTGAAACGAGAATGAAATTCATTCTCGTGAGAATCTCGTGAGAATCTCACAACCCTGGCGAGATCTTGCAATAAGAATCTCAAAAATATCCCCCAAATTGTCTGCACAGGCACAAAATGGCGGCACATTCGCAGAATGGCCCTGGCTGCCATTTATTGTGCATTTGCAAACACCATTTTTTGGCTACTTTGAGGTTCGCAAGAATCTCATAAGAACTCCTGATTCTTGTGAGAGTCTCAAGACAAGAAAGTCTTGTCGAGAAGTCTATTCTCAATGAGATTTTCGAGAAGGGCAAAATCTCATTTCAGAGCTAGAGCCAGCAATGTACCTGGCACTTTACAATAATCAATTATACACAGGTCCCTACCCCAGCAGCAGGTTGAAAACAAACCAAAGGAAATATTTTGAACATAATTAACCCTAGCAAATAAAAAAAATCAACTTTACTACTTTAAAAGGCCCCAGTTAAACCATAATTATAAAGAAAACACACAGGGGGATTAATTTGAAAAGGACACTAGCTGTCTAGACTCAAATTCACACTTTTTTTTGGCGGGGGGGGGGGAGGACAGGAATAGGAACACCACAAAAAGAAATGGGGTCAATAATACCCCACAGTATTAATTATACCAGCTACACAGAAATGGCAGTGGGGTGTAATTGACCCAACCATTTTTATTTTTATTTTAAAATTTGGAACATGAAATATGAACACATTGCAAAAGTAACATTTTCAACTAAATGAAAATGCAGGCAACTTAAGAAGGTTAAACTTAAGAAGGTTAAACTTAACCCTGCTATCCTTGAGAAACTGACTAACTAATAACCGTTTCTGGGGTAGAAAGTACCCTGATTAATAAATAGCTGAAAAATCATGAATGTAATTGATTTGAAAATGACTCCAGATTAACATAAAGAATTGACTGTTTATTAATGTAACAACTGAAAAACAGAAATACAAAACACACACATACACACCCCACAGTATTGGGGGTCACCACCACCCTGCATGTAAAGCAGCACACTTAACAAATACGGTACAGGGGGTAACGTTGACCCCCTCCCGGGTTGTTGTTTTTTTTCTTAAACTTAAAATAGAACTTTAAAATACAACACAAACATAGAAATACAACCTATAAATACAACATAAACATAGAAATACAACATTTAAATACAATCAGCAGCTGGTACAGGGGTCATCAATACCCCCGATGCAGAATTAATCGGTTGTATTTTTCCAACACAACACTGCTAATGGCTGTGATAAAAAAGAAACGTGTCAAGAGTTCACTCTGATAAGGTGCAAACCGCTCTGTAAAGATAAGGAACAGTAGAATTTGGCAAGTTGACCTTTCGCATTGGGTCATTGTAACCCCTCTCCCCAAAGATGTATATGGTGATTTTTTTCCTAAACACACCATTGGGTGTTTTCAGACGTTACGGGGCCCTTTGGCCCCGTACCGAAATCACCGAAATCATTCCCCCCCAGGATCACCCCGTAACGCCATAGCAGACGTGCCGGGGAGATCCCGACGGGGAATGTGGGAGGGGGCGGGGCCACACGGCGCAACGTGCAGCTGCACAGCCCCGGCCCCTCCACGCACCCCGCCGCCCGCCCTCCAGGGAGACGGGCGGGCGGCGGGGCCATTGCGGCCACCGCGGCGGGCCAGAAGCGCCATGGCCTGGGATCCCGCCAGGGATCCCGGGCCGTGACGCGTGGCCAGATGTTACTTTTTCTTGGTCCCCACTGGGGATTTTTTTGACCACGCTTCCAGGGACATTCCCCCGGCTAGCCCGGGAAGCGTGGTTCAAATTGACCCCTTGCGGGTATTGACCATGGCAAACATCTGGTAGCCGCCAAACAGACGTTCGAGACACGGTGACCACAGATGGGTATTCACCGTGGTTCACCGTGATCTCGTAACATCTGAAAATACCCATTGATGACCTTTGTGAAGTAAAACAAAATGCTACATTGTGTTCTTATCTCCAATAAGCTGCAACTGGTGCTGGATGCGGCGGCCCGTCTTCTGACAGGGCCGGGCCGTAGGGAGCACATAACACCAGGGCTCCAAGCTCTGATTGCATATAGCATTCCGAGCTCAATTCAAGGTGCTGGCTTGGGCCCCTCCTATCTGAGAGACCGCCTCATTCCTCAGGTCCTGGAGCGATCCTTGCGGTCCACCGGGAGCACCTTCTTGGGGGTCCCCCAGGTTAGCCGGGGGGCCACAATGGAGAGGGCATTCTCAGTGGTCACACCGCAGCTGTGGAACTCCCTCCAAGAGGAAGCTCGACTGGCCCCAAGTCTGCTGGCCTTCCGCCAGGCCTGTAGGACTTGGCTGTTCATCCAGGCCTTCGGGGAAGGGAGTGGGGTAGGGGTGGGGGAGATGGGTAGTGGGCATGGCGGGGTTGGGTTGGGTTAGGGAAGGTTTGGGTATGGGTTATTTTAATCTGGGGGTTTTAGGTTGTTTTAATTGTATTTTAGGTATGTGTTTTAAAATGTTGTTAGCCGCCCCGAGATGCCTGTAGCAGGAGGGGGCAGCATGTAAATTTTAATAATAAATAATAAATAAATAATAATTGAGAAGACTGATTAGGAGAGCAGGTTCTGGGTTAAGTCTTTTTTTAAAAAAATACACAACTGTTTTTAAATATATATTTTTATTTATTTAAAATTTATATCCTGCCCCACAAGGCAGCCTGGGCTGACGAACAAGAATCAATAAAACAATTTTAAAATACAATATGCGGGAACCCCCCACCCCCACCCCTACCCCACACCAAAAGTCAGACGGAACAGCCAGGTCTTACATACACGCCGAAATACCAGGAGAGTGGGAGCCATATGTGCATGGGTTAGACAGGACCCCGAATTCAAAGGGCGTATAGTGCTTTCATTTTCCCATTGACTTCCATTGGGGGTAGAAAGTACCCCTGATGATTAAATGATTCAGACCTCAATTAAAAAAAAAAAAAAGGGGAGAGGGGAGGAACATGAAACGACACAGAACAGTTGACCTCACGGTTCTTGAGGAATACATGGGGGGAGGAGTGGTTCAGGCTGGACAAAAAAGTGTTATGATTTGTTTTAGCTGCCGTTGAGGTTATAAAGACCCGCGATGAAGGAGGGGGTCTAAGAAATGCAAGCAAACTTAACTGCTCTGAAAACCAGCAACACAATTGTAAAGCTGCGTTTTCAACCGGGGTGCTAAGTATCAAAGGCCACTTTTAGACGAGCGGGTTGCCGTCGCGCGACCCACTCGCATGGTGTTTCAAAATCCCGTGACACGGGATTACACGAGACGCCAGCCGGGGATCATGCACACAGAAGGCGGTCGCGCCTTATTTGCTGACTTGGTATTTGGTGAATTAAATACCTCGATTGTCTGGTATTTAATTTGCGGTCGGCAAAGAATGCGCGACCGCCTTCTGTGTGCATGATCCCCGGCCGGCGTCTCATGTAATCCCATGTTGCGGGATTTTGAAACATCGTGCGAGTGGGTCGTGCGACAGCAACCCACTCGTTTAAAAGCAGCATAAGTGTTTACCAAGCAATTAGTGATTATACCTAATTATCTTGGTATTCCTCTGAGATGGCTCTAGATAGTTTCCTCTCCTGATCTGCCTTTAGATAACAACCTAACTGCAAACAGGTGTTTGACCCTTACTGACAAAAGGGTGACTTAGGAAGTAAATGGAGGGGTGGATACTACCTCATATGGCTGATTGGTAAGCGGTATTGTTCAACATGAACTCTGCAAGCAGCTATGATGAAAAAAAACCTTGGTCTCTGAGGTCTTATCACCTTATACACCAGTGTAGCCTGGTGTATAAGGTGATAAGACCTCAGAGACCAAGGTTTGAATCCTGTCTTAGCCACAAACTCCCTGAGTGGCCTTGGGCAAGTCACTTTCTCTCTGCCTCAGTTCTCTATGGGTGATTTCAGACGTGACGGGGCCGGTGGTGGCCCCGTCCTGGAATCACCTGGTGATTCCTCACTGGGATCACACCGGCACGTCCAACAGATGTGCCAGCTGATCCCGACGGGGAATCGGGGAGGGGGCAGGACCACATGGCACAACGTGCGGCCACACGGTCCCGCCCCCCTCAGGATCCCTCGCCGCCCGCCCTCTAGGGAGACAGGCGGGCGTCGTGGCCAATGCAGTCGCAGCACCCGCCCGCCTTGACCATGACCCGGAATCCTGCTGTGGATTCCGGGCCGTGGTAGCCGTCCAGGCGGGACAAGCCCCTTCATCATGGTGGGGAATCACATTCACCACGCGATCAGGGCCGGTCCCACCGGGACCGCCGATTGCATGGTGAATGTGATTCTCCGCCGTGATTGACGGGGGTGAACATCTGGGGGGGGACTTCTGTTCCCCCCATCAGACGTGACGAGACCTTGCTCACCCGATGGGAATTCACTGTGGTTGAGCGTGATCTCGTAACATCTGAAAATACCCTATCCGTAAAATGTTAATAATAATGACCTTTCTCACAGGGCTGTTGTGAGGGTGAAGAAGATAAGGATTGTAAAGCAGATTGAACACTGAAATCACTAACAGAAATGATTAATAACAGTAGAAATCAATAGCATTCAGAAGTGCTGCTAACTGATAGGTTGTACTGGGTAAATGTTTCTGGGACAAACAATGCATTGAGAGTGATTGTTGTGATGTCTCGGTTAATCCCCTCTTTTGCTGACAGTGCACCAAAACGTGTGGGGAAGGCTCCAGATATCGCAAGGTTATCTGCGTGAACCAAAACAAGCAAGAGGTTAACAGCGTCCACTGTGATCTGAACAAGCGTCCATCTGATGTGGAGAGCTGCAGTCTACCCCCTTGCGAGTACATCTGGATTACTGGGGAATGGTCAGAGGTAGGCAACTTTCAGACTCTCCTAGAAGAAATAAGAAGTGTCATACTAGGTCAGACCAATCAAGCTCAGTATCCTGTCTCCAAGAGAGACCATTCTCGGTCGCTTTGGAGAAGTACGCAACAGGCAACCCATTCCCTGTTGTTCACTCCGAGCTCCTGACAGTCAAAGGTTCCATCCTCCAACCTACTTGGCTAATAGCCATTAATGGACCTATCCTCCAAGGATTTAACCAGTCCTTTTTTTAAGTCCAGCTACGCTAATGGCCTTGACCCCAGCCTTTGGCAACAAGTTCCACAAGTTAATGGTGCACTGAGTAGGGAGGCGGGAAACTTTCTTTTATTTGTTTTCAATTTGATGCCAGTTCGTTTCATGGAGTGTCCCCTAGTTCTAGTACGTTTGGAGAGGGTAAATAACAATTCCCTGTTTACTCGTTCCATGCCACTCATGATTCTATAAAATTCTGTAAAAACTTGAGTTTGCAGATGCAAGCGTTTTACTTGCCTTGGAATCTCAACATCAGAAAGTGATGAGCTCGGTTGCAAGAACGCTTGCTTTGGGCATGTTCCCACAAACAGCTAAATTGAATTAGGAAGTCCATAGCTTCTTTGTACTTTGGTATCATTCATATGTCAAGTTGTAGTAGTCAGAAGCAGGGGGTGAAGTATGTACTCTGGAATAATGAGGAGTTCATAAGCCCCTTCACTTTCTAGATCAAAAGATCTTATCATGTGAAGGCTTTCTGTGTTTGGTTGGCAAGACATGATATACAAATCATTCCCAGGCTGCAGTGTATGGTGTCTCTTCTGCTGTGAACTTTATGGTTCTGATTTTATCCTAGAATGTTTTGCATGCAAGGCATGGAGGGAGATATCTCATTGAATGCACTTCGATGATACAACTGCCATGGGCCGACTCTGGCAATATTCAATTGAAAACAATTTACTAACTATACCAGAGGGTACTTTCAGACATGACGCTAACCACCCTTTAACCACTCTTGGTGGTTATTTATGCATGTTGCAGGACTGCATAGGGCACCAATACAGCCCTGCAACATACATAAATAACCACCAAGGGTGGTTAAAGGGTGGTTAGCGTCATGCCTGAAAGTACCCAGAGTTAGTAAAACTGGGGAAACGAATTTGACTTTAATTTGTTTTTGCTTTGCTTGTGTGAATGTGATCTTTGAAGCAATAAACTAGGGCTGTACCGAACAAATAGTACTTCCGAGTACTTGGGCCGAATACCAAAGTTCCGAATAATCGTCCCGACTGTTCGGTGGTCCTTCGGCGCTGTTTCTGAAGTTTCAGAATTTGGACTCAGAATTCTGGACCTCGGAAAACTTCGGAAACTTCAGAAAGTTGTTGCAAAGTTCTTGAGCCCACAACCAAAGCACGACCCAGAAAAGCAGGCTAGCAAGAGTGGGACAATTGCTCCAGAAGACAACCCCACAAAAGTGCAACTGCGTGCGGAAATCCAAACCAACAACAACATTAGTGTACCCACAACATGGCTCACCATCAGCAGTGCACCCACTTTATCATTACGCCAACCAAGCGGTGCATTCACTCAAGAAGAATACAACAACCCCCACAAAACAGTCCGCAACTGCATGGAGAAATAAATCCCACCAAAAGCCAGCAAGTCCAGACCCCAGCGGTCACAAAATTAAGAAACCAGACATTCACCCCCCTGTCCCCTCCCCCGCCCAGAGGCACCCTCTTGGCATGGCATTGGTATTGTGGCACTAGTAACTTGAATAAACTAAGCAAGGGGAAGTGGAGCCAGACAGAGAGATCCCTCTGGCCTCATGGTGCCAAGTGCCAACCAAGCAGCAGACAGAACTAGAAGCAATGTGACACCCAATTATTATTATTTTTATTTTAAAAAAACCCTGCATGGCATGGTAAAGGTGAACGTAAACCCCATCCCCCAGCATTGGCCCTATGGATAGGACAGGTCAAACCTTACCATACCATGCCAGGCCAGACCAGGCCAGGCACCCCTCCCCCCAGCTGATTACTTACAGATCCAGCACTGTAGCACACAACCAAATTCACCAAAGAGAATGGACAAAATGGCTGCAGTCACCTTCATTTTGTCCTACCAACCAATCAAAAGCTTGCCATCTGGCTTAGCCAGCCAATCAAAACTTACCATCTGGCTTAGCCAGCCAATCAAAACTTGCCATGGTTTACCATCACTCAACTGTCCCCTCCCATACCCCCCTCCTACCAAATATGGCAGTAAGTTTCATTTCCAGAAGAAGGGAAGCTCAACTGTCCACCAGCCCCCCACACATGTAGCGGTTTCCGAAGTTTCTGAAGCTTCCCTAATAACGGCCTTGGTCCTCAGAACATCGGAATTCGGACTTTCTGAACCAAATACAGTAATATTTGCCAGATTCTGAAGTATTCCGAAGACTTCATTTCAGCCCTACAATAAACCCTTAATTCCCTTTAATTTGTTCTTCTGAACACAGTATATAAAGAGGAGTCATTGGTGGTTATCCCTTGGAAGTCTGTATTCCCGATTATAGAGGAGTGCATACTTCTGAGCAGCTTACCCTCCCCTCTTGGGTGATTGATCGTGTGAACAGGGAAAGGGTGTTAACGATGCATGTTGATTCACTTAATACCTAATGCTCAACTACCCACATGATGTGAACATTTATCCCCGGGGTAGCATTCTCATGGCGAGCTCGTGTGGATTCTTGCAAGGTGGGCTGTTACTGCTAGAATAATTACTTTCAGAGTGACAACTGTGTTGGCAGCTTGTGATCAAAAGTCAAATTCTCAACTAGTGTAATTTGAAGGGGCAATGCTGATTTGCACCAGCTGAAGATTGTACTACAAAAGGCTGGCCAGGTTCATCAAGACGTGTACTTGTCGTAAGAGCTGAGGATCCTGAGTCAGACAAGTGGTCCCTCTGGCCCACCATCCTGTCACCAAAAGGGGCTACTAACAGACACTTCAGGGGAGGAGCATAGGACCAGGTTAATTATAGAGTCAATCACTCTTAACTTTCCACTCTGCCCAGAAACACCTGCACTGACTTGCTGAAATCTTAATTGAGGTCAGCAGGGCACAGTGAGATTTGTAAAAATTATGATTTTGTTTATTTCTGGATGTTATATCCCTGCTGGAAAGAAAGGAAGAAGAGAAGAAAGAGAGGATATTAAAACAGGAGAGAGCATTTCCTCACCCTCATCAAAGGCGACACTTAGGGTGGACTCAGAAGTGACGTCAGGCTGCCACATCCTAGGCTGACCTGAGTCAGATAGCCTGGGGGAACACGGTGTGCACCAGGCCAGGACACAAACAAACGTTCGCCCAACTGGCACAGCCCAGGGGCAGGGGAATACGACCTGGGGCCTGAAGCGGTCCCATAGGTAAGCAGGGCCCAGACCGTCTAGGGCTTTATAGGTCATCACCAACACCTTGAATTGGGAAGCCAGTGCAGGGAACGGAGCACTGGTCTAATGTGCTCATGACGACCCGTCCCCATTAGAAGATGGGTCACCGCATTCTGCACCAGCTGCAGCCTCCAGACCATTCCCAAGGGTAGCTCCACGTAGAGTGCGTTACAATAGTCTAATCTAGAGGTAATAAAGGCATGAATGATGGTGGCCAGATCGGAGTCTGAGACATACAGCCACAGCCATTGCATGATATGTAATTGGCGAAATGCTCCTCTTGCAACAGCCTCCTCCTGGGAATCCAGGCAGAGCTTTGAATAGAGGACCACTCCCAGACTACAGACTTGAGTGTCTAAAGACAGGCAAATCCCAACAATGATAGGGGCTACCACCCCCTCAGCCTTACCCACCAACATCACCTCAATTTTGTCAGGATTCAACCTCTGACGGCTCGCCCTCATCCAGTCCCCCACAGCCACCAAGCACTGGGTGAACACCGAGACTGCCGGGCCTGGGTCTGCAGAAAAGGAGACTTAGAATTGTGTTTCATCGGCGCACTGATGACAACGAACGCCGAACCCTCTCACAGCTTCACCCAAAGGCTGCATATTCACATTGAACAGGAGGGGGGAAGAAATGGAACCCTGTGGGTCCCAGGGAGATGAGGTACACTCCCCCAAGAACCACATGGTGGGTTCTCCCAGCCAGGAATGAGCAGAACCATTCTAGAACAATTTCACCCACTCCGGCCCAGTCCAGCAGCCAGGCCACCAACATCTCATGGTCAACATTATCAAATGCTGCTGACAGATCTAATAAAATTAAGAGAGACGATCTGCCCTGATCTAATTCATGGCGCAGGTCATCGACCAAAGCCACAAGTGCAGTCTCCATGCCAAATCCAGGATGAAAACCAGACTGTGAAGGAGCAAGAAAACTGACCCAATCCTGCTGAGCCACAACCCATTCAATAACCTTCCCTAAAAAGGGAAAGTTAGAGACTGGCCAATAGCTGGCAGGGGAGTCAATTTCAAGAGATGGCTTCTTGAGCAGAGGCCACATCACTGCCTCTTTGAGGCGGCTCAGCATTCTGCCCTCCTTTAGGGAGGCATTAACAACCCCAGGCTGCCAGCAATGGCTCTAGTATCTCCCGGCAGGCCTTAACCAGCCAGGATGGGCATGAACCTTGGTGTCAGAGCCTGGGCTAGCCGCCAACACGACCCGGGATATCCCAGGTCAACATCTGATGGTGCCTGCACACACATGCAGGCAAGGTCTGCTGTCATGTGTGTTTTTATGAGTCTATCCTTCCCTGAATATTTAGGGAAGACGGCAATCATTCTGGAAGTTCTTCTGGATAACCCGAGAGGAGAAGTGAACCTTCTTTCATGAAAGCTGAGATTTTTCCCAATTTCAGAAGTTGGGCCTTTAAAAAAACAACAACCCTAAAAGCATAAGATGCTAGGTACTTTCACGCTCACTGATGTGGGAAACTCACAGGCCATGTTCTGTGTAGAGATGAAACAGTGATTTGCAATAGAGTTGAAACGAGTACCCACAAATACGGGGGCCCACGTTGAATTTCCAGTACCCGATTTCAGCCCGATTTGGGTACCCGTTGGCCTGGAATGTTGGCTTTGGGTCCTTCAATTCCAGTCCCAGAATGTCGACTTCTGGTTCCAATTTTTTTGTTTTCTGCCTTGATTTTCTGATAGAGTTGAAATTAGTACACCCCCCCCCCCCCCTCAAAATGGGTATACCCGCTAAATTTCCACTACCTGATTTTGACTTGATTCAGGCACACGATGTCCTGGGATGTTGACTTTTGGTCCTGCAATGCCAACTCCCGGTCCCGTAATGTCGACTTCTGGTCCCAATTTTTTGGTTTTGTACCCCGATTTTTTTTATCAGTAACCAGAAAATCAGTAATTCGGTACCATAAATTACTTGGTTTTTGGGTATCCAGGTACCCAATCAGTGATCAACGTAAGTCATAAAGCGATGACTAGAGCATGAACGTGGTGATTACTAACCCCACTACCCATTTCAACTCTCCTGTTTATCACGTGGCAATTTTTCTGATATCTGAACACCCCTACCATGTGGTAATCCCCTGGAAAATCCTTGGGGATTTGGAGAACTTGCCCACAGATCCCCAAGGGTTTGTAGCATGTTTGGAGCATTCCAGTGTCATGAATTACCATATGGTAAATTCGCAGACAGTGCCTTTCATGGGGTGTTTTGGCTGGTTTGGTTTTCTAACTGGGAAATATCACCTCTGACAGTACCCTTGCCGGGCACCTGTGTGATATCTAACACAGCCGAGCCTTTAGATAACACAGGTCTTACTCATCAACCATCTTATTATCACCACTAGCACCATCAGTCTGAGGAAACGGAGCTTTTCCTGGGCTGCTGAATCTTGAGATTTTAGGTATCTCTGTAAAGTGGCAACTGCTGGGGAAACCAGCTTTCATTTTCAAAACGGTAAGTTTCCCTCTCTCATGGTTGCAGGATAAAAAGGTAGGCATGTGCCCTTAAAAGCTCAGAACTTAAATGACACTTGAGAAGAGCTAGTTCTTTTTTTCTCCAGCTGTCTGTGCCCCGGCTCCCAGTTTTTGAACGCTCGGAGCAGGCAGCACGGAACAGAGCTGCCAAGAAGAATTGACTGCTTTCTTCTGCAGCACGCACTCGGGGAAGAAGGAAGCCGGGTAATCTCAACCTGTTTCCTTCTGCATCGAGAGAAGGAGCACTTCACACTTGGCGGAGCAGCAGAGGAAAATGACAGGGCTGCTGCTGATACAGCAGACAGTGGGAAAACAGAAAAACGGAAAGGAGTGGAGTTTTGAAGAGAGGGGAAAAAAGCAGAGATAAGGAAGGATGAATGGAAGGGCAGTCTGACACCATCCTCCCTGTGGGCTGTTCCTGTTGTCCTTTGATCCCCATTAGTTCGCTTGAAAAAATAGATCATCAAATAGGAGATTTTATTTATTTATTTATTTATTTATCCATTTATTTATTTATTTATTTATTTATAAATCAAATGGGAGATTTATTTATTTATTTTAAAAATGTATACCCTGCCCCTCCTGCCAGGCAGCCCGGGTTGGCTAACAATATCAAAATCAATAAAATACAATAAAACATATAAAAACATCGCAATAATAACAATAGTCAAAGTAAAAGTGAGGAGAGAAAAAAAACCCCAACCCAACACCCCCCCACCCTCACCCTTCTCCCTTGCCAAACGCCAGACGGAACAGTCAGGTCTTACAATTCCTGCGGCAATCCGGGAGGTCTGGGGCCAGACGGGCCCCCACCGGGAGGGAGTTCCAAAGGCGCGGTGCGGCCACCGTGAACGCCGTGTCCTGTGTGACCCCCCTGGAAACCTGGGGGCTACCAACAAGGCGCCCCCAGATGACCGCAGGGGCCGGTCCAGTGCCCGGGGGGTAAGGCGGTCTCGCAAATAGGCAGGCCCCAGACTGTGTAAGGCTTTATAGGTCAAAACCAACACTTTGAATCAGACCCGGAAGATTATAGGCAGCCAGTGCAGAGATCGGAGCACTGGTGTAATGTGCTTTCGGTGGCCCAGCCCCACCAGGAGCCGGGCTGCCACATTCGGCACCAGCTGCAGCTTCCGAGCCGTCACCATAGGTAGCCCCACGTAGAGCATGTTACAGTAGTCTAACTGAGAGGTGATAAAAGCATGGATGATCATGGCCAGATCCGGAACCGAAACCAGTGTCCAAAGCTTCCGCTCCAGATGTAACTGGCAGAAGGCACTCCTCGCCACAGCCTCCACCTGGAGATCCAGGTGGAGTTGCGCATCGAGGAGCACCCCAAGATTCCATAACTGGGAAGTCAGTGGAGGGCACACACCCTCAACTGAGGGGATCGCCATCTCGATCGACTTACCCACTAACATCACCTCCATCTTGTCAGGATTCAGTCACAGTCGATTAGCCCTCATCCAGTCCCCCACAGCTACCAGACACCAAGTAAGAACCGAGACAGCCGGGCCTGGATGCTATGAGGGTAGCAAAAAATTCCCTCTTTGCTGCCCGCATAGCCACGGCATAGGCTCGTAAACTAGCTCTATGCTGCAATCTGTCGGCTTCAGCCCGAGAATGACGCCACCATCGCCCCGTCTGCTTCAGCATCTGCAGCTCCTCAGAGAACCAAAGAGGTCTGCGGAGCCTCCGGCTGGGCAACAGACGCCTGGGAGCCGTTTGATTGATGGCCTCCATCAGCAAGATGTTCCACAGCTTGACAAGGTCATCGATGTGACGGTCGTCTAGGTCAGAGGGTAACTCCCCCAGAGCGCACTGGGTCCAACAGCCTCTGGGGGCAGACCATCCTAATAGGTTTCGCACCCTTCCGGGGGCAGACATATGCTAGAAGGAAGGTCTGTAGGAGGTAATGGTCCGTTCATGACAAGGGCACAGCTGTAATCTCCCCCATTAACAGATCATCTGCCTCAAGGCCAGTGCAAAACATGAGGTCTAAGGTATGTCCTCCAAGATGTGTTGGGTCATTGACTCTCTGGGACAGGCCCATGGTTGCCATGGCGGCCATGAACTCATGCTCAGCTTCCCTGAGGACTGCATCAGCTTGAATGTTGAGTTCCCCAAGGACTATCGTCCTTGGGGACCGCAACACCACTTCCAACACAGCCTCCACCAGAGCCTGTAGGGAGGCTACTGGACTGGTAGGTGCACAGTATACCAGTAGCACACCCAAACTGTCCCCTGCCAAATCAAACACAAGATGAAGACCCTGAATACCTACCATGGATCGCACTGGATACCTCCTCACAGACCACCCCTCTTTAAGAACCATAGCTACATGCCCCCCCGCCCCCCGGTCCCTCTGGCCACGGCTGGTGCTGCACGGAATACCCGACTGGAACAAGATCAGCCAGAATTGGCCCTGATTCATCGTCCAGCCAGGTCTCCGTGATACACGTGAGATCGGCGGCATGGTCCAGGATTATCTCCTGGACTGTTGTTGCCTTATTTGCCACCGATCTCACATTTAACAGCACCAAAACTTGACCGAGGGCCCCCTGACCCAGTTCCACCTGCTTATCTGCTGAGGGAGAGGAAAGCGGGATGTGCACTAAGAGCCTATCCCGCCTCACCACTCTCCCTCCCCCTGAGACCATACCTCCCCCGGCCCATCATGACCCCAATAACCGTGCCCACCCCACCCCCGGATGCCCCCCTAGCCTCCCCTCCCTGGCTGTTCCGCCCAGGGTGCGAGGGAGAATGTTACGGGGGTACAGGGATCACACGAGCACGCTTTCACTCTTGAATGAGGGACGTGGTCAGAGCAAGGAACTCTGGGGACTAGTTGCCCGTCAGGATAGTGTGTGGGCCCTTCCTTGTGCAAGCACAATTGGAAGTTCAGGCCCCTATCATCATAGGGCGCTGCTGACCACGGACCCACTGTTGCCCCACACTCT
>QEPC01006549.1:4315320-4337121 GCA_003113815.1 Sphenodon punctatus | reverse complement strand
ATCATATGGGAGGTGCCCCCCATCTCACCAGGGGGCCCCACCCACCCTCCCCAAGGGCCATCTCCCTTCCTCTCACCAGGGGTATTAGCCCTATCCTCCCTAACCCATTCCCCGTAGCCCCCACCCTCAGGCCCCACCTGCCTCATCCCCCCCAAAACCCCTTAAAACCATGAAATAAAAATAACAACAGCAGGTCCAGTGGTGGCAGCAGCAGGGATGAACTGTAAATATCTCTTCCAAGACAGCAGTAGAGGAAAACGGGGGGGGGGGGCGCCACGGCCCAGCTAACGGCCAACACCCTATGGGTGTCGCCCTTCGGGCTGGTGCCCACAGGGCCCCGCCCTGGCAGTTGTTACCTGGGGGGGAGGGAAGAGCAGAGTAGCAGCCAGCCCCTCTGTCATTTTTGTGCATTTTTTCATTTCATTTTATTAACATTTTATATATATATAAATGTTCAAGGGAGCTCATCAAGAAAAGCAGGTGCTAACGTCTTCCAAGTCCAGGCCATCTCTAGCTATTTTGATCCCCTGCACTAAATCCTGTAGGGCATTCCCCCTCCCCTGCAGTGTAAATCCCAGCCTGGGGGCTTCCACTGGCTGTGGGGTGTTCCTGCATTGTGAACAGCTGATCATCAGCACATGGCAGGAATACTAGGAACGGCCTTGTGTAGGAGGGCTTCGGGGCTTCCAGGTGACTCTTGGAGCGTCCCTTTGGTGGCAGCCTTGGGAGATGGTTGCCCTGGAAAAGTGACCCTCTTTTTCATCAGACAGACATGAAACAGACTCTTCGAGCAGATTCCACTTCCAGTGGATCCACCAGCTCTGATCCAAGTCCGACGAACCAGAAACTAGCCACAATCCGGTCCTTGTTTTGCCAAAGATCCAGTTCAGCTCTTCTGCCGGACAAAAAACAGGATGGCGCCATATTGTGCATGCACCAAAAAATATTTTTTGTATTCAGCATAAGCAAGACACCGCCATTCTGCTGTTCAGGAGCCAGAGCACCAGGATGGTGCCATCTTGCAGGTGTTCAATGTACTTTTCTGCGCATATGCAAAGTTGTGCCGACCTGCTCTTTGGGAGCCAGAACAGTGCCCGAGGATCCGCCACGGTTAAAAAATCTGAGGCATCTCTCGGTGTGCCGTTCCGAAACAGTGAATAATCTGTGCAAATTAAAATTGGGGTGGGTGTGTGTGTCTTTTTAGCCTTAGTTTTCAAGCCTCCATGCTGCCAAACACTTACGTGTGTGCTTAGACTGAAGTGTGCCTTTCGGTTCTTTGTTGGAATGTAGCCTAAATGCTTCTAGAAGGAATTTTGTCACAGACTCGATTCCCAATATTTCTGTTTATTTTAGGTGAGTTACCAAGCAGCTGCAAAGATGTCAAGAGGGTGAAAGGTGCCGTGGAAGACGGTGAATATTACCTTAAAGTGAAAGGAAGGGCATTAGTGGTGAGTTTCAGGAAATCTTACCGAGAGCTGCCTGTTTACACATTTCATTCCAGAAGGTGCACAAGAGCATCTTTCTTCAGTGCGCTCATTATTTCCACCCTCCCATCCCTTGCCATCGGTTTTCTAGTCACATCCTTTGTGACTAGAATTAGGTGTCTGACAGAATTACGGTCCCACTTTCTCTCAGATTTATTGCACTGGCATGGAGTCTGACAGCCCGAAAGAGTACGTGACTCTCCCCGACGGGGAAGCCGAGAATTTCTCTGAAGTGTACGGATACAGGTAAGCAAGCCCTCTGCTTGCAACGTGACAACCCTTGGTTTTGTTTTGTTTTGTCTGTGACCCTCTTTTCCTGTCATGAGTTGAACGGGTTTTCTTCTTGATTCAGATTGCACAATCCGACCGAGTGCCCGTATAACGGGAGCAGAAGAGAAGACTGCCAGTTTAGGAAAGACTACACAGCAGCTGGCTTTTCTGCCTTCAGCAAAGTAAGGCTGGACCTGGACACTATGCAAATAATAAGTGAGTAACAACAGGGCCACGTCATCAGAAATGTTTGTTTTACACCATTGTGGATTTAAAGGCAGAAAAACAGAAGGAGTCCAGCAAAGAATGTTCCTGTGTTGCCTGGGCTCATTGTAAACCCTGTCTCCCTTGAATACAGTCGACTGGAGCTGAAATGGGGACCTGATTTGGCTCCTTCAGGAACTACAGCATTTTCGGGTACCATTTCGGGTATCCAAATCGGCACCCAAATACCGTTTGAGTACTCAGAAAACTGAAATTTCAATTACCTTTTTTTTTAGTACCCGAAATTACAATAAAATAAAATATAATTATAATAACAATAATACCTAAGAAGTCCTGAAATCCAGAATGAAATCAGGGCAATTTGGGGTACCCGATTTTTTGTTCAGATACCAAAAAGTACCTACAATATTCAGTTTGATGTAGGTATTTTGGAAATTCGATGGTTATCGCCATTTTTACGGGTACACGTTTCAGCTCTAGGAGAGGCCTGTGAATCTGGACCCCTTAAATCCTGGCACTTAATTCTGGATTGTCATGATGGCTGCAGTCTGCAAGACTTACTCTAGAGTAGTCCCCATTGACACCTAGTAGGCTTCAAGGGGCTATTCTGGAATTAGTGGTTTGTGGATCGAAGCCCAAGTGTCTCCTTTAGTGATGGTGTTGGTGGAGGAGGTGAGAGTTACAGGTTCACCCCAGCTCACTCGCTGCTGCTGGCGGGGGGGGGGGAGGCAGGGTTCTATGCCTCAGGTTCCCCCAGAATCAGGCACCAAACACGAGATCTTCAGGTAACCGTTCATTTATTCCCAGTCATCAGCCTGTTGCACACAGGGTTCCACCCAGATGGGGCATTAAATACCCAAACTTAAGCCAAACCGTACCGTTTAAGCAATATAGATTCCAACACTCTCTCTCAGATTCCTTCTTCCATGGGTCAGCTCCCAGGCATTGCACCCCCCAGCCCAGAGGCAGCTCTGCCTCATAGCTAGGCCTCCCTGGTAGTCTCCCTCGTGCAATGAGATGGGGCTCATTATTGTCCCCAGTGAGAGAATAACACTGGGCAGCCATGGCAGCCAATCATGGGCCACCACGGCTGCCTGTCATAGGGGGCCCTGATCCCTGGCAGGGCATGAAGCTTCACAGGACTGCTATGGGCCGTGTTGGCCTGGGCTGTCAGCCTGGAATCCTCTAGGGAACCACATCCAGGCCAGTTGCCTACCCCCAAGCCAGGGCAGCAGCAGACCCACATCTGGCATCCCACGAACAGATGCACCGGGGAGTCTCTGGCCCAGGCGGGTCGTAGTGGGCCCTTGACACGTCTGTTTTCACCTACAATTTTAAGCAGGTGTGCACTCCCGCCACCCTCCCTGGGATTATTTGCAAGCTTAGGTCTATGTATGCGTTAAATATCTTGCTGAATCAAAGCCATAATTGTTGGGGGGGGGGGTGTGACATTAGTTGAGATCTCATTAGATTCACAAGATTAATGTATGAAGGCCACTATACTGTATTAAATTCTTAGCAAATAATGTGCCTAAATTCCTCTCTTTCCTCCCCCACCCCTCCTCGCTCATCCTCAACAAATACTTTTCACAGCCACTGATTTACAGTTTGCCCAGACACATGATGGACGACCGGTGCCTTTCGCCACCGCTGGGGACTGCTACAGCGCAGCAAAATGCCCACAGGTACCTGGCAATTACATTGCTTAGGAGGTGGGGTCCATCTATTTTGTTCAGCCTTTCTATTAATTATTCTTGATCGCAAACAGCAAAACTCTGGCTAGGATTGTCACATTTTTCTCTCAGCAGTCAAACGTTTTTCTTTTGTCTGCATGAAATGTACTTTTGGTTTTGAAAACAACAGTTGGGTTATTAAAAGACAACCGGCAGTGTCTTCTACACAATGAGACATTCCAAAACAGCAGATCTCAGCTAAGGCGTCCGGTGTAAGGGACAGGGTGTGTAGGCATCGAGGATGTAGGCCGACCGCTGGAATAGGGGTCAGGAGGCCAAGGATTGGAGCAGAGGAAGGCTAAAGCAAGGAAAGCAAAGCTGGACAACATGAGGAGAAGGAAGCTAGGTCGCATGAACATGGCAAGGTGAGGCTGATTTCGGACTCGGCTCCCAGTTCTAATTCTGTCGGAACCAGACATTTCGTTTGGTCTGATCAGAACTCGGAAAAAATTCTGATCAGCCTGAACATAAAAAAAAAATAAAAAAAAATTGTTTCATGTGTAAAATGGTCTCCATGATTCTGCACATGCAGAAAAGGCAGCAAGCATTCTGCACGTGCGCAAAACGCTCTGGTCAGAATTTTGATAAGCCATTCCAATTTTGCGGAAAAGCTCCGCAAAATTGAAGTGGCTTATCCTCCAAACCATCCTTAAGGCAAGTGTTGGGTGCACGACTGGCGACTCAAGTCCCAGTTGGGTACCCAATTACCCCCAAACAGTGGGTATTGCCATTACCACATTACTGATATACTGATTGGTGTATCGGTAAATAAATCAGGATGGTACACCAAAAAAACTCTCCTGGAATCTGGAAAATCAGTACCAGAAGTTGAAAAATCGGTACTGGACGTCAAAAAATCAGGATGAAAAACAGTAGTTCTGTATATTGGGTAGCCGGTCAGCCACTAATTGGGTAGTGATTAGTACCTGAGGTTACTGCATCAGGTCAGGTACTGCAGTTTTGACAGGGGTAACAGGGAGTGGTTCCCTGGGGTAAGTCACTGCTGGATCAGACTCTGGGGTTCTGACACACAGCTGGGGAATCCAACTGGTGCTCTGTCTCGTTAAGGAATTCGCTTACGAGCCACTCGCACTTTAGAGAATTAGGGAATTACTTTGTATATATACACAGTCTCTCCACCATTACACATACACAGAGTCAATATACAGTTTCCCTGCCAGGGTATCGGCCCCAGTCTTCCCTGGGCCTCCTCTCTAATACCAGGAAACAGTGCTCTGACAACCCCAGCTCAACCAGGCTTTGCTGACAATCTCAGCACGTCTAACCATCCTTATCTCTCCTTGGAGCTCCTTCAGAACCATGGAGAAGGTTCCTGCTGAGACCCATGTTCTGGGAGAGACGTGTCCCTGGTCACAGCTGGACTGAGGGCATTTTAGACAGTGCAAACTCCCACGGGAGCGGGGGGGTGTTAGACGCTGACCCTCTGACCATGTGCCGGTGTTAACAGCGGCACTGCGCAACTCCCAGCAGGTTTGAGACCCAGATTTGCGAGACCTTGGCTATCAGGGTTTTACAAGTCCGGGGCTCGAAATGTCCAGGAGTCACGTGGCAACGCTGTTTACAACGGCACACGGGAGACTTCTGGTCGGGGGGTGAATGTCTAAATCCCCCTGTGGGATTTTGCCATCCCTGGACTTTTGAAGTCTGGGGAAAAGCGGCATCATCCCCAAAACACCCATAGACTTCTCCTACTCTGCCTTCTGGCTCCTCTTCTATCCCAGAGTGGGTGTGGCCAGTTTCCTAGCTCTTAAAGGGCCAGAACCATCCTCCAGTCTTCACCCTGTATTCAGCCTTGTATGTAACCCAGGCTTGCTCATTTCTACAGGGCTGGCTCCGCCAAGCCAGGACCCCGTCTTCAGGCTGACATTCTCTGTCCTTTAAAAGGGGCTGCTGTCCTAACTGGCTGCGCCCTGCTACAATGGGTTGACCTGTTTTCGTGTGTACTTGATTCAACTCTAGACAGGCCTCCCGACCTACCCATCTTTCTATTGCTACCAGCAAGCCTTAACCTAACCCTAACCTCGAGGCTAGACTACTGCAACGCGCTCTATGTGGGGCTTCCCTTGTTTCTGGTTCGGAGGCTGCAGCTAGTGCAGAATGCTGCAGCCTGTCTCCTGGCGGAGGACGGGACGGCGTGAGCACATAACACCGGTGCTCCGCGCTCTGCACTGGCTGCCTATAGCGTACCGAGCCAGATTCAAGGTCTTCGTATTGATTTACAAAGCCCTGCACGGTCTGGGCCCCTCATATCTCGGGGACCGCCTCGCCCTCCGCGCCTCAGAGCGATCCCTTCGGTCCACCGGGGGCGCCTTTCTGGAGGTCCCCCGTGTAACACAAGGGGCCACAATGGAGAGGGCGTTCTCGGTGGCCGGGCCGCGGTTGTGGAATCCCCTCCCGGAGGAGGCTCGCCTGGCCCCAGGCCAGTTGGCCTTTCGACATATCTGTAAGACCTGGCTGTTCGCCCAGGCCTTCGGAGGGGAGGGCGGGGGGGGGGGTTAATTTCTGTGAAGGGTGTTTTAAATATGTTTTAATTAAGATGTTGTAGATTTTTTTATGTTAAAAAATGGTTTTATATTATGTTGGAAGCTGCCCCGAGATGCCGTAGGCATGAGGGGCGGCATATAAATATAAGAAAATAAATAAATAAATAAATAAATAACCATGTCTCCCCGTCCCTCCCTCTGTCCCTCTCAGAATGTCTAAACGCGTAGAGAATGCCCTGTGGCCAAGATGCTATGAGGGCATCCTCCTGAGACCCCCGCCCCTCTCCTGCTCTGGAGAAAAAGGTTGGGAATTTCCTGTCGTTGATCGATGCTCATAGGTCCACAGTAAAGGGTCCACAGTGTGTCCACAAGAAGCAGAATTTTGTCTTTAATTCCCATTTTGGGGACATTGAAATGGCCCAACTCAGCCCATCTGCCTGGTTGTTCTCTTGCCCTGATATGTGGACTGCCATGGGGAATATCTCCCTGGGAGACACCATACCTGTAGATTGCATGCCTCCTGAAGGAGGAGATCGGACCTGGTGCCACCCTGCTTGTTTATATAATAAACAGCTACCAAGTTGTCTAGGTATTAACAGAATGGATAGACCTCTGCTCAGTGACTTGAAAGCCTTTAGTCCTAACTGAGTGGCCCTGAGTTCCAATAAATGTATGTGTAGAAATTTCTCTTCCCTTGTCCAAAACCTGTTGACTGACAGGTGGGACATGTGAGCCCCCCATCCCTGTAGGGGATGCATTGGAGGTAATATAATTTGGGAAGGGTGATCTTGTTTGAAAGACACCCCCTACAGACATTCCTAAAGTTGTTCCACCAAGCAAGGCTGTAAATTGAACTCCATAGTAAAGTCAATAGGAGCCCTGGGTACCCAGAGAGCTAGCCATTTTTGAAGGAGCCTCAGCCTTGCTAGGGACGTGGTGAACATGTTGAAGACCATTAATCCCAACAATCTAGAAAAAATAATATATGGGTTGACTTGGGTTGCTAGCAACCAGGGATGCTACCTCTAGCATAGACTGGAAATGCTTAAGCAGTGTGAATGCCCTAGTAGTGTTTGAGTCAAGTAATGCTCCAATAAATTCAATGAAGTCAGTCGGGGTTAAGACCAACTTATCCCAATTGATGATGATACCTAATCATCCCCACCTGTTATCTGCAAACTCCCAATTTACTGTAACCAAGCCAAGAACGTGTACCTGAGTTCCTGCATCCTCATGAATGTCGCATCCCTTGTCTCTCCCTCCGTTCCCCCTTCCTTGTCTCCCCTCCCCCTGTCTGTAGATTGTAAGCTCTCGGGCAAGGACCGTGTCTATCTTAGTCTCTGTAAAGCACCAGGTACATCGCTGGCGCTATATAAAAACTTATAATTAATAAATAAAAAATAAAAGAATAATAATAATAATAATAATAATAATAATAATAATAATATGCTGGCTGGCAGCCAAACCAAGAAACTGGGGCTGGAGACAGATGGCAGAGGTGTGGCTTGGTCAGTGTAGAAAGACTGCTGTGAGGAGTGGCTGGGCTTGACTAGGAGGTAAGGTAAAGCCCAGGTTCAAGTCTCACCTTTAGCCGTGAACTCATGGCTAATGGCTAACTGGGTAACCTTGGGCCAGTCACAGATCTCTCTGCCTAACCTACCTCATCGGGTTCTTGTGAGGATTAAGACAGTTAGTTTATTGTTAATGTTACAGTTAATAAGTTAAATAATTGTAAGCCATCCTGAGCCTAAGGAATAGGGTGGAATGAATGAATGAATGAAATAAAATAAAATAAAAGGTAAAATAGATTTGGCCATTGTTCCAGGAACCCCAAGCGTGAGGGATGAAGACCCAGGCTCTGACAGCAGAGAAGGAATGGATTGGTGGGAGAGGGGAATTAAAATTGCGAGAGTGAATTTACAAAGGAGAAAGCAGAGGCAGAGAAACCTGTGGGGCTTGAGCAGAGAGAAGACGAGACATGGGATAGGAGCTAATGAAAGCGCAGAATCGGACGGCACACCAAGAGGTGTCTGAAGAGGGAGAGGATTCTCCGGAAGAGAGAACGCTCTCATCTAGCAAAGGTAGAATGAGAACTAGTGTTTGACGAGAATGAGAAGAGTTTGTTTGCAGACCCTGCCAGGGGTGGCAGTGACAGGGTTCAGTTCCCACTCTGGGTGCAGACGAATGCTGGGGGATGACAGCCCTATGGCCAGCGAATGGAGATTACTCAGCCTCCCTTCCTTCCGAGGGGACCACTGACTTAAGCCGCTTTTAGACGAACGGCGTGTGCTCCTGGCTGGAAATCACGTGCCTTGGAAAATGGCGGTGTGTGGGCAGGGTGCAGACGTGCATAAATGCACCTTATCAGTGGCCGCACATTCTTTAAAGCCGCTAATTAAGTACCTCGATATCGAGGTATTTAATTAGCGACTGCTCTAGTTTGCACAGAACTTCTGACTTTGATTAGAGTTGAAATGAGCAGTTAATTTGCTTCAGGTGCCAAGTCAGGGGCTTGACCCGAGTATTTATCAGATAGGAGTGGGACGCCAAGGAGATTATCGGATATTAGATTTTCTGGTATCGGATCTCCCGATATCCGATTTATTGGTATCAGAATATCGGCTTTTTAACATTGCCGATTTTATCGGATCTTTAACACTGCAGCCATTAACTTCAATGGGCAATGTTAAAAATCTGATAAAAACCAGCAATGTTAAAAATCCAATATCCCAGTATGGACAATTATCAGTATTATCGGATTAATCTGATACCGATAGTCCCGCCCCTAGTATCAGGCACCCGGTTACACCCCACAAAAGTATGAGTTTTTCCACTACTGAATTACAGATTTATTACCACTTTACCAACTGCTACCAGAAAGTGTAAAATTTGGAACTTGAACTTGGAATATCAGTACCAGGAGTCAGACAATGTGGACAAAAACACCCGCGGTGAATTGGTACATCAGGTAGCTTGTTGGTCACTAACCGAGTACCAATCATTACCCAATGTTACTGGCTCAGGTCAAATACTGTAATTTCGATGGTTATACCCATTTTTTCAGGTCCTCGCTTCCGCTCTAGCTTCGACGCAAGAATGTCTTGGAAACTGTAGTCGGTGTCCTGTGAGCAGGGAGGGGAGGAGAACCCAATGGTCCTATGTGGCTTGAAGTGATATCCCGGGTGTGGGGAAAGAGAGAGCAGCCATTTCTATCGAAGGTGGCAGAAGGGCAAAGAGAATGAGTGAAGAATAGGTGTGAGCAGCAATAGGGAGTCGGTGATAGTCATGGAGAGGAAGTCCAACCATTAGGAATCAAAGAGAAGGAAGTGAGGGCAATGGGAATCAAACTCTTGCATGGGCATCTGGGAGACAAATATGGAGACTGGCTTGTGATTGAAGTGGGAGGTGAACTGGAAAATATGGTCATTAAAGGCTGTGGGAAAGTCAGAGAAAAGAAATGTTGCTCGCCTCAGTTCCCCAAACGGTGAGACATTCCAGGGGCAGCCTTGTTGGGTCAGTTTCCAACTCCGATGTCCGAGGTGGCCCAGAAGCTTTATAATCAGCCCTGGATCATTGTTGTGTGTGAATGAGGCACTCAGATTTCCAGCCCTGCTTTAAACTCTGCTCTGATGTTTAGATCTGATCTACTCGTCAGATCAAGTTTAAAGTGGGGCTGGAACTTGGAGTGCCTCACTCACACGCAACACTGATCAGGGGAACATCTGGGGCTCATTATACAGCTTCCGGGGCCCCACAGACATCGGAGTTTAGCAGAGTTACGTGTGAGTTCACCTTCTGGCACAGACTGAAAGCTGTCCCACCCAGTACTCAGCACGGCCCAGCCCAAACCGTTGTCCTAAGACAAGGGACTGGAAGGCTAGCTCAGATGTGGCTGATGGCCCTATACAGTGAGTTACATTCCTCGGGCTGGAGCAGACCAGATGCATACCAGAGAGAACAAAACTGAGGGAAAAGGATGGATGATAAAATGGGATTGGAAGATAGAAGCAAAAGCGGAGGAGGAGCCACGTCCAAGGCAGAGAGCAGACTGGGAAGATGGAAGAAGTTGCTATGAAAGATTTGAGCGGGGGGGGGCGTACTCATCTGCAATGCATCATGAGAATATGACAGCAGGAGCTTGGAAGAGTTTGAAGGAGAGCCAAAGTAGAAGTAGAGCTGTTTGGTAGGGAAGGAAACATAAATAGATAGACTAGCTAGGACATCTGTGAGCCCCCATTTCTGCCAAAAAACCTTGACATTCTAAGAGTAAGAGTGAAGGCAATGTATTTGGGGGTTAGTCTCGGATAAAAGGGAAGAGAGGTCAAGTAAGTCCTTGTGGAAGCTTCTTTGCAGTCTGGAGAGGATAAGTAGGGAGGAGCAGGCCACAGACCAGCAGGGGACTGAAGTTGACCTCTGAGTCTAGTAGGAACTTTGGGAAGTACTCCAAAGCAGAGGTTCTCACGCTGCTGAGGAGGGGAGGTGACCTTTGGGGTGGGAATGAAGAAAATATTCTGGGGGAGGGCACGAGGAGGAGTGCTGCTGGCAATTGCTTCCTGAGTCTGGAGGAATTTCCAAAAATATGGGACAGCAAGGGGCAGAGAGAGGGGGAAGCAAAGAGGAGTGGGGAAGGGAAGGGAGCTATGTGTATGTGTGTGGTGGAGGAAAGGCCTCAACTACACGGACAAGATGAAGGGAGGGATGGTTTAAAAAGTGTGAGAACATTGGTGCCAAGCCCATGGGCTTAAACTAGCCCCGTGAAGAGAGATGCACATTAGTTAAAAGCAAATCTAAGCAATGACGCTACAGGCATTCCATTTTTCTGCCCCAGTTTAAAAGACTCTCCAAAACAGAACCAATTTATGACACAGTTGAATAGTACATGATCATTCAAACTTGTTTCTGGGCCTCCTGCTAAGGAGAGGGTGGCTGCAAGGGTTGATGATCAGGGAGTCAAGAAAGTTGTGAAGTCGATTAGCCTCCTTGTCTTCTCATTTTGAGCCAGAATGCTTTCTGTAGACCGCGGAAGCTCTGGGATTGAGTTACCTCAAGGATGTCCATGAATGTTAATTTGGATCATCTGTGATGGCCCTTGTGATTGACCCAAGGGCTCTTCACAAAAGGGGCTAGACACTACAGCGGAAATGAGTACCTACAAAAATGGGTATACCCATCAAATTTGTGGTACTCGTTTTGACTAAAAAACTTCTGGTACTTTTTGGTACTGGAAATGTTACTCAATCAGGTACCTGAATGATCAAAATACCGATTTTGTCCCAATGGTTTTTACTTCTCGTCATGGAGTTTCAACTTCTGGTCGCAGATTTTCAGGACTTGGGGGGGGGGGGGTATTTTAATTTTAATTTTCAGGTACTCAAAAACTAAAATATTTTGGGGGGGTACTTGAAAATCATCCAAGTACCAATTCAGATACCCAAAATGATACTTGACATTTCAGGTATTGGTACCTGTGGTTACCAAATTGGGTACGCCTTGTAGCTCTACTAAACATCATTGGGCATTTTTAGATGGGAACGCTTTCGCCCTGATTTTAAAACTGTGGCTTGAAGAAACCCCCATGGAGGGGGGGGGGGCGTAGATGCTCCTCTGCGAACCAGAAGTCACCCGGGCACCATGGGAAACAGCAGTGTTGGGGAACTACTGGATGTTTTGAGATGTGAACCTGGTAAGAACCCAGTAACCAAGGTCTTAAAAGTCCACATCTCAAAACACGGAGTCACCTGGCATCACTGTCTCTAATGGCACCCAGGTGACTTCTGGTTTGCGAAGGAGACTCTAACCCGCCCTCTCCCCATGGGGATTTCCCCAGGCCACAGTTTTAAAATACATCAGAAAGTGCTCCCATCTGAAAACGCCCAACCAGTAAGGACAGTTGGACTATTTACACAAGTTGAGTGTAGCTTCTCTTAAGGCTTACCCTTCTGTGGGATCATTTAACAGATTCAATCATAAATTTAGTGTAAAGGGGCAGCCCTAGGGGTTAGGTCTTTGCAGGACCCACACCCCAATGAGGCTAGTCCACGCAGGATCTTTGCCACAGTGCCCTCTATTTACAGTGTCCCATATCAACCCATTATCCTTAGTTCACACAAACACTGTCCTTCCAATCCCTTCTGTCCATTTCTCTTTAGGTGGGCACCTGCTCTCTGGATCTCTGTGGCCAAGCACAATCCCTTCTGAAACCAGATATGAGGCAAAGCCCTCCCTGGCTCATGACTCTCCTCTCTCCCCCTTTGCCACTGGCCGGATTAGCCTGAGGCCTTCAGGCTGCTCCGGAGACACCCAAGCCAGGTGGCCCCACTCAGGCACTTAGCTGCCAGCAGCTTTCACACCCGTAGACCACTTGGCGCTATCCTCCACTAGCAGATGAGCCTGCACCTTCTCAGGCTGGCGCTAACACTCCCTGCTACACTTAGGCCACTTTCACACATTACCTGAGGAGGAGGCATGGAAACCTCCGTCAGAGCAACTGCAGCTCTATTCTGATGGGAATTAGCGCACGTGAGAATGTGCTTGTCCACTTTTATCGAGAACACCTGACGAGAACACGAGAACACCCGACGTTGTAAAAGTAACCTTTGGGGACCCTGTCATGGCCGAGTGTTCTCGCGGCATAAAAGTGGAATAGTGAATTCCCACGTGCACTAATTCCCATCACAAGAGAGCCGCGATTGCTCTGATGGACGTTTCCCTGTTGTCCCGGTAATGTGCGAAAGGGGCCTAAGTCTTACACTTTGTGTTAGAGCAAGCTATTCAGGTAGCCAGTTCCAGACGTTCACAAAGCCAGCCACTGTGTCCCCTTGAAGCCTTCAAGACAAAATGGCTCCGCGAATCTCCTCTCTCGAGATTGTCTCTCTTGGCGATCTGTCCCTAATCCATGTTGTTCTGCACGGTCCAGCCTATTCCTGCTATTTCAATACCACAGTCCTTGAGCTGGACCCAAGGGTGTGTAGCTGCTAGATTGGAAGGGGCCCTGGTGCAGAAAATGGGATGCCCCCGCCTGTTTTGCCTCTGCCCCTGCCCAAACACCGGATATACACAAATTCTGCATGCATTGGGGGGCGGGGGGGACTCGTGTGACACCCCCCCCCCCAACAGCTTTATTTTATTATTCATTTCAATCTGTATCCCACCCTTTCCCTTAGGCTCATGGTGACTCACATTTCAATTTATTAACTATAACAATTAACATTAAATTAAATAACTCAACTAGTAATCCTCACAACAACCCTGTGAGGAAGATTGAGAGAGAGATCTGTGACTGGCCCAAGATCACTCAGTGAGTTCATGGCTAAGACGAGACTTGAACCACAGGCCTCCTCCTACCTATTGGTCCCAGTACTGTGCTCTTAACCACTACACCACACTGGCATCTTTAAATTCTAGCTTCCTTCAGAGCCTGGTAATCTTGCACTGATTGGCTCTGTAGCTGTTATTCAACTGCCCTTCCACTTTGCAGCAAACTCCACCTTCCAAGATTGTGGGTATTTTCAGACGTTACGAGATCACAGTGAACCACGGTGAATACGCACCTGTGGTCAATGTGCCTCGCACATCTGTTTGGCGGCCACCAGATGTTCGCCAAGGTCAATCCGCACATGGGGTCAATTTCAACCACGCTTCCCGGGCTAGCTGCACCAATTCCCCGGGAAGTGTGGTGAAAGTGATCCCCAGCGGGGATCAAAGAAAAGTCGCGTCTGGTCTGGCGCCACAGCCTGGAACCACCGGCAGGATTCCGGGTCATGGCGATTTCATCCAGACGCTGCGACCGCATTGGCCCCGCCGCCTGCCTGTCTCCCCAGAGGGCGGGCGGCAGGGAGTGTGGAGGGGGCGGGGCCATGCAGCCGTACGTTGCGCCACGCGGCCCCGGTCCCTCCAAGATTCCCCGCCGGGATCCCCCGGCACGTCTGATACGGCATGACGGGGTCATCCCTGCGGGGGATGAATTGATTGGTTTCGTGACGGGGCCAACTGGCCCCATAACGTCTGAAAACACCCTGTGTGGTAGGTGCTGAAGCTTCCTATTGGCCAACCGAATCCCCTAGTTCCAAGTTTAAAAACAAACAGTGGGCATCTTTAGACCTAACAAAGATCAGGTGTCAAAATCCCTAAGCATGTGTTTGACCATTGTGTGTAAGCACCATAAGAATCCCAACACCAGTTTGGCCACCCGTTGAACATCCTTTGAACATCCGATGAGAACACCATTACATCACAAGAATAATGTACGTGTTCTAGCTGGACATGTGGCCAATGTTGTGTCTAATGATATTGCATGGCATGTTAGTAGATACAACACAGGGAACGAGGCGGCAATGCTTGCAAGCTGAGATCGGGTGGTGAGCAAAACATCTATGTGCCCCAAGATGGGCTGTGTGTTTAAGCAGCGCCACATGGTGAACACCAGGCCAAACCGTTGTTCATATCAAGGTCAAAACACACATTCAGACACCCGTTGACGTTATGTCTAAAGACACCCATTCTCTGAGCTCTCTGAGACTGTTGTTATTTATATGGGCTATACTGTTTATACTGTGGCCTAAAGTATTCCCCTGTCTCACCATCCGTGCATATAGTTGATGCATAAACGATGTTCCTGGGTTATAGGACGGAACCAGAATAGCGGGGCGTGCAAACAGGGGCCGCCAATACATAGAGTGTATGAATAAACTTGAGTATGAGAAGCACTGGTATGGAAATGATGGGCTCACAAAGGCTCAAACGTGGGGAACCCCATCTTATGGAGGTTCCGTGACAACTCAGGAGGGGGCAGGAGAGGAGTCACAGCCTTGGAAGATGATATTATATTCAACTGAACATCAACCAAGGGTAAAACCAGACGTGACAGTGGCCCACTTAGACCTGCTATGGCCTGCGGGCCACTGTCACATGTGATTTAGAGCCACCAGATGTTAACCTGGGATATCCCGGATCATTTTGGTGGCTCTCACCTTGGCATGTAGCCAAAATAACAGCCCAAGCGAGGGCCCGCCCGACTCGGCAAAGCAGGCCACTGTGGGTTAGAACATTTGTTTTGGCCTGCCATGGTGACCATGCTCGGATTGAGTCTGCCATGGCCAGGCCACTGGCACATCTAATGTGGCCTCTGCCCAGACTTGACTTCCCAGGTGGTGTGACCGCTCTCCCGGCCGCACTCACTTTGGCTGGTGGTCTGAGCTGTCCCCAGTCATGTTAGAGTCTGGTCGGGTCAGCGGCGCATTAAATGTGGTTTAGGTTTACCCAAAATTAATTACAAAAATATTTGCTTTTTGTCCAATGACTGAGGCAGTGGATGCCTGTCAAACATTCCTATGATAGGACGGGGGCCCACACCTGCATTTCTCATTGGGCCTCCAACTTCCCTGGGTCCGGCATGGCTGAGGTAACAACCCATCTTTGCGGCTTCCTCAGTTAGCAGCCATCTTGAGTTAGCTCTGGCTGGGGATTGCCGTCAACAGATTTCTGGACTTTCAGTGAAGAGAGCTTCTTTGCAAAACCAACTAAAACAAAGGGGCATTCACAAATATACTTTGAGAGTTAATTATTCACAGTCTCCTTTCTTTTAGTTTATATTACGTCTGTATATTTAAGGAAGAAATAGATCAAGGATGTGTTGAAAACAAAAAGGAACCCGAGTTTTTAATTTAAAGAAGGGCAGAAAAGGAGATAGAAATCGGGAGCATGTTACAAACCAAAGGCAGGAATGCCCTCTCCAGGTAAAGGAGGAGAAAAACCAGAGCACCAACTCTTCTGGGGAAGAAAGTTGTGTTTTACTTGGGTTCGATTTTCTATTAGCAGACCACGTACGGCAGGTGCTGCAGCCCACGATGGGAAGTCCAAGAATGCCCTCAGCTGGCAAACTGGGATACAGCAGCCCTGCCTTTAATGAGGAGAAAGTCTTAATCCGCCTCATGCTGCGATTTGTACAATACGTGCTAATCGCTGTCAGTGCTTGGAAAAATTGAAAACATTGCCGGTGAGATCTTATTAGAAAAATGACACCGTGGCATGTTGGTCTCGAATGGAGCATGCAGCGATGGAGAATGGGGCTTGAGGGAGGGTATCCATCTCAAAGTTTCAGAATTGTGCCCTTCTGCAACGTGAGCTGATATACATGTTTCCTTCTCTTTAGGGTCGCTTTAGCATCAACCTTTCTGGAACTGGACTTTCCCTCACCGGAACCGCAAAATGGCTCTCACAAGGGAACTACGCAGTGTCAGAAATCATAAAGTCACCAGTAAGGACACGGTTGTATCGGCTCTAACTATGCTTAGTCCTGTTAATGCAGTGTGCCTAATTGCCATGCACCTCATTATCTCACAGCGCATCGTTTTCCTAAGAACTACAAAAAGAACATATCCTTGTGAAATCTGACGTAATACATGGAAAGAGTAAAGAATGGCCCGTAACTGACGGGCTTCGAGTTGGAGTAAATTTGACTTGATCTGTAGTGCTGCAATTAATTAGTGGGTCTGCTCAACCGTGACGTTAAAAACAGCCGGCACTGCGGTACAGACACTGCTTTGATTAATTGTCTGAGTGGGAAACATGCAGTAGAGAGCATGTATCAACAGGGTAAGGAAACATAAGAAACAAAGAGAGATTCCCTGTGTCAAAGGGCTTATCTTCTCCAGGCCCTAGAGCTGATCACCTTGAAATCATGTTTTGTTTTTTTCCTGTGTCGAGAGATAGGTGGAGGTGCATTTTTGGGGGGTGGCAGCATTAAACCATAGCTGTTAAGTGCTACCACTAGGTAGTAATCATAGAGGCCATACAAAGAGGGTGCTTTTACGGCCACAGCTCCTCTCCACCTCACACCCGGGCGGCCCGTCCGTGTAATGACAGGCCACCAGATGTGCAGGCGGAGCAGAAGCAGAGCAGATGGCGTCTGCTTTGTGAGTCCAGTCCCATTAGTGGCGCTCCGGAAAATCCCAGAGCTCCACCTACAAAGAGGGCTGCACAAACCTGGGGCACCAGCTGGAGGCAGAGTTGCGGCCCATCTATTCGCGGACGGCCGCTGCAGCTCCGCTCCCGGCTGGGGATTGCCCCAGGAAATGCCACAGAGCTGTGGGTGGCAGCCTAGAGTGTCGGGCAACTCACCCACAGCTGTATGGTGTGGGGGGAGGAGGGCACCATGCAGGCAGACTGTGGGCTGCAACAGCTGCTGGGTCCACATAAACCCAGCTCAGGTGGGGCTGTATGTGGGGAACACATATAAAGACACCCAGAGAGAGAGAAGCGAGGAAAGGCCATACACAGTGGGAGTGGGAGAAGAGTGTCCAATGTGTGGTATCAGAGGAGAAGAGATTGGTGGGGGGGTGTGTGCTCAGGCTTGGTCCCATCTCTACTAATCAGTAGAGTATTAATCTACCATGCAAGCCAGTGCAGCAGGGTGGACAATATGTTGGACTCAGACCTAGGACGCCAGCATTCAAATCCCTTCTTGCAGGCGGCTTTTGGCAAGCTACCCTCAGCCTCAGTTGCCCACCTGTAAAATGGGAATAAGAATGATCTACCTCACCGCGTTGTTGTGAAGGCAGTCTAGATAAGGCTTGTAAAGCACACAGATCACAAAAAGTGTCATAGAAATAATTAATACTAATCAGAAAACCAATCATGCCTGCTGGGCAGAGTCCCTAAGATGTAGTTTTGGAACATTACAGAAAATGTTTACACGTTCTTATGCTCATTCTCCTCCTAGTAAATCCCAGGGAACTTGGAACTCTGGTCATTTGTCAGGATTCCCGTTTTCCTAGTGCTGGCTGGCACCCCACTCGGGAGACGACCAGTTGCTCTGCCTGAGCTACTAGTGATCCCAACTGCTACAAGAAAAGCACAGAATGTAAGAGTGGTGAAAAATGAAATTCCACTCCGCTCACCTTCAAAGGAGAAGCTTCAGAAGCAAACCTCCAGCAGTCAAGAACAAAGGATGGAAACATCCATGGCTGGCCAAATTAAAACCCAAGCAAAAGGGCAGGGGTGATCAATTGGAGGCTTGTCAGTTGCCTTGATCACCTGTCAAGCCCTGCTCTTGAGGAGCGAGAGAAGAAGAGCTGACATACCAATAGGAGAGGATAGTGGCCTGCTCTAATCACAGATCAATAGAATCGAGCACAAAAAGCTCCTACGCTGCAGTTTAAAAAGCTCGGTGAGGATTTGCCGTCTACTTCAATCCAATTTTGAGGCAGTTTGGAGCTGGATTCATTTCTGGAGATTATCTGTGTGGGGAAACGGCCCAGGAGAGAGCGGTTTGCTCTGCAGGAAGGGCCGAGGGTCACGTATCCCACACTTGAGCCACAACTTCCCAGTGACACTAGCTTAACGGAGATTACAGGACTGTTCTGCTCTCTCCTGTTTCTGTTTGGGTCTTTCCAGACGCTCCAGGACCTACTGTGTTGAAGGTGCCGGAGAAGCATGGAACTCAGATTTTGTGAAATCCACATTCCTCTCACCCTTTTTTTTTGGGGGGGGGGGTGGGAGGCATTTGGGCACAACATGTGGGTCAAGCAGCCATTAGCCCTTACTCAGTTAATGATGCTGATTTGGAACCTCTGTCATGTGTCAAATGTTGACTGGGTGACTAGCCTTTGGCAAGCTGCTTAGTGGCAAGGCATCATTTCCTGTGGATGCATGGAAGAGAGACTGTTGAAGAGAGGACCTTCTGCACTCTCATCCATTCACTGGGGCCGATCCCAAGCCCCGCAGATCCCGTACGCGCGCATGCACACGGTTTCCGCAAGGCATAATCTGCCTGCAGCGGAAGTCCGCGAGGTGTTCACGCGGAATCTGCGGGGCTTGGGAACGGCCCCATTGTTTCCTTCCAAAACAATGTGCTGTGTGATACCCCCATGAGGCCAATGGGGTAGCTGCTTGCCACGTGAGGCAGTGTGGTCGTGTTCCTACAGGTTCATTTACACAACCTTTCCCTGTGGCGAAAGGGGTAAGAAAGGGGTTTGTGGTGGAAGCAAACTAGGGCTGAAACGAGAATCAATTTGTATCTCACAACAAGCGAGAATCATTACCAAGATCTTGGGACGATCTCAGTAACAGTTTGAAATCTTGGTGAGAATCTCATCCAAATCTACCATATACTGTGTTTACCGTTTAAAATACCGGGACCGGTATACCGGTTTTAATCCGGTAAACCGGTTTTTTTGAAACCGGTAACCGGTAAAACCGGTATCCATTTTTTTGCCTCAAGTCCCACCCCTACCGTTTACCATGATTTACTGTGTGCTGCATACCGATTTACTGTGTGCTGCTTACCATGTTCGTCCCAGTAATACCCATGCACAAAATAGCCACTGCAGCTGTTCTCCGCATGCACAGCCCTCTTCCAATATAGCAGGGGATGGGGAACCTCAGACCCGGTGGGCGAATGCGGCACACAGCAAGTTTTTATGTGACCCCCCCCCTTTCCACTTCCTGGATCTGGCCCTTGAATTCAGTTCTCAACTCCAGTCACTGAAAAACTGAGCTCAAGGGAATGGAGCAGAGAGGAGGTCATGCAAACAAGGCTAGGGGACAGATCCATGGCACAGATCCATGATTTGGGCCCTCCTTTCCTTGAGTGCATCCCTTAAGCACCCCCGCCCCAACCTGTGTGTGGCCCTCGGGGCTTGTGCAAGCTTTCAAAGTGACCCCCTGGGAGGGAAAAGATTCCCCACCCCTGCAATATGGCGTTGGCAGTGTCACTGCCATTTTGGAAAAGGTCGGCCATTTGTGTATGTGCATTACTAGGACAAACACGGTAGGCACTAGATGGTACATAATAAATCGGTATACCGTACACGGTAAACTGTACACGTTAAATCCAGCAAATCGAGAAACATTCTCAACTGAGAAAGAGTTGAGAGCCAGAGATTTTCTCAATTATCGAGACTCATTAAAAATGAGTTGAGAACCATGATTCTTGGTAAGAGTCAAGAGAAAATAGGGACTGGAAATTTAAAAATACCCAATCTCAACCCATTTAGTCCTAAAGCAAACTCTTTTGGCACAACATACCCCTTTCCATGGAGGAAGCCAAAATTAATTTATTTTATTTATTGCAATATTTTATATCCTACCCCATCCTGCCTATGGCAGCTCGGGGAAGCTTACAATAATAAAGTCCCCTATATCCATGATCCTTTCTTCTCTCGCTCCCTCCAGCTTCTCGCCCTTACTGAAACCTGGCTCTCCCCCACTGACTCTGTCACCCCTGCCACCCTCTCCTACAGAGGTCTCTCCTTCTCCCACCAGTCCCGTGCTGAAGGCCGGGGTGGTGGAGTAGGTCTCCTTCTTGCCTCTTCCTGCCAGTTTCAACCCCTCCCCCCTCTCTCTCCTTCCCCTCCTTTGAGGTGCACTCCGTCCACCTCTATTCCTCTCTCCACCTCCGTGTTGCTGTTCTCTACCACCTCTCCTCCCCCCCCCCAGCTCCCTCTACTCCTTTCTCTCCAAGTTTGAGACCTGGATCACCCTATTCCTCTCCGATGACATCCCCACACTCATCCTTGATGACTTCAACATTCAGGTTGATGCACCCTCTCAGCCTGGTATCACCCGCTTCCTCGCACTAACCTCCTCCTTTAATCTCCACCTCTGGACGAGCTCCCCCACCCACACTGATGGTCACTCTCTTGATCTCGTGTTCTCTAGGAACTGCTCTGTCTCCGATTTCTCCTTCGAGCCCCTTCCCATATCTGACCATTTCCTTGACCATTTCCTTGCCTCCTTCAACCTCTCCCACTGCTCCCCCTCCTCTCCCTCATCTCCCCGCCCCTTCCGTAATCTGCAGGCCATTGTGCCCCAGGACTCTGCCTCCTCCCTCTCACCTCTTCTCCCCTCAGTCCTCTCCACCTCCCCCGATTCTGCTATCTCCACCTTCAACTCCTCTCTCGCTTCCACTTTTGACTCCCTTGCCCCCCTCTCCTCCAGCCTGGCTCACTCCCATAACCCTCACCCTTGGCTCACCTCACCATTTGCCATCTCCGCTCCTGCACCCAGGCTGCGGAATGCCTCTGGTGCAAATCCCACTACCGCGCTGACTTCCTCCACTTCAAATTCTGCCTCTCACTCACCTCTGCTATCTCCCTCGCTAGACAGCAGTACTATGCCTCCCACATTGAGTCCTGCTCTTGGGACCCTCGCCACCTCTTTTCCACCTTTGACTCCCTTCTCAAACCCCCCTGTCCTCCTCCTCCCTCTTCTCTCTTCGCTCAGGATCTTCTTCTCTTTTTCACCTCCAAGATTGTCAAGGTCCACCTGGAAATTGCTTCCAAGTCCTCTCCCCCTGCTACTGCCCCCCTCTCCCTCCTCCCTCAACCTCTCTCCTGTCCTCCTTCCCTCCTGCCTCTCTTGATGAAATCTCCTCCCTGCTGTCCTCCTCCAACCCCTCCACTTGCCCCCTGGACCCCATTCTTTCCTGCCTCCTGACCTCCATTGCCTCTACCATCGCCCCTTCCATCCTGCACATCATCAACCTCTCCCTCTCTCCCGGCTCCTTCCCCTCTGCCTTTAAACACGTCACTGTCTCCCCCATCCTCAAAAAGTCCACTCTGGATCCCTCTGAACCCTCTAATTACC
>QEPC01006549.1:4282283-4310543 GCA_003113815.1 Sphenodon punctatus | reverse complement strand
TGGGGGTGGAGCCCTGCTCACCTGGAGGGGATGAGCGCTGCAATGGCTGCTGGGGGCTTCTGGGGGTGGAGCCCTGCTCACCTGGAGGGGATGAGCGCTGCAATAATAATAAAAACATAAAAAATACAGTACAACACATGGGATGCCCTCTGTGTTGACTTCCTCCACTGGTGTGTTTTATTAGATGTCACCTACTTGATCAGTTGCTGATTGACAAACTCTTAGGAGCATGTGTGAGTTGTGGGTGGACTCCAGGTTGAGGTCCAAGAGCAAAAAAAATATCTAAAACCAAAACCCAAACTTCCAAATCTGAAATATAAAATCTGTAACTTAAACTCTAAATCTGTAATCATGGAACAATATCCCAAACCCCACATTAGAGTGGGGGTATGGGGTTTCAGGAGGAAGAGGAAGGGGTAGATGTTTCATTTCAATTAAAAAAAAAAAAAACAACCCAAATTTTGATCTGGGGGAAAAAAACAAAAAACTTTGTTTCAGCCCAACTTGAGATGAAAATTTATTGATTTTTTTAAATTATTTTTTTGTGATACAAAGTAAAAATCCATTTTGACCATCTTGAATTTTGTCTTTTAAAAAGGAAATACTCCCCATTCCTACACTAGTTAATGCTAACAAATTCCTATGGGCTTTGGCAGTCCGTGGTGTTACCCTCTTGTAAGATCTTCTTTCCGATTTCATTTGCAGGATGGTACCAAAGTAACAGGGAAATGTGGTGGTTACTGCGGCAAATGTACTCCATCATCTGGAACTGGCCTCGATGTCCAAGTGTTATAGCAATGGTAGGTTCCAAAGGTGTCTGTGCTAAGATGTTTCTTTCCAGGAATGTATTGCTAAAGAATTGATTCATTTGAACACTATTCATAATAATATTTGGCTGCAATCACCAAACCACTTACTCTGGGCTTCAATGCAACTTCTTCAGAGTAACTGGTTTTACAGGTTGTGGCCTTTGATTTTGATAGAAAACTTTTCATCATAAAAAGCTTCACAAATTTATGAAACAAATAGACAGGGCTACCCAGATCCATTGATAACTTTGGGTTGGAGGAGAGAGCTAGGTTCCCCAGAGCATAAGGAGGTGGCAATGCCGTGGAACCAATGTCTGCACTTATAGAAAATGCTTTGATATGTGAACGTCTATGTCAGGAGTGGGCAAAGTTCCCAATCCCAAGTGTTGTATACCAAAATACTCATACCATAAGACACATAGGTATGCACACACAATATTTGCTTTCTCTTAAACGGATGGAGAGATTTTTCTGCAGTCCTGGCTGCTGAGATGCTGAGTAGCAACCACAGTTCATCTGCTCAAACTCTGATGCAATGAAACAAGACACAGGACCATGACGGCAACGTAGGGTCCAGGACAAGTCTTGGCCCAGAACTACCCTGGAACTGCCCGAACCACAGGTTTCCCACCATGGGTTGTTTCCAGAGAAGGTCCACATTACTGATGAAACAGAGAAGCAGTTTTCTATTTCCAGATATTATTTGCATATTTGGAGCATTCAAATATGTGAATAATATTTGTATCCAAAGCCGATATTGGCACATCTACTTATCTGGTGTGATTGATTATTAAGTTTATTTGATTTATTTAGTTATTGGGTTTGATTTAGTGCTTCAACAAGATTTCACCAAAACGGGAAATCTCATCGAAATCGTGATTCCTGATACCATCTTGGTAGAATGAAGAACCTCTTGGTACTCAGTAATATCTCGACTAACTGCTTTGCCATTTACCGCTTTGCCATCCATTTCAAATCCTGAGAGGTAAAACCGACACAATACCGAGTTTCCTGAACTCCATTTCCCCTTGTGTTACCTTGTCAGTATGCAGATAGATTGGGAAAATCAAAAGGAACAACATAGAACAAGAATTCTGATTGGAGGAACTTAATTCTGATTGGAGGAACAAGAATTCTGATTGGAGGTTAAGAGGCACTGGGTGGGGGTTAAGGGAATGGGCTTTTTGCATAATGATTGGCTCAGAAATGTGGAAACAACAAACCCAGAAGTAAAACAGTACCCTCAGCAATGCAGTAAGTGGTAAATCAATGGTATGTGGTAAACGGTAAGCAGAATGATGGTAATTCAGCATGGTATCTCGCAGTATTGCAAGAATCAATAAATCGTATCAGTATTGGGAAACAGTTGGGAAATTGAACCTGGTTCCTGATATGGCAAAATTTCTCACAAGCAACAGTTTGGCTGCTCGTTTCAGTCCTTTGATTATTACCATTAATTCATTTGGACGCTCTGTAATGCTATTGGGCATGAGATAAACCAAATAGCCAAATAAACCAAATAAATGGAACCGAAATATCCAGTGCGGATATCAGAACTGCACCAGATGAGTACCCAATCCATTGGATTTGTTTTAAACCAGCCAGCTTTGATGGATCATAGATTTGCATTTAATATTCATTTCACCGCTAGTCTGCATATACTATAGACATTAGGTTTGTGCATGAATTTTCCATAATTGGGATAGATGCAAATTAGAGCTGAAACAAGTACCCACAAGAACGGGCATACCCATCAAATTTCTGGTACTTGAATTTATTCAAAATATCAGGTACAATTCAGTACCCGATTTCGACCCTATTCAGGAGCCCAATGTCCTGGAACGTTGACTTCTGGTCCTAATTTTTCAGTTTTCCGTCCTGATCTTTCCATCAGTAACTGGAAAAATCGGTAAATCAGTACCAAAAATTATCTATTTTTTCAGGTAGCTGGGTACCCATGGGTGATCAGGAAGTCTGTCGAATACCTAACACAGAACTAAAAAATGCGGGTGTTTCCTGCTGGTACCAAATTAGGTACCTGTTTTTCAGCTCCAATTTGCAAATAAATGTACAAAATCAGTATTTCGGCATCTAACTAATCTCTTTCGCTTCAGTGTGTGGTGACTGCATGTGCTCCCCCGCACACTGGGCGGGAGTGAGGTGCTGAGGGACTGAAGGCATGGTACTGCTACAGGAGCCGTTTGGAATCCTGGCACTGCAACTAGAGGAGGCAGGATGGCAGGGAAATCCCCACAGCCCATGCCTACAGCTGGTCCACCCTAAGGAAGCCTACTCTCTAGACAAGTGTCCCACAGACCTACTGGGCAGGCCAGCCATGAGTGAGTGGATAGTTGCCACTTCTTTGGGATTTTGAGTGTCATTCCGGGATCTGGGTGATGTTCTGATTTTCCCAAGTTACCCAAAGGCACCAGGATAACCTGGGGAAAAAATTTCAAGGGAACAGCGACACAATGGAAAGAGAAGGAGATAAACCCTCGCCTGTCATCTTCATGCCCTGTAGAGCATCATGACTAGAGCTGAAATCGGTGGCACTTTTGCTATCTATGGGTAAAAAAAAACAACCCACAATTTCAAGTAGACTACCGGGTGCCTGATCAGCACTCAAATTCTGAGTTGGACCCCCAATTACCCCAAAATACCAGGTATTACTGTTAACAATTCACAGATTAACCATTTTACCAATTGCTAAATGGTAAATTGGCACCAGAACTTGGGGGGAAATTGCTATCGGAACTCAGAAAACTGGTACCGAAAATTAAAAAAAAAAAAAAAAAAAAAAAATCGGTACTGGAAGTCAAAATATTTGAGAAGAAAAATGTTAAATTGGTAACTCGGGTGGACTTTCCGGCATTAATCAGGTACTGATTAGTATCCAATGTTATCAAGTTGAGTACCGCAATTCTTACAGGCATACCCATTTTTGCGGATACTCGTTTCAGCTCAAACCATGACATCACAACTATCCAACACAAACGGGGAGGTGAGTCCCTTTGCCCTTCCCCCTTTGGCCTAGTTACGCCCCTTTTGGTGTAAGCTTCCGGGAACGTGGCAACCCTAGGTGAGCATAAAAATATGGTTATGTTTTCCAGGGTTTCCGATGGCAGGAAGCTGATGCGTGAACGGATGAAGGATAGTGATGCAATAGCTCTGCCTTCTACTTTTTTACTTGTTTGTCTTCGTGTGTATGTATGTATATATATATGTGTAGATATATATATATATATATATTGTATATTCTCAATGATGTAAAGTATAATATTTATGGTTGGAGTTATTTATTTTGAGTTAATATTTTTGTACGTAAAATGTTTATATTAAGACTGCTTTCCCACTTTTTTTTTTTTTTTTAAATGAAGCCCTGCAGTCAAAACCACTGCATTTTACGTACTCTACATTATATGTAGCATTATGACAAGAGTGACACTTTATAGTCACTGGACTCAACTGTTAATTTTCAATCACTAATTTCTCTTTTTTTTAAATGGGCTGCTCTGGCCCTTTGTAAGGTGCTAAACCATGTGAATTGAGGTATTTTTGGCATTTCAGAACAAACTTTATCGGGAAAAGAGATTATTTAAAAAAAAGAATTCATAGGCTGGGGTGATAGGATGGATTTCGCGGGTGCTACCATACATTCCCTGCATGTTTGATCCAGACCCACCAGATGTGGGCCCGGTTCAAACCCTGGGAGGGGTGGTAGCCAGGCTGGAAATGTGAGCCCGGCCTACGGTCCAGCCCCGCAAACCACCCAGCCGGGCCTGGGTATTATTTTTTTTCTAATTTGGGGATATTCCAGGTACTTGAAAATTCTAAAACTGAAATTTTCATTGTCCAGATACTGGAACAGAATTTGGGTACCAATTTGGATACCTGAAATGGTACCCAAAACATGTGTATTACCTGCGGGTACCTACATCAGGTATCCATTTCAGCTCGTGCTAAAACATTTTAGGTGACTATGATACTCATTGCCTTGTCAATAACAGTTAGGCAAATTTTTCATTTCATACAACCTCTGTAGCCAGTGCTAACAATCACTGGTTGGTGCCAAGAGGACATATTTATGACTATACTGTAGCTTATAGAACCCGTACACCTTGAATGGGAAAGGCAGGACATAAAGGATAATGGAGGATGAGTGCGGCAAATTGAATGCACTAAACAGTAAGGTGGGCCAACTTGTAAATTAGTACAAGTTCCATAGTAGAGCTGATTACCCACAGGTAATATCTGCAATTTTGTTTAACCTGTTGGTTACCTGATCAGAGTCCACATACCAAGATGGATAGCCAGCTACTCAAAATATGAGATGTTACTTACCATTACTGTGTAACCAACTTTCCATTTTGCCAACCTTTTCTGACTTACTGTGTTACCGTTTTCACATAATTTTGCATTTCCACATTTTGTTGTTTCCTTCATTGGACACATGCACAAGAGGGGCCATGGATTAGGGCTGGCTCAAAACAGCCCTCCCCCCCACATGGAACAGTTCTGTGAAAATGGAAACAGTTCTGGTGAAATTTCTATCGGAATTCCAATTGATCTCAATTTTCATTTGGAATTCTGACAACGATTTGTGCATGCGCAAAACAGCGGTGGCTGTCATGTCACTGCCATTTTGCATACGGACGGTGCCTCATGCGCAGCAGGCTGATGCCATTTTCCGCGTGCACAATATGGTAGAAAAAAGTCTGACTCTTCTGGCAGACGAAAATCAGAATAATTGTTCATTCTGATTTTCACGAGGACGATTGATCCGACTGGAAATGACATCTCAGTTCTACCATGGATGGCTTTCTTGTTTTGGCATTTTTCTTGATGACCCAGTCCGTTTCCCATCTTGATCAATAAGAAAGTTATTTTGTCCTGGCCTCCAGCCCTTAGGCATACCTCGACCAGCTGCAAAGCTGCATTCAGCAGATTCAAATTGAGGTATCCAACGATAAGCCAAGGTAAATTGGAAACTAGGGAAACACAGAAATAGCTGAAAAACCAAAAGGTGAGGAAATGGTAAATGACTAAAATGATGCAAAATGGGAACATGTTTACTCAGTAATGGTAACTCGGTAATTCAGGAAACGTCTTTCTGTTCAGTACTAGAGGTGTGCATCAGGGACCCATGTCATCATTCTTTTTTGTTTTTCATTTTCATTATTTAAATCTTTTGTTTTCATAAATATCAATATTTTGTTTTTGGTTTTGCTTTCATTTTCGTTTTCCATTGGTTTCAATAAAAAATACATTTCCAGCTGTTTTTTATTTTTTGTTATATTTAGATGAAACTTGGAAGGATTGGATAAAATAATCCAATTGTATAAGCAGTTGAATTAGCTTATTTTGCAAAAATCTGCATATACATCCCTGGCTGTCTCCCATCTAAAGTGGATGAAACTTACCAAGATTATACCCCTCCACAATTTTATTGTCTATGCCAACTTTCAGAAGGATTGGATAAAAGGTCCAAGTGGTATAAGCAATTAACTTATAAATATATGTCTGACTGTAACATCTTTGTAGTCCAACCAGTGTACATGAAATATGGCAGAGCTGTATATCACACCTACAGGATAATCTATGTCAAATATCAGAAAAATGTGATAAAGGCTCCCAATTTTATAAGCCTGCACAGCTTATGCAGAGAAAGAGCCTATGCCAGGGATTCTCTTACGTGACACTGTGGTATAAGATTGGTTTGTGATGCCAATTGGCCAGCAGAAATGTCAATCAAATATCCTCATTCTGTGCTATGACCATCCCAACAGCTCTCCCCCACTTGTTACTTGGAAGTTGGAAGCATCTGTTTAGGAAAAAGCCATTAGAGATTCTGGGTATTTTCAGACGTTACAATCCCACGCTCAACCACGGTGAATATCCACATGGTGAGAAAGGGACCGTAACATCTGTTGGCCTGACAGGTGATTCCCGCCAGATGTTTACCCTCGTGAATCATGGACGGGAATCTCATTGACCATGCAAACAGCCCTCCTGCCTGGACCCTGGCCATTTGTGTGGTCAATGAGATTCCTGCCCATGATCAACGGGATCGTCACGTCTGTCCCCTGACCACGGCCCGGAATCAGCGGCCGTGCCCGCCACTAATTCCAGACTGTGGTCAATTCCCCAGGGGGGCGGGCGGCCTAGGGAGTGGGGGGGGTGGGACTGTGCAGCCGCACGTTGGCCACACAGCCCTACGTCCTCCCCCGATTCCTCGCCGGGATCAGCCACCATGTCTATTGGCCGTGCCGTTTTAATCCCAGCGGGGGATCAATTGGTGATTCCGTGACGGGGCCAATACTGAAAATACCCTCTCATCTCCTCTGTCACGGTGCTGCAGGATGTGATTGTGATGATAATTGGCCAGCCTGGGTATTTAAACCATGTCTGCTTATTGCTGGGATGCTATCCCCAAAGTCCCAGTTATGTCCCTTATATGCCCGCCTCGAAGCCATCACTGATTGGTCCTGTAAAGTTGGAAGCATGCAGTAAATTGGCCAATGAATATGCCTGTTAGTCTGTTGGGTTGCTCCACATCCTTCCTCCCCCTGCCATGCCAGGTGCCTGCCTCTGAGTGGCACTGCATGTGCTGCTATTTATCTGAATAATGGTCTTCAAAGGGACAAATTCAATTGCTTATAGAATTGAGTCCCTTTATCAAATTGTCCAGTAGTTTGGCAGAGATGACAGTGAAGGTATGGGATATATTCCTGCCAAATGTCTTGTAAACAGAACGGAATATAAAAATGTTACTCCTGGAAATATATTTTCAAGTTAATCTCTTATAACGTCAGGACCCTTTGTCCAATCTTTCTGAAATGTGGCAGGATTGGTAATCTTGACAAGAGACATAATCTTTCCAGGCTTCATGTAAATTGGATGGAAGATAAAGAACTTGTAGCCAGGAATGTGTATGCAGCTTTTCTTAAAATCACAACATTCAATTGCTTATAAAATCAGTTTCCTTTATCCAGTCTTTCCAAACCTTGGTACACATAGTTCCATCTGTTGGGAATAAAATTTCTCCAAGTTTCATCAGAATCGAATAAGAAAAAAAACACATTGTAGCCAGAAATACGTTTTTCATTTTCCCCATTATTTCAAAAACTAAAATTCATTTTTGTTTTTGTTTTTGTTATTATTATTCAACATTTTCATTATTACAATAATGAAAAAGAAAATGTAAATTTTCATTTTTGTTATCATACTAACAAAAATGAATTGCACACCCCTATTCAGTACCTGACTCATCCAAGATGGTTCGGTTACTGCAATTTCTCTGGGTAGGACATCAGGGATGTTTCTATGGGTACCTCTGCTTGTGAGGGGCACCCATGTCAGATCTGCTTCTCAAGGATAGGAGTTGGGGCCAAAGGTGCTTTAAGGTGTGTGCCCAGGACAGTGGAAGATGAGGAGGATCCAGATCATGGATCTGTGCCATGGTTCCATCCCCAACCATTGGGTACATACCCTCATCTTTGCTTCCTTCCCCTGAGCTTGCACATTCAATGCTTGAGGCTAGGGACTGGATCCACGGACCTGGTCCAGGAATTGGAAGGGGGCCAAATAAAGAATAGCTATAGGCTGGATTTAGCTCTGCACAAAGCTAAATCTAGGGGTAAAAACAAACATGACGGGACCCATCCAGGGTCAGGAACCTGCTACTGACACGCCCGGGATCAGCTCAGACCACTGGACACACGTGAGTGTGGCTGGGAGACCTGTCCCACCACTCGGGTCCGGCTCTGGTGGCAGCCGAACAGACGTGTCAGCAGCCGGCCCCACCCCATGCCACTCCCAGTGCCCTGTCCCCGGCCATCAGTCACGGACCGCCATAGCAGCCAATCATGGTGGCCCCCCAAACAGGGCCAGGAACAGTAGGATAAACAAAGGTGATGGCCCGCTCTGACCCGGTTGGGCAGGCAGTAGTCTGAGCTGTAACACTGGCCATTTGCCGAGGTGAGAGACAAGGCTTCCTGCCAATATGCCCAGGGTCAATCTGGACTAACATTTGGCAGTCGGACAACACACGTGACAGTAGCCTGCGGGCCAGAGCGGTTACAGCAGGCTACTACTGTCAGGTGTGTTTTCACCCTAGCTCTCATCCTGGTAACAGTTCCAAAATGTGAACCCTAGGGATAGGCAAACACAGTTCGGAAGTTCAGAGTTCAGACCGAACTCGGTCTGTTCAGTTAATCGAACCGAACTTCCAAACCGAACTCAAATTTCCAAACTCCGTTCTGTTCGCCCATCCCTAATGGCAACACACACCAAAAAAACCCTGGTTTTGAATGGCCGAACTTGGTTCGGAAGTTTGGAATTCGACCGAACTCGGTCTGTTCAGTCGACTGAACCGAACTTCCGAACCGAACTCGAATTTCAAACCGAACTTAACTGAACCGAATTTCCGAACTCTGTTCTGTTCGCCCATCCCTAGTGAACCCCCATTTTCAGCTTCCGGAGAGACTTCTCCTTCACTTAATCCAGAGCTGGTTCTTTTGCTAGGCTGCTTTGCTGCAGCATCTATAAATAGCCATGACTCAATGGAGAGCAACAGGGAAGCTTTAGAGCATCCAAAGCAGTACTTAATTTCAGGTCCTGGGGCTTGAGACCACTCCAGACCCATGGATGGGGTTCAGTTACGCCCTGGCCCTGGACTCTAGAGACACCCCTCTACAAGCAGCCTGAACACTGTTAGAATGCATAACACACACACACCCCTTCCTGTTCTAGGAGTCACAAAAGGCCTGGATAGTGTCCTATCGTAGGTTGATTGCAGTTCCTCTACCCAAGTATCGTAGCTTGTATATAAACCATCACAAAACAACACACGCCTTTGTGGAAATGCCAAAAATACCATTTCAGAATACACATTATTTGAGAAACAAGTATTTAATGAATAGTGACTTTTATTTTTTCCTGTAATTACTACATGTCATTACAGCTTCTGTTCTGCAGGGGGGAGGGGCGGAAAGGGAAAATTGCACTATAAGCTTTAGGACAGAAACAATGGTGCTTACTGTAAATGCTCTGAAAGTACAGGCTGATATTACTTTCTGTAATGAAGTGAATGAGTATTTATAAAAAGAAATATGAAGACCTGTACATTCCTTCATCATAGCTATCAATGGTGGAAGAGAAACCTTACTGAAAAAAAGAAGGGTGGGGAAAAAAAAAGAGGGAATTTTCCTTAGAGTGACTATTAGGCTTAAACCAATGAGAAGGAGGAGGGCCACTGAAAAGTTAGATGTTTCCTGGGAAGTCAATTTAATTCTTCTTCTTTTTTTTTTTTTAATACCAATGCTATTATTTTTTTAATTGTAAAGTCTTTCTTGTTTTGTTTTGCAAGCACTTTCCTGTACAACGGTATTTTCCTTTCTTTCCAATTGCCTCCCAAATGAAATGGAAAACAAACAAAAAAATCTGTTCCTGCACACGTGGTCTCTCCCATTTGTTGGCATTGTACTTTGTTACCGGCGCGCTTTTCTAGAAACAAACAAAAAACCACTTTGTACACAAGGGATTAATAAACGGAATGATAAAAAAAAATGAATTTTACATGGACACATGTTTCCCCGAGCTTTTGATTTGTCACTCTTTTGTGTGCGAGCAGCAAAGGGACACTGACAAACTGGAACTGGTTCGGAGGAGAGCGATGAGGATGGTCAGGGGTCTGGAAACCAAGTCCTATGGGGAAAGGTTGAAGGAGCTGGGTGTGTTTAGCCTGGAGAAGAGAAGACTAAGGGGAGATGTGATAGCCATCTTCAACTATCTGATGGGCTGTCACATAGAAGACGGAGCTGACTTGTTCTCTGTTGCTCCTGAGGGCAGGACTAAAATCATTGGGCTCAAATTACAAGAAAGTAGATTTCGACTAAACATTAGGAAGAACTTCCTAGGAGTAAGAGCTGTAGGACAGTGGAAGAGACTGTCTAGGGCGGTGGTGGACTCTCCTTCGCTGCACGTTTTCAAACAGAGGCTGGACGGTCCATCTGTCACGGATGCCGTAGCGGTGGATTTCCTGCACTGAGCAGGGGGTTGGAATAGATGACTTCTGAGGGTACTTCCAACTCTAAGATTCTATGGAAAGCTGGCACTTTCAACCTGCATGGTCGAATCTATCACACAAGAAGGGAATTGTAGATTAAGAGCCAGGTCATCAACTTGTGTAAACTGGGCCACAGGTTCATTATTCTCAGTTGGGGAAAGACAGACAATGTGGTCCAATGGGATAAAGCACAAGATGTGTTGACCAAAGTCAAGAATAGATCCACACATCTTTCAGGACGTTGTAGTAATCTTGCATTCAAGCAGGGGTTTGGACTAGATGACCTTCAAGCTCCCTTCTGTAACAGGGGGAGGCTGGCTGGCAAAGCCTGGCCCTTTAAGGTAGTTAGCCACTGCCTGAAGAGGTAGCACAGCAAGGGACCATGTGCTAGCAAGTGCTAAGTGAGCAGCAGGTGCTGAGCATGATGGGGGCAACACTTCAAGGCCTCACAGCTTGCAAGCCTCCACAGGCTAAGTGGAGGGCTCGGAGTCTAGACTGGCTGCGGGAGGGAACATGCCTGGCCTGTGGAGCCCAGGAAAAAGGCTTTATGTGAAGGGAAAGGGTGCTGGTGCATGATTTCAGGAAGGAAGTGCCTGGTCAGGAGAGGCCTAACTTCAGAGGTACTGAGCGGACTGCAGGAATTAGGGATGGGACTTTTGGTTTTGCCGAGAACCGAAAGTACCTGATAATGACTCTATCGGATTAATCCAATATCTCTGTTCTTTCTCCATATTGGAGCTTTTGCACTCGTTTTTTTTTTAAAAATCAGATTTTTTAACATTGCAGTTTTCCCCATCGAAGTCAATGAGGAAAACCGCAATGTTAAAAATCCAATGCTGAGAGAACCGAGAAATCGATAGGCTTGCCCTAGACAGATCTGATACCAACAAAACCGAGAACCGAGATTTTGCCAGAAGTCCCACCCCTAGGACTGTGAACATGGGATACCTGGCTTCAGGAGGAATTGTGCCTGGCAGGAATGCCTGCATCCTGAATTCTAGTGGGACAATGCTGAGGAGCCCTTAACCTGAATATAATGGACTGTTGTGTGTGTGTGCTGATGAATGCTTATGTACTGAGTAATAAGGAGCATTACAGAAGATAAGATCCCATGTGGGGTCTTTGGGGCGGATCCTGAGAATACTTACCCCCAGGGCCCAGACTCAGACGGTGGCCTTGAATAGATCACTCTCTCTCAGCCTCAGTTCACCGCGTATAAAATGGGATGAATCTACTTACCCTGAGGAGATATTATGAGGGGTAAGACCACCATGGGTGCTGCCTAACACAACGCTGAGCTACTGGTTTTCAGTGTTAAACACAAATTGGGTATTGCATCTGGTTATGAAAACTTGCATTCTGATATGGTTGGAGTGCCAAGAAATCATGGTCATGGTCAACACGCATCTACTGCTGCCGTGTAGCCAGCGGCTATGGACGAATAAGTGCATCGCCCCACTTCTGTGGTTATCCGAAAGCCCGTAGAAAAATGGGATATCATCTGGGGAACAGCTGGTGGGAGGGGACTCTCCGATAATTCCAGGAACACACACCAGCATGAACACCTGGAAGAGCAGCTATGGGAATGGAATGGTGTCAGCGATTTTCGTGCAAAAGATTTCCAGTCTAGTAACACCCAAAGTTTATAATGAGCTTTGCACACTTAAAACACCAGGTATGTGAAAAGGGCTATTATTTAATGTAATTTATTTTATTTTATTTTGATCTAATTTATTTATGTTATTAAACTATTTATATATCACCAGAAATGTACCTGGCACTGTACAACTGTTGAAAATAGACAGGGTCCCTGCCCCAAGGGGCTTATAAGCTAAGAGAGATGAGGGAGGCGAGACAAGGGCTGGGGTCAGCAGAGAGAGAGAGAGAGAGAGAGAGAGAAGGATACATTCATGAAGGCGCGAGGTTGCAGGTACATCCGCTTAGCTTAGTTACAAAGGGGAGGGTGATGGTGGGGCCAATCCCCATGCCCCGCGGATTCCGCACGCAGCTGACATGCGTGCACATGCACGTGTCCATTGGGAATGGATTGCGCCACACAGAACCCACACGGAGTCCACATGGCGTGGTTTGGAATTGTGGCGGATGGGAAAAACAGGCAGGGGACTAAGGGAATGAGGCGCTACGGAAGGCCTGACGGAAGCGTGTAGTCTTCATCCATGAACATCGAGGGGAGTTTTGTCATTGCCTTCAATGGGTCTAGGATTATAGCCGCCCGTAACCAGCGTAGCCCCTTGAATGTTCTTGACAGTTTACAGCAGCAGAAGATCTGGCTTAGCCCTCTGATGCAGAGAGAAGATCACTTTTAGAGATGTATGGGAAAGAGGTAAATACAGCATTAAGGGGATGGATATCTTACAAGAGAAACATTACCAGGTCATGACACATTCTAGTGATATCCCTGTTTCTAATGGATTTCCCATATACAGATTTCGAGCTTCTCCTCCCTCCCCCTTTCGGTTGGGGTCCCCCAAGGCTCTGTCCTTGGCCCTCTCCTCTTCTCTATTTACACCCTGTCCCTTGGCAAAATGATTGCCTCCCACGGATTCCAATATCATCTCTACGCTGATGACACCCAACTCTATCTTTCTACCCCCTCTCTCTCCTCTTCTGTCCGCTCACACCTCGTCAACTGCCTCTCTGATATCTCCGCCTGGATGTCCCGACGTCAACTCAAGCTCAACATGGCCAAGACCGAACTCCTCATTTTTCCTCCCTCCCCTTCCTCTCCCTCTAACCTGCCCATCTGCATCGATGGAGTCACCATCCATCCTGTTCTCCAAGCCCGTAGCTTGGGCTTCATCTTTGACACGCACCTCTCTTTTAAACCTTACATTGACTCTGTTGCCAAATCCTGCCGATTCGCCCTCCATAACATTGCTCGGATCCGCCCCTTTCTCTCTACCTCCTCGGCCAAAACCCTTGTTCATGCCATGGTTATCTCTCGCCTCGATTACTGCAACCTCCTCCTTGCTGGCCTCCCTCGCTCTCACCTGTCCCCCCTTATCGCAATCCAAAACTCCGCTGCCAAGGTCATTCACTCTGCCCGTCGCTTCGACCATGTGCAGCCTCTCCTCTTCTCTCTTCACTGGCTCCCCCTTCCTGAACGTATCCTGTTTAAACTCCTGGTATTCACGTTCAAAACACTCCACAACCAAGCTCCCCCTTACCTCTCGGACCTAATCTCCCTACGCACTCCTGCACGCGCTCTCCGCTCTTCCTCTGTCCCCTCCCTCACTCTCCCTCGTTTCTCCTGCTCACCTAACCGCCTTCGACCCTTCTCCCTCGCTGCCCCCCATGCCTGGAACTCCCTCCCTACCCACATCCGCCTTGCCCCCTCCCTCCGCTCCTTCAAATCCCTCCTCAAGACCCACTTTTTCCTCGCCGCCTTTCCCAATGCCTGCTAGTCGTTCCCCATATACTTACTGTCTGCCCTCCTCTGCAGACTGCTGCAACCAACCTGATTGTAACCAAGCCAAGCACACGCACCTGAGACTTCGCATCCACCTGAATGTTTGTTTGTCTTCTCCCCTGTCTCTCCCACTGTCCCCTCTCCCTGTCTCCCGCTCTTTGTCTTTTAGATTGTAAGCCACAGGCAGGGACCACGTCCATTTCTATGTTCTGTATGGCACCAAGTACATGACTGGCGCTATACAAATGTTTATAATAGTAATGATAATAATTTATAAGAGGAGCTAATGAGGTTAATGGAAATGTGGCTGCACCCTTGAGATTTTCTGGCCTCTGGAATGGCTTTTCGGATTGATTTCCTCTAAACAAATGGATTGTCTCATCTCCTTCCCCCCCCCCCCACTCCAGCTATGAGCCCCTGTGGTAATTTTTGTCTGGGTTAAAGATGGCCAGGGGTAGATTTTTAATTTTTTTATCGCAATGACTCTGGATGGGAGAGATGGTGTGACAATAACCACAAATTACTGGATCCTCTCACAGCCTCTCTGATTCCTGGATGATCCTCCTGGTCACTTCCTCAGTGTTCGGCTCTGACTTCAATATTTTCCAAGTTGGATTCTCATTTTCTGCTGACCAGAATTGACCAGACCAAAGAGAATGGAGTGCCTTGCCTGCAGTACATTTTCCAAGTGGTTATCCACTCCACCCTCTTTTTTTGTGATCATCTCAAAAGCTCTCTAATGAGGGTTGGGAAAGCACTAATCTGTGTTTATCAGCCCCAGTTTGAACTGGGTCTCTGAGCTACTCGATTTGCTAACACATGGGGTGCTACCAGACATAACAATAAACGAGTGTAAATCCCCCATATGCTGAAAGAGGTGACAGCTAGAGGTGTGCAGTTTTATGTTGTTTGCTTAATTCCAAAAAGGAATGACGCCCCAATCATTTTTGGAGTTAAGGTAGCGACAGTGAAGTACGAAGATAATGACCATTCTTTGCCTTCATTTGTTGTTCCTATTTTTTTTTCATTTCATTTTTTAAGAATAATTTTAAAAATTGCACCTGCGCAAAATGCCCACTAGGGCCGTTCTGAGAAAGCCCTTTTCCAAAATGGCGCCGATGTTGCCAGTGCCATCTTAGAAAAGGGTTGTGCATGCGCGGAACGGCCCCAGATGCTATTGTGCATGCGCAGTGATTTTTTATTATTATTATTATCTTTAACAAAATGAAACAAAAATGCACAAAAACAATCAAACGGGCTATTTGGCCCCCTTCTGATTCCTATCTGACCCCTGGATCCAGTCTCTACCCTTAAAGCACTGAAAGACTGAGGTAAGGGAAACGGTGTGGCGATGAGGACAAGACATACACCCAAGCAGAGGGGTGTGAAAATTGTTTCCCCCCTTTTTAGTAACTAAAATGAAAGGGGCCCCATTTGTTTTGGTTACAAAAGATACAAAAACGGATGAATGAACAAACTATTTGTTTTCTTTCATCCATTTTCATTTTAATAATAAAAAATAATATATCTATATATATTTTTTAAATGAGTGCGCATGCGCAGAATGGCCACCTGGGCTGTTCTGTATATGCGTACCTTTTCCAAAATGGTGCTGACACTGCAAGTGCCATTTTGGAAAAGAACTGCTCATGCACTGAGTGTAGGGCTGAATGGAATAGTACATCCGGGTATTTGGACCGATTTTTGAAGTTCCGAATAGTCGGTCCGAGTACTCGGAGGCAATTTGGTACTCTTGCGGAAGCTTTGAACTTTGGACAGCGAAGCACGGAATGCTGGAGAACTTTGGAAACTTCGCAAAGTTGTTGTAAAGTTCTTGAACCCACAGCCAAAGCACTACCCAGAAAAGCAGGCTAGCAAGAGTGGGACAATCACTCCAGAAGACAACCCAAAAAAGTGCAAAATCCAAAAAAACAAACAAACCCAACAGTAGTGTACCCACAGCATGGCGCACCATCAGCAGTGAGTGCACCCACTTTATCATTATGCCAATCAAGCAGAGCACAAAAATGCAGGCTAGCAAGGGACATTCACTCAAGGAGAATACAACAACCCCCGCAAAACAGTCTGTAACTGCATGGAGACATAAATCCCACCAAAAAAAGCCAGCAAGCCCAGGCACCAGAAGCTGTCACCAGACATTCACACTCCTCACCCTCCAGGGGCACCCTCTTCCTTGGCGTGGCATTGTGGCAATGGTAACTTGAACAGACCAAGCAAACTTGGGAAGTAGAGGCAGGCAGGGAGATCCGTCCTCGTGGTGCCAAGTGCCGCAACCAAGCAGCAGGCAGCAATGTGGCACCCAATTACTTTTTTGTAAAAAACCTGAATGGCATGGTAAAGGGTAATGTAACCCCCATCCCCCACCATTGGCCCTATGGACAGTACAGGCCAAACCATACCAGGTCAGGCCAGGCCAGGCCAGGCCAAGCCAGGCACCTCTCTCCCCCACTCAGCTGATTACTTACAGACCCAGCAGCACTGTAGCATGCACCGCAGCCAAATTCACCAAAGAGAATGGGGGAAATGGTTGCAGTGCAGACACTTTTATTTTGCCCTGCCGGCCAATTCCAAAGCTGAGTGACCATCTGACTTGGCCAGCTAATCAAAACTTGCCATCTGGTTTACCATCGCTCAATTGTCCCCTCCCGAATCCCCCTCCAACCAAATATAGCACTAAGTTTCATTTCCAGAAGAAGCTCAACTGTCCACCAGCCCCCACCCCACCGCCCCATCCCTCACACACAGAGGTTTCCAAAGTTTTCAGAATAATGGCCTTGGAACTTCGGAATTCGGCCTTTCCGAACCGAATACCTTCATATTCGGCAAATTCCGAACTTTTCCGAAGACTTCGTTTCAACCCTAACCGAGTGCCCTGGCGGGGAGCGCTAAATAATAAAATTTAAATAAATAAGTAAATAAATAATAATAAATTATTATAATTATTTTTTTAAAAGACCCACCCCCTCCAAACAGTACGGTCATTTGTGAAAACAAGGGGGTTTTTATAAATGAAAACAGTAGGGGTGTTTCTGCACACTCCTCAAAGATAGCAGAGCTCCATGAGCTGAACCCTCCCTACTACTAATCATTTCTATAGAGCTACTAGGCGCAGGCAGCACTTTATGGACACAGGTTTTCAAAGACAGGTCCCTGCCCAGTGGGCTTGCAATCTAAGATGGACAAGTATGAAGGGAGCAACACACAGGGCAAGACAGACACATACATATTCCCTATTTTACAGATGGGGAGACTGAGGCTGAGAGGTTGTGACTTGCCCAAGGCCACCCAGTGAGTTCACTGGTTAGGGTGAGATTCAAACCCTGGTCTCCCAGGTCCAGGACCTTAGCCACTACACCACACTGTCTCGCCCCTCTCTTCCCCTCTCCTGAAAGCACCCCCCTAAGCGCACGCACGCGCGCGCACACACGCACACGCACATGCACGCACGCACATGCACGCGCACGCGCGCACACACACACGCGCACACGCACACGCACGCACGCACACGCACGCACACCTCCTACTCATCCCACAGAACTGGTTCTAATTCTCAATAGTTTGCCCATGGGAGGGAGACTAAGGTTCTCCACCCCTGGCCTTAGTGAACAGAAGCAGGTTTTAGTTAATTGTACGAAATGGCAATTATTCACATATTGGCCAGTGCTTAGCATATAAATGAATTCATCCTTGAAGGAAAAGCTCAGAGACAAAGGAACAGACCTGCAGCCCAGTCTCTGCGGTGTAATCCTCCAACACAAAGCCTGTGTGTGCAGTGACATCTCCATTCTTCCTTCAATAAAATGGGTTCCTCGTCCCCCATTCATACGTTGATCCATCTTTATCCTCCTCCTGCTATCCTCAGCTCCCCGACTTCAGAGGAACAATTAAATTAATCAAGTCTTTGTCCCTTTGGCCCATGCTAATCAGTTCTTGCTAGCTGCTGACCTTCCTCTTTGACGCCGTTCATCGCACTACACAGAAGGGAAGGATTTAAATTAGATTCTTCACTGGCTCTTACTCGGGCCACTTTCAGACCTGCCCCTCCCATGCGTATTCTGGCTGTGGGAGAGAATGGCAAGCAGGGGTGTAGCTAGGTTGGAATGGGCCCAGGGACAAGAAATGGACTTTGCCCCCCCCCCCCGCCCATCACCATAGACTCCCCTGCCCCTCTCCCTCCCCTCTTTCCTCACCTCAATGTCCTTATTGCATAAAACTGTCAACAAACGTACTTATTAAATTAAAACATGTACTCAGCTACTGCAATGGCCTCTTCCTTGCTTTTAGCTATGGAAACACAGAAATAGTAACATATGGCCTCCCCCTGAGCCCCTCCTGATTTCTCAGCCCCCTCCCCCCAGAGAACCCCCTCCTGTTCCCCCAGCTCCGTCCCCCCACAGACCCTCCCTCCTGTTCCCTCCCCCGAGTCCCCTCCTGCTCCCTCCTCCCACAGAGCCCCCCTCCTGCTCGTTCAGCCCCCTCTCACCACACAGCCCCCTCCCCCCACAGACAGGGCCAGATTTAGGAATGTTTCACCCCAAGGCCCTTCTCAGGCTGCTGCCCCCCCCACAAGCAAAGCCCCGCCCCCCCACTGTGCAAAACAGACAAGCAGGTGTACAAAATATGCAAGATATACAGAGCTGAATAGACACAGCATAAGCCAACGCACCAGGCGAACATTCCAGGACCTTCAGTATGACCTTCAGAAATTGATTTCAAAACTTATGAGATCAGAGATGGGGATGGGGCAACTACAAGGATGTACCAGAATCCAAGAAGTCTGTCTCCACCAAGTTTAGGAGCTTGGGGTTTCTGCTCTAGCAGTGCAAACACCTGTGACCTTCTTCACCTGCTCATGCCCCTCCTCTCAAACACCCTGGCCTGGAAGAAGATCAGTGGGGAACTAGCCCTCATACTCCACACTAGGGTTGCCACCTTTTGCCATTTGACCCCAAGACTCCTATAGGCCAAATGCGAGTCTCAGGATCAGATTGCAAAAGATGGCAACTAGGGTTGTCACTTACGCAAATATTTAAGGAATGCTTATGAAAAATACATGTTGCAGGGCCTGCATTGATGACTAAGGTGCAAATGCAGGTCCTGCAACATGTATTTTTCATAAGTGTTCCTTACACATTTGCATAGGTGGCAACCCTACTCCCACCCCCTTGCAAATTGCCTATTCCATCCCTACCCCAGGTTCCCTTGTTTTCTACTCCCCACCCCAAAGAGCAGTATGATTCCTCCCCCCAAATCCCAGCATTTGAGGACGTGCATGAATAGAATGCCACAAACAAAACTCCAACCCCAAGGATGTCTCAATGTTCAAAAATCATGAGCTGGGCCCTAAAAATCATGAAACTTAAATAAAAAGAACCCAAATGTTTCTAGGCTTGGTACTCTCCCATTGGTAAGAATGGGAGGGGCCACTCGAAGAAGAACAGAAGGTTGCTGCCTTGTAAACAAGGTTCTTCAAGATGGCGCCGAACATTCTCACAAATGCCCACCCTTTGGAAGGAACTGTTGGGTATCTATGAGTGGGAAGGACGTGCTTTATATACTGGGGTGGGGGGTTTGAGACTGTCACGGGGTGATTTTTCAAACTAGTGAGCTTGATATATGCTGGTAGAGAAGGGTGCACAAGCAGAGACCCATTTGTGAGAATGTTCGGAACCATCTCGCTGAACCTTCTTTACAAGGCAGCAACCTTCTGCTGCAAGGCACAGCCTGCCTGGAGGGTTTTTTTTTTAAAAAAAAAGCTTCAGAGCAGCCTGCAAGGAGTCAGGGAGGGAGCGCGCAGCGGGAGAACGGCTTCGGCTTCGCACAGTAAGTGTAGGGGGGGCTTCTCAGGCTGTGGGGAGAACGTCAGCCGGCAGGGGGGGGGCCAGCAGAGCTGAGCCGCAACTATGAGGGGTTTTGTGTTTTTTTTAAATGGGACAGGCGGCCATGCAGCACCACAGTGGGCTTAGCTGCCATAAGGATGGGCCCCCAGCCACGGTGGGCCCTGGGACAAATGTCCTACCTGTCCCTATGGTAGCTATGCCCTTGATGGCAAGCCAGGATATGCATGAGGTGCCGCCGGTCTGAAAGCCCCCCCCTTTCTGTACAGATCCTGCTCTATATCTGGGGGGTGTTTGCCGACAAAGTTGCGCAGGGCAGGGGGCGGAGCTTTGAGACCAGTCGAACCCCACACATATTCTGACTTGTGCATTCCCTTCCACAGCCAGACTATGCATGGCGGGGTGGGGGGCAGGTGTGAAAGCGGCCTAGGTATAGCGGGGAGTGGTGGCTGGCTTCATGGGGACAAATTGGCAAACCTGCCGCAAGACCTAATGCCGATACTGATGTTCCTCAGAGGAAGGTTCAGTAATTGCACCCATTCTTAGCACTGGAAACTCTCCCAGTTATACAAATGTGTAATGTCTTATATGTATTTTATTTATTTTATTTTATTTATTTATTTATATAAAAATAGTATCCCAACCCTCCTGCCCACAGGGGAGCCTGAGGCGGCAAACAACAAAGATAAAAGAATAAAACAATAAACAAATTTTAAAAGTTACAAATTTCTCATGTGCAGGGAAAAACAACCCCCTCCCAACCCCACCCCACCCCCCTTGCCAAAAGCCTGGTGGAACAGCCAGGTCTTACATAAAAGTCAAAATGACAGGAGTGTGGGGGCCAACCGAGCCTCCTCTGGGAGTGAATTCCACAGCACAGGGGCAGCCACCCAAAAAGATCTAACATTGGTGGCCAGTGTCACCCACCTCGCCCGGGGAACCTCTAAAAAGGCTCCCCCAGATGATCTCAAAGGGTGCACAGGCACATGGGGAGTGAGGCGGTCCCGCAGATAAGTAGGGCCCAGGCCATGAAGGGCTTTAAAGGTTAAAACCAGCATCTTGAATCTGGTCTGGCGCTTTATAGGCAGCCAGTGCAGAGCCCGGAGTACAGGTGTCATGTGCTCCCTGCGACCCGCCCCCGTAAGGAGAGGGACCATGGTATTCTGCACCAGCTGCAGCCTCCAGATACAGCGCGTTGCAGTAATCCAGCCTCGAGGTGATGGAGGCATGGATGACAGCGGTGAGGACAGAGTCTGAGAGATATGGACGAAGCCGCCGGACAAGATGTAACTGCCGAAACGCACTCCCCGCCATGGCCACAACCTGAGATTCCAAGATGAGCTGTGAATCGAGGAGCACACCCAGGCTCCGCACTTAAGAGACCATGGTGAACCCCTCCAACAAGAGGACATTCAACCACCCTCAGGCCCTCCAAGCCCTCGCCTACGAACACCACCTCCGTCTTGAAGGCTTGGTTCAAAGAATTCTTGGTGCAAAGAATTCTTAGAAACATAGAACAAAGAGTTGTAAGGCCACAAACCACTTACTCCATATTCAAGCCACAAGCCATTTATATGGCTAAATAATATATATTTAAAAGGCTGTTGTTCCTACCATACCGAGTTGTGACCCCTGCCATGCCGTCAGTCTGGAGCACCCTCCTGTGGGGCCACCAGGCCTGCCAATCTGAATAGCACAGTCAGGAATCAGTCCAGCCGTCCTTTAGACATGCCGGGCAGCCTGATTCTGCCTGGGGATCGGGGAGGGGGCGGGGCTGGGCAGCGGGGCATGATGTGCTGCCGCACAGTCCCGTCCCCACACGCTCCCCCAGCCCCCCGCTGCCCAGCCCCGCCCCCTCCCCGATCCCCAGGCAGAATCAGGCTGCCCGGCATGTCTAAAGGACGGCTGGACTGATTCCTGACTGTGCTATTCAGATTGGCAGGCCTGCAGTCCCAGCCGCTGCACCTGATCCCAGACCATGGCCACGATCCAGCCAGGCTGCAGGTCACAGACGTTACCTGTGGCCCGTCTAGGACCGCAGCCAATCAGACCACGCTTGGGGCCCGATCCCACCACGTTTTCAGACCTCCATGGGGCCGGAGGTCCGAAAGCATGGTCAATGAGATTCCCACCAGGTATTCACTGGGGTGAACATCTGGCGGAAATCCCTTTAGACGTTACGGTACGAACGGCCACCACAGGGGATTCCCTGTGGGAGACCGTTGTATCGTAATGTCTGAAATTACCCCAAGCGCCACTCTTGTTCCTATCACAGGGGCGTGCAGGGAGACGTTCTCAGTTGCTGCCCCAGTGCTGTGGAGCTTCCTCCCCCTGGAGGTTTGTCTGAGTTGGAACCTGAGCATCTTTTGGACATGGTGTAAGACTTTTCTTTTTAGTAAACATTTGGTGGGCAGGAATAGGGATTGGATGGGAAGTTGTTGGGTATTTGGGACTGGGTAGAGGTTTCTGTTGGGTTCTGTTTTAATGTCTTTTAATTGTATTTTCTGGTTGGTTGTTTTTTTTGCAAGCCGCCCTAAGCTTTCAGGGAAGTAAAGTAAAATGTAAGCAAACCAACCAACCAAATGAATAAATAAGCAATGTGTCAAAAGCCTAATTTCTAGCATCCATAACTAACTAACTAACTAACTAACTAAATTCTGGCCACTGAGCAAAAACAAAGAGATTTCTGAAATGCATCTCCTGCTTAGACTGCCATGTTCCTGTCCCCTTCTGTTCAGAATTGACTGCCACATTTTAAATAAAATAATAATAATAATAAATGATAGTAAGAATGATATGTGCCACCTTGGCACTTTGCATTGCAAGTCTATATATGACAAGGGAACCTGGCTATAAGACCACGTTCTAACAAACAAGTAAACTGAAGCAACGACTTCAATTTAATTAAAGCGAACAATGTCGACAGAAGTAGCGCTATGTCAGTCTCCCCCCAGCTGACACACAGCGTGTTAAGAGACATGATGGGGGTCTGGTTCAGCCTGCTATGCCCCGCCTGGGCCAGCACCTCACCCAAATGTCTATTTCTGAGCCGCCAGATGTGGGCCCGGTACAGACCTCGGTGGGGTAGGCAGCTGGCCTGGAAAGAACTGGGCCCACAGTCTGGGACCAAGGGTCGCCCAGGCGAGCCATAGCAGAATGAAACGGGCAGGCGCACCTCTTTCCGCCTTGGTTTGGCTGGGGGGGGTGGGGTGCCATGGCCATCAGCCATGGCTACCCATCATGGGAGGTGGGGAATCTCTGGTCGCGGTGCAGAGTCAGGGCCAGTCAGCCACATGTCAGTCCCTGCCCTCCCTCCCCAGCCAGGTCAGACCAGGGAAACGTTTATTCCATTCTCTGAGTTGTCCCAGCCGGAGGCAGCCTTCACACCCTGGGACATTCAGGTGGCATGCCAGTATTAGCACCCATAATGATTGCTGTCTGTGGTCGCCACCCTCACACTGACAAGTGTTCACACAGTTACTTCGCATACAAACCGAAAGGGATCCTTGTAGCAGCTGGGCAGTGAGTGCTGTCAGGATCGGGCCCCCAAAGTACTTAATCACTCTGGGAATTTCCTTATTAAACAATTTATTTGCATACAGTTAGTCCTCCGCGTTATTCTATATTGGGTATGCAACCCCTCCAGCCCCCAGGCTAACTAGCCCCAAGCAGAACCAGATATCAGTCCACTGGTTTGCAAACAATAAACAGTGTTTACCACGATCTTCAGGTGGGTTCTGAAGTCTCCTCTTGGTCAGGAGCAACAACAGGCTTTTCTAGTCCCAGGTAGCTTTTCCTTCCAGGAATCCAAGACATCTGACAGCCACAGCAGAGGTCTTTCCCATCTGGAGTCCAATAGCAGACTGAGGCGTGGCTGCCTCAGCACTTCCTTTATAGCTGGGTGGCCCCGCCCAGCAATTTCCTCTTCTGGTCTACCCACCTCTGCTTCTTTTAAAGGGCCAGCAGCTCTCTCAGGCTCCACTCTGTTACAATTATGTACTTCTTATTTTCAGGAATATATACTTCTCTTCCTACTCTGTAATAATTCCACTTTTAGGGCTCTGTTCATGTGAACACTTCAGGAGTAAAACCAAAGTAAGGCCTAGCTACTTTGAATTAAATGTTCATTGGAATGTGGTCCATGAAACCCTTGCTATATAATGATTCCTTCCTCAAGGTAGGGGTAAAACCGAAACATCGTCCTGGTTCTGATTCCGTCAGAACTGGGCATTTCATTCAGTCTAATCGGAACTCGGATCAAACTGTCATTAAGTTCTAGTTTCAATCGGACCAAAATGTGGTGTGTTTTTAAAATGGCCTTTTGCCCATCTTGTTCAGCGGGAACTGTTGTGCATATGCACAGAATCATGGTCTTCATTTTGCGTATGCACAAAATGGCCTTGTTGGAATTCCGACTGAAAAATTATTTTGACTGGAATTCTGATTGGAATTCTGAGAGACATTTTGATTTTTGCAGAACTTTCCCACAAAATGGAAATGGATTTCTCGAAGCAGTCCTGCTTGGGAAATGAGGCCTCTTAGATGGGAGTGAGTGAATAGCAAGCAATGGATCACTCCCTTCTGACCTGGTGCTCACTTTTCTGAGGCAACTGAAGACAGAATGCTGGGTTGGATGGACCATTGGTCAGACCCAGTACAGCACTTCTTATATTTTTAGGGATTTTTCCAGGTCAATATATTCTTGCCCTGGTGACACAAACTACCGGAAGTGACTAGCCCTGGTATAATGATCAAGTTATCAGTTCAATCCTGACATGCATTTAGCTTCCTTCCTGCCTGCCTTTCAAGACCCAAAGCCTGGCTTGCACTGTGAATGGCGGCAGTGTTGAATAGGACAACTTCAGTATAACAAGCACTCTGATATAATGAACCTTTTCCTTGCTCCTATGGAAACTTGCTATCATGAAGTTGCCGTGCATTTCCATAATCTGGTGTTTTTTTAAAAAAAATACCCCTCGTTAAAAGAAAGAACACATCCAATTGCACACTGAGACGATAAACCTATTTAAACATTCCAACACATGAAGAACATTTTATTCTTTCTGTCAAGCAAAAGCAATTCTGCAGGAAGCTGCACCCTGCCGCTTCAGCTAAGCAGTGAGTAATCACTTCAGAGGAGGGGCTTTTGTGAGTGCAAAAACAAGAGTGGGCATTGATGTGGGAGGAAAGGGACCAGCAGTGCAATAAACAGGATGCCATCCTATGGAGGAGCACCCTGGGGTTGCTAAACGATGCAGTCGTTTCTTTGAGCTGGCACCAGAGGGAGCTGCAGGTTTGATTTAATGCTGAATAAATTCAGCAGGGCCCTGCGAATCTCCTAGCTCTCACCTGATTGGGACGGGGTGCACATTTCGGAGGGGAGCGTTTGTGGTTTTGCAGGGCACTGACTTTATTTGTCTCAACGGGATGAAGCTGGACAGCGGGTTTTATTGCTTGGTGGTGCCGGAGTCACCTTCCAAGTGCTATTTATGGTGGAAGTGAAAACCACCTTCAAAATTAACAATAGATGACTATAAATCTTACTCAGTTACCTAGCAACTAACACAATAAAACTCCCAAAGGTTAAAAGGAGGGGGATTTGTTTAGCAATACCTTGGTTGGTACATAATGGCCCATTTTGCATTCTGAATGGGGGGCAAGAAAAAGAGAGAGAGAATTAAAATTACGGCTCCTGACAAAGCTTGGGAAACTATCAAATGATTCCAATGTGCCTGAATCCGAGCATCCCAGCAATGCGAAAGCAATGATCCAACCGTAGTCAGATGGTTGGGATAATTAGCATGACAAGGCTGCATTGCATTCTGGGCACAAGCTAAGGAATCTTGCTGTGTTGCTAAGATGACTTTGTCCCCGTTTCAGACGTTCACCAAAGAACTGGGTAAGCTCTACCAATATGAAAACCATGACGGGCAGGAAAAGCCCATGAAGGGCAAAAAGCATAAAGTAATAGGACACGTATCATCTGGTTCCAATAATTAAAGGGTTTTTTGCATAATTTTCTCTACTTTTCAATAACTGAGAGCTCTTCGTGACTGAAGGGAGACCACCTGATATTGTCTGCTTGAGGACGGGCCCCAGGGAGGCCATATCCCTCCATAAAGGAAGGGGGATTGGTAGCAAAAAGAGAAAACCATGAAGTAGATCACCATTTTATGGTACAATCCATCACCTGTTCTGGCCTTTGGAGACACTTAGCTGGTTTCCCTTGCTCTCCTTTTGTTATCAAAAGGGCTTAAGACAATAGCACTCAGGAGTTTATGGCATAATAAATGGTCTAAGGAATTCAGTCAGGCTGGAAGTCACCTGAGCAGACGTGGGGCACAGGGAACGACAAGGAAATAGAGTGGAAGAACAGCAGCGGAATCCTACAATGACTCAAGCTTGGACTGCAGTAGCAATATAAACCACTATAAAATCAATTTTAAAGGGGAAGGTAAAAAGGGAGGACAAATATATTAATAGGAACTGGTAGGGGATCCTAAAAGCACCTAGACAATAAGTGAGTTTTCAGGTGCTTTTTAAAGGTGAGGAGGGAGAAACTATGATAGATATCTGGGGGGAGCAAGTTCCGCAGTAAGGGGCCACCGAACCGAACCGAACTTCCGAACCGAACTCGATTTTTGAACTGAACCAGATTTCCGAACTCGGTTCTGTTCACCCATCCCTAAAAGATAATATTCCATTTAGTTCAATGGGGTTTGAATGTCCGAACTCTGTTCGGAAGTTCGGACCAAACGCGAATAGTTTGGTCAACCGAACCGAACTTCTGAACCGAACTCGATTTTCGAACCGAACCGAATTTCCGAACTCGGTTCTGTTTTCCCATCCCTAGTCAGCAGCCATGCTGTCGTATTCTGAACAAGCTGCAAGCAATGGAGAAACACTGCTAGTGGGAGACCTGGTCTGCCTTCTTCCTTAATTTTGTCAGTATGAAATAGAAAATCCATGGTTAGAATCTGGCACAGTCTATTCCAGTGGGGGAGATCTTTTTCCCACCCAGGGGCCACATGAAAATTAATGCAAGCTTTGAGGGCCACACAGAATTTGGGGGTGGAGTGATTAAGGGGTGCGCTTAGGAAGAAGAAGGTTCTGATCATGGATGTGTGCTATAGGTGACTAGTAACTGTTGAAAGGGGAGGCACAGGAGTCAGGGTAGGGCAGGGGTTCTGTGGGTTTATAGGGCTTCTGAAAATTGGGGGTGGGGGGCACAAACCTCCTCCACCAATGAGCCACCTACGATCTGTACTATAGTTTTGTCTCATATCCTTGCATACTTATTTCTGTTTCCTTACTCTGATATCAGTCTTTCAGTGTTTGGGGGTAGGAACTAGGACTGCGCAGCACGCCTATCATCCACTTTTGTTTTCTATTACACAAACCCCTTTGTTTGGTTTTTTTCATAAATGCCCCCTATTTCCTTTTTACTTGTGTTTTTTTTACTTAAAAATTATTCTTTTAAAAAGCAACAACCCCCCCCCCCCCGTGCATATGCAAAATGGCCACCAGACCATTCTGCCCATATGTAGTCCTTTTCCAAAATAGCGTTGACAGTGTCAGCGCCATTTTGCAAAAACATCCGCTGGTCTGCGCATGCAGAAAATGACCACTGTGCATGTGAAGACTAACTGCCCTTTTTCAAAATGGCGCCAATGCTGCCAGTGCTGTTTTGGGAAAGGGAACACATGCGCAGAATGGCTCTGTTGGCCATTCTCCTTATGCACAGCTTTTATTTTATTCTTATAACCAAAACCAATGCTTTTTTGTTCATTTTTGTCCATTTTCGTTATCTTTCTCATCTGATTTTGAATTTTAATTCCTAACACGAACACAGGGAAACACTGGCAAAATACTGGCACAACACAGCAGCAAGGAGTTCCCAGGGTTAACATGAGATGGGAGAAAACACAGTCTACAATGCACATCAAGCTTAAAATGAATAATGTATAAACCCCAAACACAGGGAAACACAGAAAACACTGACAAAACACAGCAGCAAGGAGTTCCCAGGGTTAACATGGAAGAAAACACAGTCTGTTGCTGGGTGGGATGCAGGGTGGGGAACAGCCTAGGGGTGGG
>QEPC01006549.1:4225758-4250852 GCA_003113815.1 Sphenodon punctatus | reverse complement strand
CCCCGCCGGACAAGGGGGCTCCCCCTGCGCCCTGCCCCCGCCGGACAAGGGAGATCCCCCTGCTGCGCCCTGGCCCCGCCGGACAAGGGGGCTCCCCCTGCGCCCTGCCCCCGCCGGACAAGGGAGATCCCCCTGCTGCGCCCTGGCCCCGCCGGACAAGGGGGCTCCCCCTGCGCCCTGCCCCCGCCGGACAAGGGAGATCCCCCTGCTGCGCCCTGGCCCCGCCGGACAAGGGGGCTCCCCCTGCGCCCTGCCCGGGAGCCTCTTGCGCCCTGCCCTCCGCTGGAGTGATCGCTCCCAGCGCCACCTCCTCCAGGATCTCCTGATTCTCCCTTTGTCCAGAGCAGCTGCGCTCCGGGGCGCCTTGGGCACCTCGCTACCCCCTCTGTTCCCAGCCTCGGGGAACAGGTAAACCCTCGCCTCCCCTCGAGCCTGCTCCCTCCTGCTGGGCCAGCGGCCAGGGGGGCTAAGGGTAAGGAAGGAGGCTCTGTCCGGCTTGACCACTTGGAAGAGAAAACCTAATCGTCTGGTTGTTGCCATGTGCTTTTTCTTACAAGTTGGCCGGCGCGGGGGAGCCGGAGAGAGGCCAGCCTTGCAATGCCTGCGGTGACCAGTGCCCTGGCTTCGCCTTGCACAAGTGGAGGTAAGGGAAGGCTTCTTAGTACTGATTGGTTCTGTTGGAGCAGCAAAGTGCCTGGTGCTCAACCAGTGTGGTGGAGTGGATACGGTATCGTACTTGGGTCTGTCGAAGCCTGGATTCAAATCCTGCCCTAGCCATGAACTCGCTGGGTGGCCTTGGGCAAGTCACAACTGGTCAGCCTCAGTTCCTCATCTGTATAATGGGAATGTGTGTGTGTGTGTTTCCCTGTGACCCCCTCACCCTTGTCCGTCTTCGATCGCAAGGCCACTGGACAGGGCCCTGTGACTGTCTCTTAAATCTGTGCTTGTAAAGCTCCATGTACGCTCTGTAGTGCTATAGAAATGATCTGTCGTTTAGGGCAGATCCCCGCTCCGAGGAGCTTACAATATAGGATGGACAGGGGTCGGGGGAGAGATGAACAGGCTTAGCGAGAGACAGGGAGACGTTCCTGGGGCTGAGATGCTGTAGGTGCATGTGCTTGGCTTAGTTGCAAAGGAAGGACGGGGAACTTGGAGGCCCAGACGGTATAAGGAGAAACATCAATGAGCAATTGATGAGGGCGAGGAGCTGGAGCTGGGGTGAGGAGGGGACCCTCAGGGCCCGAATGCAGGGTTGGCATGAGGGTATTTCGCCCCTTCCCCCTGTCGTGAAGTTTGGCAACGGCTGGATCAGGGCAGGAGAAGCAGCAGCAACAGCTGGAGGGGGCGGAAGAGGTGCCCCCCCCCTTCAACTTGCCGCCCTCAGTGGCCCCTTTCCTCCAATCCAGTGCAGAATTTAGGCAGCTGCAGGATTGAGGGCAAGAGAGGGGGTGGCAAAAGCTGGATCAGGGGTGGAGCCACCTAGGGGACACCTCTTCCACCCCTGTTCAGCTTCTGCCGCCACCTCCTGCCCTCGATCCTGCTGCCACTGCCGTAAAACCTCACGCTGGACCTGGGAAAGGGACGCCTCTCCTGTGTCCCCCTTCAGTTCAGAGCTTCTCGATAAGCTGCAGTGGGGCAGCTGAGCTGGATGGGGGGTGGGTGAGAGAGCTACCCCCTGCCTAATGGTAGCACCGGTTCTGGGGGTCAAATGTGGCCCATGGCACATTTTTATGTGACCCCTTTCCAGTTCCTGGCTCTGGCTCTTGGGTCCAGTTCCACCGACAGCCACTAAAGAAGTGAGCTCAGGGTAAGGGAGGAGAGTGCACCCAAGGAGAGGGGACAGATCCATGGCACAGATCCATGAGCTTGGTCAAGGGAGGCCAGACCGGGGTGCATGCAATCCACATGAACCAGACATCAGGGTTTCTACTACTGGCTCCAGTCTAGGACCCTCCCATTGAGTCCCAGCCCAAGGGCACCTCAGCTCCTCGTCTCGGAAACGGAGAGAAGCACTCCCCTTTAGAAAGAGTCTTCCCTGCCGTGCTGGAGGAGCTCTCCTGCCTGTCTCTTCCCTGGAGATGCTCCCTGGTGCAGTAGTCCCATTCCCCTCCCCAGAGGTGACCTTTGGGAGGTTAGCCCTCCCCTACTCCACACACTGTGATCTCCTGGAGACTAACTTGTGGTCTACCAGTACCTCTTGACCGCCCCAATCTAGGTCATCATTCTCCTGAGTTCACCCACGACCCCCAACGTATGTGCAGCTCTTGGAGTGTCTACGGCTCCTGGGAGGGAAAAGGTTCCCCACCCTGGAGCTAGAGAAAGCATGATGGAACAGGCAGGTTTTCAGGAAGGGTTTGAAGGTTGGGAGGGAGAAGAGATGTGTTCAGGGAGGGAGTTCCAGGTGTCAAAGGGCAGCATTGGCCAATAAATGAAGGCAATTTAAGGAGGAGGTGACTCTCGGTGGAAGAAGAAAGAAGTTCCCAGAGGATGTAGCAGGCCATAAGGGCATAGAGATAGAAAGGATCAAGGCCATGAAGAGCCTTGAGGATGAGGACAGTGAGTTTGGACATAAAAGGGAAGAGGGAGCCGGTGGAGGGATGAGAGGAGAGAGGTTAACATGATCAAAGTGAGGGGCGAGGTGGGTGATCTTGGCAGCCGAGTGTTGAACGGAAGAGCGAGAGGGTCCGTGTAAGTTGAGAGATGGAATGGCCATTCGCACCATGGGGATTTCTGAAAGCATTGGGTGCAATCCTGGCGTCCGGGGAGTCAGGCTCACGAATGCTGTCTTTTCTCATCTGAGAACATCCATCCTCCTCTTTGGTGAAATTGACGCTTTTCGTTCTCTCCTGGTTTTTGAACTCGTTCATGATTCTCCTTGTTGTTTTCCTGTGTTGGAACTTTAAGGTTCACTGCTAAAATATTATTATTATTATTATTTTATTTAATATTGTAGAGCACCAGCAATGTACCTGGAGCTTTATGGTAATTGATTATAGCCAGGTCCCTGCCACAGTGGGCTTACAATCTAAGAATACATCACTGTGTTTAAAAATACATCATTGTATGATCCTCTGCAGTTGAAATCAATCTAGAGCACGGATGGGGAGACGTCAGGCTCCCGGACCAGATGTGGTCCGCAACTAGGTTTTATTTAGCCCCTCTCCAGTTCCTGGCTCTGGCCCCTGGACCCAGTTCCTACGCCCCCAAGCGCTGAAAGACAGAGCTCAGGAGAAGGGAGCAGGGAGGTGGGTGTGCACGCCCAATTATGGGACAGATCCATGACAGAGATGCATGATCTGGATCCTCATCTTGAATGCAGTCCCTCCCCCAACTTCCCTGTGGCCCTTGGAGTTTGTACTAATTTTCAAAGTGACCCTGAGGAAGGAAAAAGGTTCCCCCATCCGCTAATCTTGAGAGGGGGAGTGTGCTTTCTGTGTTAGTCCTAAATGCAGCAGATGGAGACAGAGTAGCTCAGAGGATCTTGCATTTGACCAACTTCTGTTGATGACAGTATGCAAGCTGTCATCAACAAGGCCCTTTCTTCCTCAGGCATGTAAGAAGCCAGACCTATAATTACATGTAATTATACATAAAATGTCAAGTGTCATTAATTATACATGTATTAGAGCAGAGAGGGGTAGCTGATTTTCTACCTACAAGTAATACCAGCATTTTGGGGTACCACTTTGGGTACTCAGTGGGCTACTCGATTATTGATCGGGTACCTTGAAACAAAAACAAAAAATTGGTAATTTCTGGTACTGATGTTCTGAGTTTCTGATTACCAATCGGTATATCAGTACGGAAAACCAAAAAATCAGGACAAAAAAACAAAAACACTCACTTCTACTGAACTCGCTTCTCTCATTGGGCTACTGCTGCTCTGTCCTTGACTGGTTCTCCTCCTACCTCTCTGACCGCTCCTTCAATGTGTCTCTTCCCAATTCCAAATCCTCCTCCCTCCCCCTCTCGGTTGGGGTTCCCCAAGGCTCTGTCCTGGGCCCTCTCCTCTTCTCTATCTACACCCTGTCCCTTGGCAAACTCATTGCCTCCCACAGCTTCCAATATCATCTCTACACTGACGACACTCAACTCTGTCTCTCTACCCCCTCTCTCTCCCCTTCTGTCCGCTCACGCCTCGTCAACTGTCTCGCTGACATCTCCACCTGGATGTCCCAACGCCAGCTCAAGCTCAACATGGCCAAGACTGAACTCCTTATTTTTTCTCCCTCCTCTTCCTCTCCCGCTTCCCTGTCCATCCGCATCGATGGAACCACCATCCATCCTGTTCCCCAAGTCCATAGCTTGGGCTTCATCTTTGACACTCATCTTTCCTTTAAGCCTTACATTGACTCTGTTGCCAAGTCCTGCCGATTCGCCGTCCGTAACATTGCTCGAATCCACCCCTTTCTCTCTCTCTCCTCAGCCAAAACCCTTGTTCATGCCATGGTCATTTCTTGCCTTGACTTCTGCAACCTTCTCCTTGCTGGCCTCCCTCGCTCTCACCTGTCCCCCTTATCGCCATCCGAAATTCTGCTGACAAGGTCATCCACTCAGCCAGTCGCTTTGACCACGTGTACCCTCTCTCCACTGGCTCCCCCTTCCCGAACGCATCCAGTTTAAACTCCTGGTATTCACCTATAAAGCACTTCACAGCCAAGCTCCCCCCTACCTCTCAGCCCTAATCTCCTTACGCACTCTTGCATGCGCCCTCCGCTCCTCCTTGAAATGAATAAATGAGGCGGCGTGCCTCAATTTACCCAAATGGGATCGAAGGTTGCCAGTTAACAAGCCAAAGTATATAGGTACAACTCAGTTTTATTGGATAGACACTTATCATCTTGACATGTCAGTGTTCTCAGTTACAAACCCCAGTAACCCAGGATATCTTACGTGTCAGAGGCACAGTCCGAGACGCAGGCTGGTTTAGAGGAGAAGGGGAGAGGGGGCCCAGCAGATGGCTGGCCCGGGGGTCTCTGGATCTTTTGAGAGCGGCTCACTGCGATGCTAGTGACCGTTAGCGTTAATGACAAGGGGTAAGGGGCTGAGCTTCCCCTTTTATAGCTTTATTTATTAGGGATACATGTTGCAGGGTCCCCTCTGCCAGGTGCAGAGAATAAGCTGACTATTCATTATGCTATCACTTGGAGCACAGCCACCAAGCTAGTTTGGAGTTTTTTGGGAGTTTTTGGGAGTTACTTTTTATTCGTAGGGGAGGGTACCTCCCTTTCTTACAAACTCCCTTTGTTTCTCTTAGTGGCTGTCTAGGGTTTGTTACTGTGGCCTTGGAAATATTTTCTGCTTAGAAAGTGATTTTGTCAATTTTATTCTGATGGGCCTAGTTGGATAGTGTCAGCCTAAGGCCTGTGGCTGAATTAGCTGAACTGAGTTGTCCAAACCTGATCCTGCTTGTGTCTCTGATCATGGCCAATATTGCCAAATTGATACATAACATCCTCTGTCCCCTCCCTCACTCTCCCCCATCCTCCCCTAACTGCCTTCGTCCCTTCTCCCTCGCTGCCCCCCATGCCTGGAACTCCCTCCCTACCCACATCCGCCTCGCCTCCTCCCTCCGCACCTTCAAATCCCTCCTCAAGACCCACTTCTTCCGTGCCACCTTTCCCAATGCCTGCTAGTTGTTTTCCCCCAAATACTTACGGTTTGCCCTCCTCTGCAGACTCCTGCCGAACTGTAACCAAGCCAAGCATGCGCACCTGAGACTTCGCAGTCGCTTGCTGTTTGTTTGCTTCTCCCTTGTCTTCCCTTTCTCCCCTCTCCTTGTCGCCCCCTCCTTGTCTTTTTAGATTGTAAGCCATAGGCAGGGACCGCATCTTTATCTTTGTTCTGTAAAGCACCAGGTACACCGTGTGGCTGATACTATACAAATGTTTATAATAATAATAATAAATAAAACATTCCAGCAGATTGGGTACTTGAATCAGGTTGCAATCAGGTATCAATGAGTACAGAATGTTGTCAGGTCGGTAAATTCATCAGATATACCTGTTTTCGTGGGTACACGTTTTAGCTCTAAATAGAATTGAATGACTCAGCTCCCATTGACTTCAGTTTCTGAACTATATTGCCTGTGAACGTTTGATATTTCAGGAGATTCACTCTGCTTTCTATGGCTTGTCATGTTTAACCAAGATGGCTTTCCCCCCCCCTTCTAAAGAATTTTAGTTTCCTGTTTTGACAAAACTGCGATTTCTGATCTTATTACACATTGGAGACGCAATCCTAACCCTATTGAAGCCTATGGGAAAGGGTTAAGATTGAATGCTTGGTCTAGAAAGACCACAAATCCATCCCCAGAGACAGAGAAGGAAAACCACCAACATATCTAAGCACATCTTTGTCCCCCAATGCTCAAGAGAGTTGGTTCCACATAGCTTACAATTTACACCACCCTGGTCCAACTAACTGTATGTCAAACCCGCCTTCTGACTCCCTTCTCAGTAGTTGAGTTTCAGCAACTTCAGACAAACCCAAGATTAAAATGGGTAAGAAATGTTGGTGGAAGAAGCTCCGAGGAATGTGGGATTATTACTTTACCTGAACAAATGAGGCCTGTACCCTCATGTGTCCACGTTTCTGTTGCCAATCACTGCCATGTAGGAAAGTGCAGTACTGAAAAATCTGTCTCCGATGGAGGTAGATTGAGTTTGAAATGGTAGTTGTCTCTTCTAACAAGGGACAGTCAAACAGATTAAGTTAGTGGGAGGATGGTCTCTTGGTTTCCTGGTGTGTGTTCAAAATGGGGAGTGAACAGTTAAGACATGTAGCTTCGATGGGTGACTAGACCTTCAGAGGCTATGGGACTAATTTCCATGACTTCTGTTATTTTTTGAGTTCATGGCCCAATCTTGGGCAGATAAACTGCTTGGTGATAAACCTTTCTCAGTCTGTCCAGGACCCTGGGCTTTTAGTCTGCAGCCCTGTATACGCAATAATATATTTGTAAGGTCACCTCTGTGAATCTCATTTCTCCAGGTTTCAGAAGTGCTTTAGTGAGCTGTCAAAGGCATCTTCGCACCTTGTGTTTGTGGTTGTGTACGCTATTGTCCAAACAGCTCACAAGGGTACTTGTAATTTCTGAATGTGGCACGCAGAGGCGACCTTATCAATATTTAATAGAAAGGGACCCAGCCGCCTCCAAGGTTATTGTCTCTTGCTATCATGTGTAGCTGTGCATTGTGCTAGTTTGTTTTCTGTGGAAACGCTTATGAACCTGTCCGTGGAACATTTCTTTCTTGATAATGTCACAATTTTGTGGTGTTGTCTCATAAACAGGAACAAACGTCCTTGTGATAATTATCACAGGAGAAACCAAATGGTTGCAGAGTTTCCCACTGGCTTTACGTTAACACGATCTTTTCAGAATGCAAAATGTAAAGGGAGTGTAAGAACATAAAAATATAAGAAGTGCCGTAGGGGGTCAGGCCAGTGGTCCATTGAGCCTAGCATTCTGTCTGAATGGCCAATCTCAGTCGCTTGGGAGAAGTACCCAACAGGTCATGATGGGGTGATTCATTCCCTGTTGTTCACTCCCAGCTCCTGATAAGCAGAGGTTATGTTCCCCAACCTACTTGGCTAATACCCATTAATGGGCATATCCTCCAAGAACTTATCCCATCCTTTTAAAAAGAAGTTTGTTGGTGGATTTTGAGTGAGATAGTGGTGGCATTAAAAACAATAATGCCAGTAGGGCAGTGCAATGAATTGGTAGCAACCCTTCCAAATATCTGTCGTCTTCAAGTAGCAAGCCTCTTCTCTTATAGCCGCACCCATCAACCAGCTACCCTGCATTCTGGGATGACATCCCATGATACACTTTGCATGATGAGAAGGAAGCCCCAAATAGGGTAGAAAGTCCCTTCTAGTGGTCTTTCCTGGTGTGCTCACTGGTTGTTGGCGGACTGGAAATTACCCCTTGCTATGCGGTTCTTCTGTACAACTTTGGTGTAACAGATGTAGTTTTTGCTACTTGTTTAGGTTGCAACGTAACAGTTTATTATTATGTCTGTTAATGACCTGTCTGCTATGGACTTGCTCTTTGTCGGTCATTGCGGCATCTGCTGTTACGTTTGGTAATAAAAAGCTTTCTCCGCTGCCATTTGGACTGCTCTTGTGTGTGCTCAGATCTACCTCAGACCTCGACGTCTCTCTCTCGCTGGTCACTTTTCCCTCAGAAAAACCCTGATGAGGACATCTCTCTCTACTGTTTACCCAGCCCAGGACTTTCCTGTCATGAGACCATGGGACACTTAGCTGTGTCCTTCTCCTCAGCTCCTGAGAGTGTCAGACATGGCATTGGGTCAAAGCAGAATACCGTTGGGAGTGGTTGCCACCAAGGAAGTCCATAAGCAAGGCAGAAATACAATACTTCTTCCCCCTCAGACCCTGTAGTGCAGCCGCTTGGCGAGGTGGTCAGGAGGCTTGGCGAGGTGGCCAGGAGGCTTGGCGTGCAGTGTCATCAATGTGCTGATGACACCCAGCTTTACTGCTCTTTTTCATCAGACCCAGGCCTGGCAGTCTCCGTGCTTACCAGGTGTCTGGCAGCTGTGGGGGACTGGATGAGGGCGAACTGACTGAGGTTGAATCCTGACAAGACGGAGGTGATGCTGGTGGATAGGCAGTGGAGATGACGACCCCCATTATTGATGGGGTTTGTCCTCTGTTGGTCTCCCAGGTACGGAGTCTGGGGGTGCTCCTTGAATCACAACTCTGCTTGGATGTTCAGGTGGCGGCTGTGGCAAGGTGTGCTTTTTGCCAATTACATCCGGTGCGACCGCTTTGGCTGTACGTCTCAGACTCTGACCTGGCCACTGTTGTCCATGCTTTCATCACCTCTAGGCTGGACTACTGTAACGCGCTCTACATGGGGCTACCCATGGTGCTGGTTGGGAGACTGCAGCTGGTGCAGAGTGTGTCAGCCTGTTTCCTGGTGGGACTGGGCCGCCGGGAACATATTACACTGGTTTGTTTGATCGCTACACTGGCTGCCTGTAGTCTTCTGGGCCCGATTGAGGGTGTTGGTGCTTGCCTATAAAGCCCTGAACGGTGTAGGCCCGACCTATCTGCATGACTGCCTCATCCCTGGAGACCTGGATCGGCCCTTGTGGTCATCGGGGGGGGGGGGCGCCCTCCTCGAGGTGCCCCGAGTCTTCCGGGAGGCCACGATGGAGAGGGTGTTCTCGGTGGCTGCTCCATGGCTGTGGAACTCCCTTCTAATAGAGGCCCGATTGGTCCCCTGTCTCCCCTCTTTTTGACATAGTTCTAAGACCTGGCTGTTCCTCCTGGCATTCGGTGGGGAAGATGGGTGGGTGGGGGTTGGGAAGGTATGGTTAGGGGATAGGAAGTTGGTTTTAATCCTCCTATTCGATATGTTTTGAAAGTTTTATTGTTATTGTAAGCCATCCCGAGCCACTGTGCAGGAGGGGCAGGGTATTAAATTTGTTTAAATAAATAAATAACTAATGCATATGAGTGTGTGCTTTTGGGAAGACCGGGTTCAGATGATGCTTCCCAACAGTGTGACCCGAACAGACAGAGTAGGAATAGGTTACTACCAGTAACAGTGAGACACTTCCAGCTACGTGTGGTGCATGGAAACATCTACCAGCAAGTGGTTGGGTAGCTGTAAACACATTTTGGCTAGAGATCTAGTCAGCTCACCCAGAATTTTCAACACGGAATGACTTTGTCTCATAGCTATCCGATAACACTCAGTAGGTTCCGCCGTTCCTCTAGTTTAAGGAGTGGTCACTTGTCAAGCTGTCATTTTAGTGTCCAGGGCTGTTCTACTAAAATAAAAAACTGGGGCATTTATTGATTTAGTTTGGTTGTTCTGCCATTCCCATAAGGTCAGGGTAGGTTACAATATGCAAAACCATATACCAAATATATACAAAATAAAACCAAATATTAGAATACCCCAATAAAACCAAGTAAAAAACAGGTAAATCGCCTAACTCACAACAGCCCAACTCTATCCGCACTTGCCAAACAAGAACATTGCCTCTGGAAGGCTCGGGCTTAGATGAAGCTCCGAAGGCACAGGATTCCATAATTGTGGGGCAGCCACCAAGAGCCCCTCTCTGCGTGCCCTTGTGCGAACTTGATGGGCCGACGGTACCTGCAAGAGGGCGCTCTGGGCTGATCTTAGAGGCCACGATGGGACGTGAAGGCAGAGGCGGTCTTTCAGATACCTGCCACAGGACGGGACTTGCCAGCAGTAAGCCTTTCCAGGATCGGGGCCCAAATATACAGTCACTTTTGGGAATTAGCTTTTACTCAGTCTTTATGAACACACACAGTCTCCCATGGTTCTAACTAACACTGGGAAGCAGCCCTCCGGTAACCACTTCCCTCTCTGTCTCTCAGTCCCAGTCCTCTGGCTTGTGCTCACAGTCTTTAGGCTCCTGGGCCAAACACTCTGTCCAGCGCTCAGCAATCCCCTCTGGTTTGGCTTAGAGACAGAGATCGGCCCCCAGCTCCTGTCTCTTCCAGTCTCTCTTCCTGTCTCTTCCAGTGTCCACATCCGACAGAGCTTCTCCGGCCTTTCAGTTCCTTTATGGGCCATCCACAGATAGTTACTTTCTGTCAGGTGCTGTTCTCCACTTGTGGATGCGTCTGTAGTTTCTTAGCACCTTCCCCTTGTGACCGGTGCTAGCTGTGTCTTCTTAAAGGGCTCGTAGCCCTTTGTGGTTCAACTTTACCACGCTGCCAAACTGAGCAAAAAAACCAAAACCCACAACAACTTTAGTTCTTCAGGGACGTGATCAGAGCTGAAACGGGTACCCCTCTGGTAAAAACAGCGTTTTCGAGTACCATTTGGGGTATTCGATGGGCCACGTGATCACGAATCGGTTACCCTAATACCAAACAAATCGGGATATTCCAGGAAGTCGATATTCCAGGACTTTGGGTACCTGAATTGGGCTGAAATGGAGCACTAATTTGTACCCAACATTTTTGAGTTGATTCGAGTACTGGGAATTTGATGGATCTACCCAGTTTTGCAGGGATTTGTTTCAGTTTAGTTGTACTTTTTGCAAAGTGCATGATTTTACAAAAATGGAAGAGTAAGATTATGCCCAGGATAGAACAATGGTGTTTGGATCTATCAGAGCTGGCACAAAAAGAAAGAGTAGGTTATCGTAGAGAACAAACGGATAAGTCTGATGATATCTAGACCCCAGTTTTGAATACTTTGGATAAATAGACACACACATCTATGCCACTGGGATTGCTTGGAACATCCAAGACTGCTATTTTGTCCTGCCGCTCCTCCCCATAGTCCTTTCCCTCCTCTTATGAATTTGATCTCTTTCCTTCTTTTATTTAATTATTCATTTTTATGTATATTCTTTTTCTGTATAATGAGCATATGCAAAATTGTATGGGTTTTTTTTGGTTTATTTTTTGTTCTGTATTTAATGTTGTTGGGTGGTTAATGTCTTAATGTCTCTATAAAAATGTAATCAATCACACACACGCGCACCCCCCCCACCAGAGTCGATAGAATATGAACCATTGACGTCAGTAAGGACACGTTTTCATCGTAATCCACTAACCTCTTACTCTGTAATAGCCTATTGAAACCCTATGGGCATCATTGTTCCTACTCCAGAGTAGTTGTTGAGCTGGTATCGGTTCCCACAAAAATGTGAATATCTGTCCAATGTATGGTAACCAGCCCAGCAGCACTGGTTACTAATCAGTACAAAATTCTCTTTCAGGCCTACCCACTGCTCTCCCCTTCTGTCAGTCTCGTAACAGGCCTCTGCCAAGCATAGTGTGACACCTGCAGCACTTTCCAAAGAGTTGTCTATAAAATGGACCACACATTATTGCTTGTTTATCTAGTGCCAGCAATGTGCCTCGTGCTGAGCAGTCATGATTAAAGACAGGTTCCTGCCCCTCCGGGCTTACAAACTAGGATGTGCAAGGGAGGGGAGACAAAGGGAGGTGTACATAGGGAGAGAAAGGCTGTGCCTTCTTGGTGAGGAAGGCAAAGCCTCTTTTCCCAATAGTGTCCAGAATACAGCGCAACCCACTTTAGTAGAACTTGGTTAACTTGAATTTCTGGATAAGTTGAATTAATTTCTTTTGCCCAGCCCCAGGTCTATGGGGATGTATTGCTTCTTGCTCTGAATAAGTAGAACTTTCAGCCTTTATGTCTCTATATTTAAGGTGTATAGCAGGGGTGGAGAACCTCAGGCCCAGGGACCAAATATGCCACATAGCTAGCTAGCTTTTTTGTGACTCCTCTCTAGTTCCTGGATCCAGTTCCCCATCCCCAAGGGCTGAATGGCTGAGCTCAGGGGAAGAGAGCAGAGATGAGGGCGTGCACAGAAGGACAGGAGACAGGTCCATGGCACAGAGCCATGATCTGGACTCTCCTCTCCTTGAGCGCACCTCTTAAGCTCCCCCATCACAACGTCCAAGCAGCTCTCGGAGCTTCTACTCATCTTCAATGTGGCCCCTGGGAACTGGCGTCTAGAGTACAACCCCGCCCAGCTAAAAACATCAGGAGTGTCTGAGTGGTTTCTTGGCAGCATGTGGCTAAAATACTGTAGTGTATATACCCTGTTAGGGTGGGTCTTCATGTCGAATAGGCTGGAGATAGTTGTTGGGGAGAATATCAGCTCCCTGGACATGCAGACTCCCCGACAGCCAAGGCTGTGCTCTTTGTACGTATGAAATCCTGTCAGTTCTGACTCTGGGTATCTCAAGCAGGCTCTAAAGGGAGTGAGGATCGGGTTTCCCTGTCTCCAGCCCACCCACGACTTCCAGAGTCAGAATTGACACGTTGACTTGCACGTCACGCGGTGTTAACGGAAGTGATGGCACCCCTATCCTCCCACCTTGGGGCTAACCCCAGCCAGCTTAGCTCTGGCCTTGGGAACACGCAGCAATGCGGCTGGACCTCGCCAAGGAGAGGAGGGCGGGGAGCAGTGTGCAGCTGCCACTGTCGCCCCGCCCCCTGCCATGACGGGCAGCCATGGCAACCAATAAGAGGTAGTCGTGGCTGGCCGCCATGGCAACCCGCCACACTGGGCCAGGCGGGGAGCAGGAACAGATGGTCCCGCCCGCTGTGGCCCAGCTGGTCGGCGGCTGGGACCAGACTGTGAGCTCACTTCATTCCGGGGACCACGTTTCCAGCCCAGTCGCTACTCCCTCCAGGGTTTGAACCGGCTCCAAATATGGCAGGCCCAGAACATGCATAATGCCGCGATGCCGAACTGAGCCTGCGTTATGTCTGTTAACCCCCACCCCCCGGCCACATTCACACCCAGAGCTCTGCCCTGCTGTCTGCACCGACTCTCTACTTCTGAGGGGAGAGAAAGGGATTGGAAATGGAGAAACCTGGCACTGACTTAATCACAGCATCAGTTTTCTTGATCTCCAGGTCATAAGAAGTGCCATACTGGGTCGGACCAACGGTCCATCTAGCCCAGCATCCTGTCTCCGACAGTGGCCAGTCACGGTGGCTTGGGAGAAGCATCCAACAGGTCACAATGGGGGATCCATTCCCTGTTGTTTTTCCCCAGCTCCCGTCATGTTCCGTGATCCTGTCTGGCTAATAGCTGCTAATAAGAACATAAGGTTCTTATTAAGGTTCTTACTTTAAGGAAAGGTCCATTTCCGTAAAGTCTGCTTAAGATGAATTTCTGATGTCAAACTTTTTCATAGGGCCAGAGAAATTCGACTTAAGCAGACTCCCCTGCTTGGTTGAGAACATCGGCCTTTTTTAAGCTCCCACATACATATGAGAGAATATAGGGGAAACAAAGTGTAGGCTCCCAGTACTAAGGTTGCTCCAAGACTGGATGAAACTGCTAGAAAACAATGCACAGTTAAAGGATACAAGGCTAGATCAATTAGCCGCTAGAGGTTCTTTAAGCCTCTTTATAATCCTTTAACAGTACAGCTTTGCTGATAAATGTAAATTGGACTTGGGGTCTCAAAGATGGGAATTTGCAGCCTACCTTAGGGAGACAAGAATTTCTAAGCTTGCAGACACTGAGATCAGCATTCATCCCAGATGCTGATGCAAGCATTGCGCGGCGCATGCTTTCTCATTACCGCGTAACCACCGGCTTCCTAATGAGCTGCGGCTTTTAGCCATCATCTACGCATTGGTTTTATTAGCCAGGCAAAATTTGCCTCTTGTGTCAGGTGGCGTCCAAGATGTCTGGGCTTTTATAGAGTTTTTTTCTGAGCTGCGGAGGTTGCTTTGATTGATGATGGAAATTAACATTCCTGGGAGCATCTGTGCGCTTCCTTATGGCCGGAAACCATTCTGACATCATCACATTCTACCATGCTCTCTCCTCTTTGGAATAAATCCATTTCGCCTCATTGTGGATTGTGCAAAACAATATTTTTACCGGAGCAGAGGGATTGTGGGCTGTTCTTTATTTAAAAATCTCTGATTAATAACACATCGATGAATTGTTTGAATCTTGTCTTCATTTACTAAGTGTTCTAGTCAAGTAGGAAAATAAGAAATGCCATATTGAGTCCGACCAATGGTCCATCTAGCCTAGAATCCCGTCTAGCAGTGGCCAACTACAGTGTCTTCATAAGAACTGAACAAAACTAGGAAGTATGCAGCTCCGAATCTCTGCTGAGGGGAGGAAAACCGGGAGTAGAGATGGAAGAGAAATTTAATTTTGGGCTAAAACGTGTCAGGGATACTACATTCCCTTGACTCGCACAAACTCTGTTCCCATCACTCTGAACCTCTGGGTGGGAGATACTTGTGGGGTGTATATTTCCCCTTAGCGTGGAACTCAGATGCTTGAGTCTTCAGGGAGTGCAATAACACCTCCGACACCAGCTCCGCTAGAGTGTATGGGGATGCTGCAGTACAGGTAGGCACACGGTATACTAGCAGTAGCCCTAATTTGTCTCCTGCCAAATCAATCACATGATGGAGGCCCTCAATACATGACATAGACTGCAATGGATTCCTCCTGACAGACCACGAATCCCTAAAACCAACCGCACCCTCCACCCCCTTGGTCCCTCTAGCCGTGACTGATGCCGCACGGAGTACCCAGCTGGGGACAAGATCAGCCAGGATAGGGCCCTGACGCAGCGTCCAGCCAGGTCTCTGTGATGCACAGGAGGTCGGCCTCGTAGTCCAGGATCAATTCCTGGACAGTTTACAGGTTTATTGACAATGGAGAAAACGCAGGGTGGGCGTAATGTGATCACGGCTGCCCAAACGCTGCCGCATTCTGAAATCTAGGGCGCGTTTGTATCGGGATGAATTCCTTCTTAATGTTGTTCTGGGCCTACGCCAGCAGAGTTCTTGAGAGGATTTGAACCTAAATATTCTATGTTTTCACATTCGAGGGAGAAAGTGTGGTTGCTGTGTTGGTCCAAATTTAAGAAATGGCGGCAGCTTCAGTTGAGGAGAGTATGCAAGCTCTCTGGCCACCCAGGGCCCTTTGTCCCAGGAGTATAGGCTAACCAAACGCCGGACAAGTATATCCAGTCCCTCCTGAAAACCTACCTCTTCCACCAGGCTTTCCCTAGCTCCTCATCCCCGCAGACATGTCACTGATGCCTCCTCTTCCATCCTTCACTCAGGGTCTCCTTCTCTCGTGTAACCAAACTAAGCACGTGCCCCTGCAACTTCTCAGCTTCATGACTGTCCCCCAGTCTTTCCCTGTGGTTCCCCTTCTCTCACCCCCGCTTTGACTTTCTTCGATTGTAAGCCCCTTGGGACAGGGATCTGTCTCTTAACAACTGATTGTAAAGTGCGAGCTACGTGGCTTGTACTGCGTAAATAACACGTAATAATCATAATCGATAAGAAGGCAGTGACCTGGGAGGGAGCTTCTAGAGGGGAGGGGGAAACATTTAACACAAGGGTATTAAAAACCATTGATATAACGAACTTAACCAAGAACCAACAGGTAAATGGTAAATGTAGCTTGAGAACTACGCAAAAGCAAACCTTTTGGAAGAAACTATAAAGAAATGGCTCAGGGGGAAGGAAACCGGCAGTCAAAGGAACTGAATGCTAAGCAGCAGAGCCACAGAAGGTGAGTATACTCAGCCGGACGTCAGTTACTTACAGATGTCTGTAATGGCTTGTAAAGCCCAAGTCTAAATCAAATTGATTGTTCTTAGTATCACTGGGTAGCAACTAAACAATAGGGCAGAAGTGAGTAGAACAGAAATGATTCACAAGGATTTCCGAGCAGTGGACGATGGGACTCGGGTTTCCGGTACTCAGTACGCTGGAGCTACCTTGGTATTGTCCGTTGGTTGTTTACCATATCTGAGCCGATCACAGTGCGAGACAGCACAGCCTCTATCCTGCCTCCCAGTGGGGTGGGGTGGGGGGTCACACAGCCCAGGGCAGGGGAGAGATCAGTTCATTTTGCAGCACCCATGCCAAGCCCTGCGTATCTCCAGACACGTGGCTGCATCCCCAGCCAGATCCAAATGACGAGCAAGCCAGCCAGTCAAGGGCAGAGGGACCAAAATGCAAGGAATTGGGGAGGGAGACACACAACCCAGGTGAGAGTTCGATCCATATTGCCACCACCCACGCCATGCCCTGTGCCCCAACAGGCGCATGGCTTTATCTCCAGCCAGATCTGTAAAAAGAATAAGCAAGTCAGAAAGACAGACAAAAAATAAATAACTCAAGGTATTTGGGGGGGGGAGGGCTCACACAGCCCAGGAAAGGGAGAGCAATTCCAATCCAGTCTGTACCCATCCCCACCCAATTTGTATGCGACATGCAGACACACTTCCCAGTTAGCAGCACCCACAGCCAGGTCACAACATTTTATTTATTTACTTAATCAAATTTCTACCCCGCCCCTCCTAAAACAACTCGGGGCGTCTTACAAACCAGAAAAAAACCCCACACAAATATAAAATACATCTAAAAACAATTAAAACATTCAAAAATACTACAATTAAAACAGGACCGGGGCATCACAATAAAAAAAGGGCGAATACGCAACCCAATGACTTTTATTTGCTTCTGGCAACCAATCAGAAACTGTCCTGTACTTGTCCCCCTCCAATAAAACCTGTGCCCTTGTCATCCGATCAAGCGCCAAATAAGGGAGAAATAATTATTTGAATTTTATTATTTATTATTTATATAGCACAAGCAATGTACCTGGCATTGTTCAATCCTCAGTCAGAGACCAGTCCCTACCCCTAAGGGGTTTACAGTCTGAGAGAGAAGGGAGGGGAATACGAGGGAGAGGTAAACATCAGGAAAGTGAGTACGTGCTCACGGGAAGGTAGGGTACGTGGCAGTGACTCTATGCGGGATCAGGTAGGCATTACTCGATAAAGATGTTTCTGAGTACCAAATACCATTCCCGTTGCTTGGGTTCTCGGTGCTCAGTAAATCCTAGTTGCGTACTGCGATCCTCGGCTAAAACCAAGTAAAACCGAATACCGAGTTTCAGGCCTACTATATAAGAAGAAAAGGCTGCTTTCATCATCCTGACTGAATTTCTGCGAGTCCCTGGAACAGTCTTCCCAATAAGGAACACCGCACTGGCAGCTAACATTGCCTGAAGTTTCCAGCCGGCCCCGAGCCATGAAGTGACTCCTGTCTTTAACAGCGCCAGCTTTAAATGAGGAGAAACAGCAAACAAGAGGCATAAAAACGCTGAAATGCTACCCTGTGTGATTGTATTCGTCAAAATGCAAAATCGGCAGAATTTCCCCTCCCTGCCTCGAGTGTTTAATATCGGCTGCCACTTGAAAGGTGGCATTGTGTGAGAAAGCAAAATCAAATTCAAGCAAATCTCTAAATCCTTAAGAGTCTGGTGGCTGGTGTCTAATCAGATCTGCATTACATTACGGCACACCCCATTCAGCTTGTTAACAAGCTTTGGCCTCAAATAAAGCTGTCACTAGAATTTGGGGGAATGAATGGCCATTAGGAGTGTCTTTTGCATAATGTCCCCTCAAGGAAAAAAAAAAAAAAAAGCAAAAGCCTATCGAAGAGGTGGTCTGGGGAGAGAAAAGAAAAGGGAATTTAGTCTATTCCTAATGCAATTAGTTAGGAATATGCAAACCTTAAAGCTGACAAATCGACAAATCGTTACCCGCCTGCAGACTGGAGCCAGCTGCATTTGCACCATGAAGTCTTTGATAAAGCGCCTTTCTGTTGCCTAAAGTTAAATTTACAGTTGCATTTAGGGCAGCCTTTGAACACACTCCTGCATAGGGTGTTATCTGGTCGATGATGGTTTTGGGGATTTTCTTTTTTATTTTCTTTTTTAAAGTATCCTCTATTGCATATTTTTGGTGCTAGGCAAAACTTGTGGAATATTTTTGTTGCCATAGTTATCGTTCCTCATTTGCAGCAGATTAAAATATTGAGGATGAACGTGGCGTGTGGGATTAAGCTGGCACTCTCTTTGACTGGCAGTGTAAAAATCACATTTGTGACTTGGTTTCTCAAATTCCCGTTTCTTTCTACCCTTACCCTGCAATAGCCACCCAATAATCGTATTTCGATGCGCAAGGGTGCCTCCACTCCTCTAGTGGCCTGTTTTAAATCATCTTACAATCTCTATAACTTTACGAAGAGCTTGGTCTTTTCCTTCAGAAAGTACGGAATTGTCAAAAAGAGGGCAAGCGTGTGTTCCAGCTTCTTTTCTCTGTTTGGAAGCGTTTAATATTAATGAACAAAGTCCTGTGGATAGAACTGTCAAAAGCACTTTCCAGGTCTGCTTCAGGAAGGGTGGGTGTTTGCCTTGCAGAGAGAGAACGGGATCATTGATTTAAAGGACAGAGCATTGGACTGGGAGTCAGACCAGTCGTATCCTCCAACTTTGCCACTGACCTTGGAGAAGCCACTCCCATATTTTTTTTTTCATGAGTGTCTTCTCACCTCCCGCTTTGTGGAGATAGTGCCCGCACCAGTTAGCGCAAGCATGAGATAGCTCCCATGCTACCAGTTAGTACAAGCTTGAGTCCCATTGAAGTGAATACGGTTCTCATGCTAACTGTCAGCACAGGCAACTATCCCCAGGGCCCCGAGGGAAACGCGGGTCTGCGAATTGCAGATTTCCCGCGGAATTCCCCTCCCCCTGCGGAATCTCCTGCCCCGCTTACCCCAGCGCAGAATTTCCAGCCTGCGCTGCAGGGACGCGGGGCAGGAGATTCTACGGGGGAAGGGGAATGAACAAACCCTCGGGGCTTCCCCTCCCCAGCCTCCCCACTTGCCAGGGCCCTTTAATTTGCTTACCAGGGATGGCAGCAGCAGCTGCTCCGTCCAGCGTGCTCTTTTCCTGCTCGCACTTCCTGGCCCCTCCCGACGGGGCTCTCAGGGCGACGCAGCCGGATGACGTCATCTGGCTGCGTCGCCCTGAGAGCCCCGTCGGGAGGGGCCAGGAAGTACGAGCAGGAAAAGAGCGTGCTGGACGGAGCAGCTGCTGCAGCCATCCCTGGTAAGACAAATCCTTTGGGGTTTTTTTTGGGGGGTGGGGGGTGGGAGTCAAGCACGCCCCAGCAGCTGGGGAGGGCAAGCCCCGGCAGCTGGGGAGGGGAGGCCCTGAGGGTTTACCAGTGCGGGGGGAGGAGGAGGCAAACCAAGCCCCCCCCCCGCATGGTAAATCGCGCCGAGGCGCAGAATTGGCCCCTGACTCCCGCGGAATTTTAAAAAAAATTCCGCGGAAGAATCGGGGCCCTGACTATCCCCCACAAATGGGTACCCAGTAAAACAAGTATAGCCATCAAATTTGGGGGGGGGGCGGGATGCGTGTGGGTGGCGATGGTGATGATCCAGGGTCCAAATGCCCCCTAGGGTAACCTAGGGCCTTCTGCTGTCTTCTCAACGCCTCCGCCATTGTCCAAAGCTTTTCTTCCCAATTGTCCTCCCCACTTGCTTTCCCCTAACTCAAGGAGAAGTGAGCTAACAGCTTCTTAGAGATAACGCACTTGGAGTCCCATGCACTTTTCATGGATACGTGCACCTGCTTACTGCATTGGTTGTCAGGATCCCGGCCTTGAACTGGTCCCCTCAGGATCTTGAGCGCAGTAGCTGGTGCCTCCATACTACTGAGGCGCTCTGGCCGAGGCCCAGGGCCAGCAATGATGGACTTCTACCATGCTGGTCAGGCCCCCTTGCCCAGCCTTGCTCCACGTCCCCCGTTTCCTGGTTGGCTCTTAGCCTTGTATATAAGGCCAGTCAGCAACCACAGGAAACTGGCTGGATCGTCACTTCTTGCGCCCTTGTGTTTGTTCCTTTTGTGTTCTTCCTGATGTCTGTACGAACTACGGACTGGCTCTGCCCTCCCTGCTCATGATGTGTCCTGTGGGCCCACTGTCCTTCTGAGCTCCCTTTTGGAACCCGGTCGTGCAGCCCTGCCTCACCTGTCTGTGCCGCTCGGTTCTGCTTTTGGGGGCTGAAACAAGAATGACATTAATTCTCGCAGGAATCTCGTGAGAGTCTCACAGCCCCAGTGAAATCTCACAGGAGTCTCGTGAGAAACTGTAGATTCTTGCGAGAAACTCGAGAATCTCAAAAATGCCTCCCAAATGATCTGCACATCTGCAAAATGGCTGCACATGTGCAGAATGGCCCTGGTGGCCATTTTCCTGCATGTGCAGATCATTTTATTGCTATTTTAAGGATCTTGAGAATCTCACGAGAATCTCGAGTTTCTTATGAGAATCTCAAGTTTCTTGACTCTCGTGAGAATATTTATTTATTTATTTATTTATTATATTTGTACCCCATCCCTCCTGAATACAGCTCGGGGCAGCTTCCAGTCATAAAAACACAACAATATAAAACATTTAAAAAACATATAAAATACCATCAATTATTAAATATTGAGAACAGGGCCAGAGATGCATAAAACAAACATAGGGTGGGGGAGATAAAGCCCCTACACCCTCCCCCCCTCCCCGAAGGCCTGGGCGAACAGCCAGGTCTTACAGCTATGCCAAAATACCAAAAGACTTGGGGCCAGGCGAGCTTCCGCCGGTAGGGAGTTCCAAAGACGCGACCCGGCCACCGAGAATGCCCTCTCCATTGTGGCCCCCCGTTTAACACGGGGAACCTCCAAGAAGGAACCCCTGGCAGACCGAAGGAGTCACTCCGGGGCGCGGCAGGCGAGGCGGTCCTTGAGGTATGAGGGGTCGAGACCGTGAAGGGCTTTGTAAATCAATACCAACACCTTGAACCTGGCTTGGCACGTTATTGGCAACCAGTGCAGAGCCTGGAGCACCAGTGTTATGTGCTCCCGACGACCCGTCCCCGAGAGGAGACGGGCCGCCGCATTCTGCACTAGCTTCAGCCTCTGAATCAGGCACAAGGGAAGCCCCACATAGAGCGCATTGCAGTAGTTCAGCCTCAAGGTGATGAAGGCATGGATGAGGGAGGCCAGGTCCAGGCCGGAGATAAGTTGAGAAGCCTATTATTGACAAGATTTTTGAAAAGGGTGACATCTTCTTTCCGCCCTACTTTTTACGTCTGTCTGTCTGCCCTAGTTCTGGTTCATCGGTCTGTCTGGTTCAGCTCTGTTTGTCCCGTCGAGTGAGGCCCTGTCAGTTTGTCTTTTTGTGTGTCTGCCTGCCGTGTGCCATGAGTCCACTCGTTAGTTCTGCTTCATTTTCCATACCCTCTGGTCCGTATGCTGATCACTGTTTGAGATTCTCCAGACCTGAGTCTAGCAAAACATCTAGCACAACTAGTTCCTGTGTAACGTATCCTGGACTTGTTCCTGCTATGCCTCACCGCATCTCAGCACCGAACTTACTGTGCCTCTCATCCATGTCCATGACAGGCGGGAGCTTACCGTACCATTAGCCATTAGCTAGTTTTAGTTGTATCTAACCCTGATACGACATGCACTAGAGCTGAAACCATTGGCCCATTTTCTACCCGCAGGTAATACCTGCTATTTTGAGTACCATTTCGGGTTCCCAATGGCTGCCCAAGTACCTAATTACCTGAAAATACTGGTTATCACCATTGCCGAGTTACCGTTAAGTAAAAAGGTAAATCGGTATAGAAATAGGTATCAGAAGTTGGAAAAGCAGGATTGAAAGTTGAAAAACTGGGGTGAAAAACAGTATTTTGGTATATTGGGTAGCTCATTGGGCACTAATTGAGTACCTATCAGTACCCAATGTTACTGGGTTGGGACAAGTACTGCAGTTTTGACTGGTTTATCAATTTTTGTAGGTACTCCTTTAGCTCTAGTATTCATTAGGGGTGGGACTCCAGGTAGAATTTTGGTTTCTTTTTTAAAAATTTCATTACTTTCTGAATTTTGGATCTTGTTTTGGTTTCGGATTTTTGATTTTTCTCCCATTGAAGTCACTGGGTGTTTTTACACATGCATTTCTCCTGCATGTTTGCTGTTACATCCTGAACTTTCTTTGTGTCTAAATCACTCACCCAGATCTTAAACATCCGGCTCTTTGAACTTCTGCGTAGAACTTCTCCCAGAACATTTGTGTGTAAAACGTTCTCCTGGTAAACTGCTTTGCTCCAGGCAGCTGTGGTCACTTGGTTTCCATGGCAGCCCCTCACATCTACAACTGTGACTACTGTAGGCTGCCTCAGGGCAGTGTGTGTGTGTGTGTGTGTGTGTGTGTGAAGAATGCATCCGGAACTTATTTGTGGAAGTATAAAATCCACATCTGGGGTAGAGTTGTGGACAAGGTTTTGGACTTGGACTTGTGAGGCAAGGGTTCAAATCATGTATTGGCCAGAAGATTGAAAGTCCAGCCCTTTAAGGTGTGTGTAAAAATGCCTATTGAGAACAAACTGCAATAAAAAACCCAAAATGAAATCAATGGGGGAAAAAAGAAAGGAAAGAAATTAAATAGAAAAGAATTGAAACTCAAAAATTTCTAATTCATCTGACACAGCCATTTTGGGATTATTTTGGATCTATCCGAAACCGAACTTCCCACCCCTAGTATTCATACACTTGGAGCCAAATTCTTAGGGAGGGTCATGCAAGACTTTCATAGCACACGTGCGTCCTCAGATTGATGACTGTCATCCAAGGAGCAGAAATAATCATTTCTAACCGCACAAGAATGAGTAACTGTGAACTCTAAAGCAATTGTCTCCATTTTTTTTTTTTTTTAAAGATAGAAGTCAAGAATATTGCTTCCATATGCATCCAGCCGTTTAAATCCCGTATGGAGCTTTCACTCCCACACGTGTACTTGTTCTCTCTCATGAATAACATGCTGTATAACTATCTCTTCAGGCAGTCTGCATTGCCTTACATTTTGTTTGGAAGGTGTTTAATCTGGGAGGACGTGACTGGGCATGGGAACTGGGGATTTGCGAGTTAAGGGTTCAAATCGTGTATTGGTCAGAAGTTCACTGGGTGGCCTCGGGCAAGTTACTATTTTGCAGCCTTAGTTTGTTGGGAGGGTGAACTGGAGAGGGATTGCAAGGCACTCTGAACAGCTGAAACTGATATATAAATAATAATTAATAATAATAATAATAATAATATAATAATGTATACAGAACAAATTCTTTTATGAATAAGATTTTGCTCCAATCACTTCTATTTGCAAAAACTTGATCAGGCCATCATAGGCCCTTTTCAAACGGGTGGCGGGGGGGTGGAGATGAGTGCACTGGTACGGGGGGGTGCATTATATGGGCGCACACCCATCTCCACCCACCTCCACGCATGGACCCACCATTGTTTTTGCCGTTTGCTCCGTGCGTGGGCAATGGGTGGAGGTGGGTGTACTGCGGGTGCAGCCCCACCTGCCCGCCTCTCCGGTCATATGGGCAGCACCCACTCGTGCCCACGCAGCGGAACTTAGTTGCCCTACGCAACTAAGATTGATAAAATTCTGGCAAAAGCCCTAAAATAAGTTCTATAATTTACTTTTGGTGTGAGCCACAAAAGAGCAGGTGTGTGGGCGATACTTGAAGCCAAGGAAAGAATAGGAGGCTCTGTTTGCCTCAAGGCCTTGAGTTCTTACGTGTTACTCAGGATTGGGTTTCTAGGATTTAAAGAGCTTTCAGAAGCTTCCTGATTGAATTACAGGAACCCATTCATTGCTAGCGTGAAGCGTTGTAGTCAGCAAAGTTATGTTGATTTACACCAGCTAAGATTCCTGTCTCATAGGTTTGGCGTTGCCCTCAGAAGATGCAAGGGAGAAATGTTTTGACCCTGCGCAAGACAAAACACCCATTCATTGCAATGGGATCAGGATTTTACCCAGAAACTAGAAAATTCTGGGCGTACTTCTCTGTCCAATAAAGTCAATGGCTTGGCTCTCTCTGACTTTAAAGGTGGGGAATTGTGCACCCTCTATGTGTGTAAAAAATCCCGCTCCTCAAAAAACAAAACCCCACTCCAAAATGGAAATAGATGTTCCCTGTGGTTTTTCGGACACATTATACAGCTTTTAGTTCTGCAGCTCTGACTCAAGCAGATAACAGTGGCCCATCTCTCACGAGGAGACGGGACGCCGCGTTCTGCACCAGCTGCAGTTTCCAAACCGTCACCGTGGGTAGCCCCATGTAGAGCACGTCACAGTAGTCTAACCTAGAGGTGATGAAAGCATGGATGACAGTGGCCAGGTCAAAGTCTGAAACATACGTCCGAAGCTGACACACCAGATGTAATTGGTGAAAGGCATTCCTTGCCACAGCCTCCACCTGAACATCCAAGTGGAGCAGTGAATCAAGGAGCACCCCCAGACTCCGTACCTGGGGAACTAGTGGAGGACAGACCCCATCAATAATGGGGCTGTCATCTCCACCACCTTACCCACCAGCATCACCTCCATCTTGTCAGGATTCAGCCTCAGTCGATAAGCCCTCATCCAATCCCCCACAGCTGCTAGACACCCGGTAAGCACCGAGACTGCCGGGCATGGGTCTGATGAAAAAGAGAGGTAAATCTGGGTGTCGTCAGCATATTGATGACATCGCACGTCAAACCTCCTGACCACCTTGCCAAGCGGCTGCATGTACACGTTGAACAGGAGAGGGGACAGAACAGAACCCTGCGGGACTCCACACAAGTGGTCTCGGTATGATGAAAAATAATCCCTGAGCACCACTCGTTGAGTTCTTCTGACCA
>QEPC01006549.1:4205585-4225035 GCA_003113815.1 Sphenodon punctatus | reverse complement strand
TTTTTCAGTACCCAATAACTGCCCCACAGTTTCCCTTCCACCTCTGAGAAGTTTTTGGACCCAGATACGTGCAGGTCGCTCTGTGCGTGTCTGTGTTAGGATTTTCTTCCAGACTCTGGTCTGCCCTTTTTGCTTTTTCCTCCATCCCCTGAACTCCGCTGGATCTGTGGGCTGCCTGTCCCGTCTCAACAGGCCAGGAAAAGGTAACTGCAGGTCCAGACTTTTCCAGCCAAGTGGGGAAGCCCTCTTTCTCTTTCTCCCTGTCTCCTCCTCTCTCTCTATCGTGTTCTCTTGCTCCCCCGCACTGAGCCAGAACCGGAATAATCCCCCCCCCTCTCTCTTCTTCTACCATCCCCGCAAGCCGCTTGTGTTTTAAACCCCACCAGCCAGACCGGGGCTGTGTTTCTGTGTTTCTCTGTGTTATAAACCAATAAACCTGTTGTTTTGGGATACCTGTCTCCTCTCTCTTGGGGAGGGTACATAAAACTGCCTGTAGCGTGTACTGTCCTCAGCTTGATCCTTTGAACACGTGGAGACCCCAGTTTAAATCTTTAAGCCAATTCCCCCCGAAGTTTAAGGAACGGTAATTATTGGGGTACATCACCCCGAGAGGTCACGAGTGGGAGGGGGTCGCCTGTTAACACCGCAGACATGTCACCAACATCTCATGGTCAATGGTATCAAATGCAGTCGACGACAGATCTATATAAAATCAGCAAAGTCAACCGACCCTGATCTAACTCCCAGCGTAGGTCATCGACCAACACCACAAACGCAGTCTCAGTGCTATAACACAGGCGAAATCCAGACTGTGACGGATTAAGGCAACCGACATGGTTCAGGTGCTCCTGCAACTGCCAGGCCACCACCCGTTCAATAACCTTCCCTAAAAAGGGAAGGTTAGAGACTGGCCGATAACTGGCAAGGGAGTCTATGTCAAGTGATGGTTTCTTGAGCAGGGGCTGCATCACCGCCTCTTTAAGGCAACCCAGCACCCTGTCTTCCCTAAGGGAGGCTCTCGGGGAGATATAATAATATCCCACGAGAACAGCGATTGTGTTACTGTGGGGAATCGGAGATGGAGGATCTTAAGCATGCATTATTGTTTTGCCTGATGTATTCTGAGATAAGGAAAGCTTGGCTAGAACCACTATATGGTACAAGAAAATATGGGTTAGTTGTAAGTAAATTGAAATTTCTGCTTGCCACTCAGGAGGAGTCAGTAATGCGTGCAGTGACGTCCTTTATGTTCTTGGCTATGAAGCTGAGAGAGGGGATTCTGTCGGAGGGATGTTAGCTTTTGTAAGTTACGTTGTAATTAAATTATTGTGCTATATTATTGCTCATATGTGAAGAGTAAAAGAGACTCAGCCTTGTAAGAGACTGAAGGTTGGCCTAGACACAAGTTCAGGGCTACGGCTGCTGGTTGGGGATCTGTGATCTGATCCTTACAGGCTATGTGCTACCCCTTGTTATCGGGACTTGAGATATTAAAAGCGTAACTCCGTAATTATTGAGATGGATGTTAATCCTGGGAAATGCCCAGAGAAGTCATCGTTATTGAACTGACGATGATCTGCTTAGTTTTCTCCCTGTTTACTGCCTTTGTTGGTTCCATATTTGTTTGTTATATGTGTTTGTAATATTGTCTTTGGCCAAGGTGAGATCTAGTGCCATTAATAAATTCTATTCTATTCCCTAAGGGAGGCATTGACCACCCCCACCAGCAATGGCCCCATAGTCTCCTGGAAAGCCTTCACAAGCCAGAATGGGCATGGATCTAATTCACAACAGGTGGCTCTGACAGTCCCCAGAACATCCTCCACGTCGATGGGTCTCACGGCTGAAACTGATCCCACAAAATAGGGCAAGGCGGGGCTTCCATAACCTCTGCTGGGGCTTCCCTGCTGTAGAAGATGCGGCATTGAAGTTGTGGTGAATCCGAACGATTTTATCCACAAAATAATCCACAAACATATCACAGCGGGCACAAGATATTGGACGTTCTGTTGATGAGAGAGTGCGCGTTCATTGCTAGAAATTGGTCAGTGACTAGATGCTGAACATTCCCAGTTCCTGTTGACTCTAGTAGGAGCTGAAGGTTTTCAGCACTTTAAGAAACGACTGCCCTTCTGGAACCAAATTGGCAGTCAGGATGGCTGACGTCATTACAGCTTGTAGCGCTTGTGCGGAATTCAGGATTATATTGTTTGAATCCTGGTGTGATCGAGTTACCTTTCCATGGTTCGGATCGCTTGTATGCTGGATACCGCTGTCATTGTGTAGTTTAAAGGTTCGTCGTGTTAATGGTTTGAGGTCCCCCCCACACGCACCCGAACCTTTTCTAGAAGGTATTTTGCAGTGGCAATTCCAGGCTGTCGAGAAGAAGGGCATGTCGTCAGATCAGCAGTCCCACCAGCACAGCAATTGAAAGAACCAATATTTTCATATAATTTATCTGTTTATTGGGATTTATATTTCACCCTTCCCTGAAAGCTCAGGGTGGCTGTAGCAATACAAGGAGAAAAAGTACAAAAATAAGAATCCAACTTGCCTCTCAAGTGTCCTGGGTCTTGCAGAATGTCCCTGATTTGGCACCACTTTTGCTATCTGCCCTGCAGTCCTGGAAAACTATAAAGTCCTGCATTGGAAATTAGGGAGGGAGGATTGAGAGGAATTCGCAAGCCATCAAGGGAACAGTGGGTATTTTCAAACATGACGCCACCACAGTTGGCAACGCTTTACTCCATGTGGCCACCGTTGGTGCCGTCACTTTGGATCCCACCCACCAGTTGTTACCACTGGTGAGATCAAGACTCTTCCCTGGACTGTGGCAGGATTCAGCCCATGCTGTGACCTGGGCTCTCTGACAACTCACAGTGCGGGCTAAGCCATGCAACAGTCCGGGGAAGCCATCCCAGGACTGGGTTCGAGTTTTCCAGCATGCTTGATGGCCCACACTTCCTAGCTCCGATCCGGGGCCAGAGCTTTTCTGTCAGGGAGGAAGGCAGGCCACGCTCAACAGCTTGGGGGGGTGGGACCGCGTGTGGACCACGTGTGCATGTTGCCCTGCCCTCCCCCCACGTCCCCAGCCTGGCCCACTGGCATGTCTGTTCAGTGGCCGGGCCGGATCCCGCCTAGCACGACGGCCCTCACCCCGGGCAGGATCAAAGCGTGGCAGCGCATACCGCCATCATGTGTAAAAACACTCAGTGAGTTGGATTCTTCAGTCTGAGAGTGCCAATCCAATTTCCCTAGGCAAGAAAGCAGCTCCTCTATACACTAGATAAGGGACTCTCTATTGTCGTCTCCTTCATTGCTTTGAATTGCTCTTCTTTGAAATCAGAAAAACAAAACAGAAACAAAAGAACCCAAGCCCAACATGCTCTGTTTAGGAGCATTAGTGTGAAACTATCATTTCTAATCATTTTCTCTGGATAGGTATCAGCAGATCAAGGCTTCAGTCCTGGAACTACTTGTCAGGGGCTGATACTGTAATTTCTTTAATTAAGTTTCCTTTTTAAATCAAAAACAAAATTTCAGACCAGCTTCTTTGTTAGGCTCATCTGTCAGAGAGAATCCGCACAGGAGGAGAAATGACTGGAGTGAGGGAAAGGCTTTACCTACCAAAGGAGAACTGGGTAAATTGTAAAACTCACTGGGCGTGAGAGTGTGACGGCCCAGCAGTTAAGGGAAGTGATGGGGTGGGGGGGTAAATCTTGGACATAAAGTCTAGCAGGGCAAGGGTTTCTCTGGCTTAAGTTATTATTATTATTATTATTATTATTATTATTAACAAACATTTATATAGCGCCAGCAGTGTACCTGGCACTTTACAAAGTAATAAAATAGACACGGTCCCTGCCCCTAGGGCTTACAATCTGAGAGACGGATGGGGGGGGGGGGGAGACTTAGGAAGGGGAACAGAGGGAGAGACAAGGGGTCTAGCATTCATGAAGATGCGAGGTCTCAAGTGCACGTACTTGGCTTGGTTACGATGAGAATGACAGCAGGCAGGTCCATGTGGCAAGGATAAGGATAAACAGACCGTAGGTATAGGAATAATGGCTCAGCAGGATAAAGAGTCAGACAGAGCAGAGCGAGAGAGGTGAGTTTTAAGGAGAGATTTGAAGGTATGAAGGGAGGGGGCAAGGCGGATGTGGACAGGGAGGGAGTTCCAGGCATGGGGGGCAGCAAGTGAGAAGGGACGAAGGCGCTTAGGGGAGCAGGGAAGGCGTGGAAGGGCGAGAGAGGGGACAGAGGAGGAGCGAAGTGCACGGGTTGGAGTATGGAGGGCGATAAGTGCAGAGAGGTAGGGGGGAGCAAGGTTGTGAAGAGCTTTATAGGTGAAGAGCTTTATTGTACGGATATGAGAGTTCTGAACTTCTTCAGATTTATTTGTTAAAAAAATTCCAGCCCAGCCTCATTGTCCAGCAGTGGAGTGCTTTAAACTTGCATATTCGTAAATTTGAATGCAAAGTATGCCCCACATTGTCCCACATTTTGAGAGTCACTGGCCCTTTTCACACGAGACACTCTCCACCCACCCACTATACATGCAGTGTTGCCCTGTGGGTGCCCTGTAACACGGATAGTGGGTGTGCGGTGGGTGGAGAGTGTCTTGTGTGAACAGGGCCTCTGTCCCTCATTTCAGAATTCAGGAGTTGGGAGATAGGGAACCCAATAAAATATGAATGACATCAAAATCCAGTTTAAACAAATCCCCAGACACTCTCTCCACACACCAAATGTCTGACCAAATAAATGTCTTCTATTGTCTCGGAAAATGCTCTGGCTACAGCAAACATCTCGGGGAAGGAATGCAAAGCCGAAATTTATTTTAATATCTTGCCCTTTCTGCCAAAGGTGGCTCAGGGCAGCTTACAATATTAAAATACAAAAGACACACACAAAACATAAAACATAAATAGAAAAACGTAACCCCCCCCCCCCCCAACTCACCCTTATTCCCCACAACTGGTCCATAAAGTAACAGTATGGGCTCTAGAATCTAATTTCAGAAGTTTTCTTTTCTTTCTTTCTTTGCTCAGGGTGGGTTACAAAATAAGAACCTTATTAAAAAAAAGCACATGAAAATACATACAAATCCCCTAAAACTCTCCAGCCAAAGCCCCTAGAAGCCACTCTCCACCCAGCCCCTGTTGCCACCTGCCAAACGTTTGTCCAAAAAGAAAGGTCTTGCTATTGCTTCTAGAAAATAGGAAATGGGAGGGAGGAGGTGCCCTAGCTACCAGGATATATCGGGGCAGGGGGTGTCTAAATTTCTTTCAATGGGTCTCAGCACAGTTTTTTTATTTAAAGAAAAAAATTATTATTGTTAGCAAGCATTTATACAGCACCAGCAATGTACCTGGCGCTTTACAAAGTAATGGAATAGACATGGTCCCTGCCCTCGGGCTTACAATCTGAGAGATGGGGGGTGGGGAGATGAAGGAAGGGGAACAGAGGGAGAGACAAGGAGTGTAACATTCATGAAGATACGAGGTCCCAGGTGCATGCGCTTATTTATTTTATTTATTTCGTAGATTTTTATACCGCCCCATCCTGCAAAGCAGCTCGGGGCGGTTAACAACAATAAAAATAATTTAAAACATATAAAATACAATATAAAATACATCAATAAAACAGGGCAGTGTGCATAAATAAATATATAAGTGGGGGATTAAAACTCACCCCCCCCCCCCCCCCCAAAGGCCTGGGCAAACAGCCAGGTCTTACAGTTCCGCCGAAATGTTAAAAGGCTTGGGGCCAGGCGAGCTTCCTCCGGAAGGGAGTTCCACAGCCGCGGCCCTACCACCGAGAATGCCCGCTTCATCGTGGCCCCCCGCTTAACACGGGGGACCTCCAAGAGGGCACCCCCGGCAGACCGCAGGAGCCGTTCCGGGGCGCGGAGGGCTTGGCTTGGTTATATCGAGAATGATGGCTGGTTGGTCCATGTGGTGAAGATATGAGTACACAGACCTCAGGTAACAGATTGTACTGGATGGAGGGTATCAGCAGGAGTTAGGAGAGGGAAGCGAGGAATCGGGGAGGGCAGAGCGGAAGAGGTGGGTCTTGAGGAGGGATCTGAAGGTACGAAGGGAGGAGGCGAGGCGGATGATTTGTTATCAAAGTAGCCGTTGTCCAAAGAGGTCCACTGTTGAACTGAAGGGCATGTTCTGGGGTTACCATAAAGTGAGAGAGATTCATGTGGTGCGATTATCTCCTTGTTTCTAGGTGCCATGGTCACCCAAGGAGGCTAAAAATACCTCAGAGCCTTCCCTGATATTCCTCTGCCATGGAAGCGAAGGCTGTAGTTGCCATGGGGATTTTTGTGTTAGCAAATAGGGAGGAGAGAGGTGGCCCATGCTTTTAACCTGATTTAGTGTCTGCAAGGCAGTGAAAAAGTTTGAAGAGTCTCTGATGAAAACGATGCACAGACCGCATACGCCAGAGTAGACCCATTGAAACCACTCTGCAGTAATTGGTTTATGGACGGCCTTTAATGGGGCTGCTCCGCAGCAAGTGGCTTGTGGATCATGACCGGAGAGCTTCATTCTCATCTGTGCTGGTGTAAGTTTGGATTAAGAGTGATAGTCTGGTGCATAACTAGAGTGAGAGTTCCAGATTCTTTTTCCCTATGCAGACCAGAAATAATTAGGATTGCCTGATGGGCCCTTGCAGGCAACTCCCTGGAGTCAATTTCCAGGATGAGGGTGCACTCATTAGATTTAAGAATCCACGCCTGTGCGTCTTGCTTTCAGAGAGGAACGGTGCCCTTGGGGTTAAGGTATTTAATTGGACCTCAGGAAATCTGGGCTCAATTCCCAGCAGTGCAGCATTCTTTTGCCCAACGTTTGACCACTCTGCCTCAGTTCCTCCCCTGTAAAATGGGGATAACCAATGCTTTAAAAAAACAAACAATCGTCAGCCTTTTGAGGTAGGAACATGCTCAATATGCACCTGCATCACCTAGCCGGGACCCCTAGGTGGTGCTATAACAATAATGAATAACTTCTCCTGTTCCTCCCAATTTCTGATGACCTTTGGGGTGTGGTGAGAAGATGCAGGAACCTTCTTAGGACTTAAGACTTTTTAGTGGCGTGTCTGTTGCCAGAAGGGGTTTATCGCTGCCGACGTTAGCTAGCTATGTGGCAAGTAGCAGCACAGCTGTGGGATACTGCCTGACCATTGTATTTAATTCCACAAACACACACACCCTCCCATTCTGTGAGTTTTCGACTTTGGGTGTTTCCAGATGTGACGGTGGCCGAGTTTAGCAGGGTTTAATCGAGCGGCCACCGCCACTTTGAAATGTGCCTGCCAGATGTTTCCCTGGGCTGGATCTTCTGACTGTGGTGGATGTCACAGCCCAGGCTGGCCACCACATGGGTCGGAATCTGGCTGCCGGACGTGGAGTAACGCAGGTTTTCATGCGTGAAAGCCTGCTTTACTCACTGCAGTCTGGAGTGGCAGGTAGTGGTGGTGCGGGGCCGGGCAACCATGGTGGACATCCTCCGCCACCATGGCCACCCATCAGGGAGGGATCGGGCCGCTGCAAGCAGGGCGGGGGCGGGAGCGGGTGGATGCACGTCTGCCCAGCCCTGCCCCCATGCTGCGCCCGGGCCCTTGTCACGTCAGTTCAAGGGTTGGGCTGACTCCTGGCAGTGGCCGTGGTGGTGCTCTGGCGCCATCACACGTGAAAGTGCCCTCTGTTAAAATGATGGTCCACGGAACCTATGCAGATATTTGTTAATTGAATCCCGACAAGATGGAGGGGATGCTCATTGGCGGGTCTGGGATTGTGGGATTACCTGTTATTGACGGGGCACACCCTGTGTTGGCATCTGAGGTTAGGAGTCTAGGAGTGCTCTTGGATCTCCAGGTGTTGGCTGCGGCCAGGAGTGCGTTTTGCCAGTTACATCGGGTGAGGTGGCTCCGCCCCTATATCTCAGACTCCGACCTGGCCACTGTCATCCATGTGTTTGTCACCTCGAGGCTAGACTACTGTAATGCACTTACATTAGTCTGGGGGTGCTCCTTGATTCCCAGCTCCGCCTGGATATCCAGGTGGAGGCCGGCGAAGGGTGCTTTTTGCCAATTACATCTGGTTCAGCAGCTTGACTCTATGTCTGATTCCGACCTGGCCACTATCATCCATGTTCTCATCACCTCAAGACGACTATTTTAATGTGCTCTATCTGGGGCCGCCCATGGTGACAGTTCGGAAGCTGTAGCTAGTGCAGAACGTTGCGGCCCATCTGCTCGCTGGGACGAGTTGTAGGGAGCACATTATGCCGGTGTTCCGGGCACTGCACTGGCTGCCTATAGCCTTCCGGGCCCGATTCAAGGTGCTGATGCTGACCTATAAAGCCCTAAAGACTAGACTATTGTAACACGCTCTATGTGGGGCTACCCATGGTGACGGCTTGGAAATTGCAGCTGGTGCAGAATGCGGCGACCCGTCTCCTAGTGGGACTGGGCCGCCGGGAGTATATTACACCAGTGCTCCGCTATCTGCACTGGCTGCCGGTGGTTTTCCGGGTCCGATTCAAGGTGTTGGTTTTAACCTATAAAGCCCTAAACGGTCTGGGCCCTGCCTATCTGCGAGACCGCCTCACTCCCCGTGTCTTGGATCGGCCCCTGCGGTCGTCCGGGGATGCCCTGCTCGAGGTCCCCCGAGACGCAGGAGAGGGTGTTCTCGGTGGCCGCACTGCACCTATGGAACTCCCTTCCGGTGGGTGCCCGGCTGGCCCTGGACCTCCCTTCTTTTTCGGAAAAGTTGTAGGACCTGGCTGTTCCGCCAGGTATTTGCCGGGGAAGAGGGGTGATGGGTGGGGGTGGGGTTGATGGTTTATTGCACACCATTTCGTATTTTTAAAGTTTTATATTTATTTATATAATTTGTATTGTTATATTTATATTTTATGATGATATTATTGTGAGCCGCCCCGAGCTGCCTGAGCCAGGAGGGGCAGGACACAAATGTATAAAATATATAAATAATTGTACAACTATGTCGATCATTATTATAAATCCATATTTGTGTCAATCTGCTTGGGGCACAGGGTGAAGGGGCATTCAGGACACAGGTGGATGTGAGGATCAGGGCCAGGATTGGGACGCAAGATAGGAAAAGAGGCACATTAGGCACCCAGAGTCTAGAACCGAGACCCCTGGGGAAACAAAGCAGGCACCCTATCACCTGTGCCACCACAACTGGAAAACTATGGGTACTTTCAGACGATACGGGGCCCTTTGGCCCCGTACCGGCACCACCGGCTTCGTTCCCCGCCGGGGTCACCCCGTCACGGCCCAACAGACGTGCCGGGGGGATCCCGGCGGGGAAAGTGGGAGGGGCCGGGGCCGCGCGGCGCAACGTGCGGCCGCACGGCCCCGCCCCCTCCACGCACCCCGCCGCCCGCCCTCCGAGGAGACGGGCGGGCGGCGGGGCCAATGCGTCTGCCGCATCCGGCCGATCGTGCCACGGCCCAGGATCCCGCCGGGGATCCCGGGCCGTGGCACGCGGCCAGACGTTACTTTTCGTTGGCCACGGCCCGGGGTCCGTTTGACCACGCTTCCCGGGACCTTCCCCCGGCTAGCCCGGGAAGCGTGGTTCAAACGAACCCCATGTGCCGATTGACCGTGGTCAACATCTGGCGGCCGCCAAACAGACGTACGGGACACGGTGACCCCAGGTGGGTATTCACCATGGTTCACCGTGTCAACGTCACGTCTGAAGACACCCAGAGTAGGGAACTAAATCCCATGAGGTGCAACCAAGTCTGCCCATGTTGCAGCTGCAGGAGGTTAGGTGAGCCTGAGAACATAGTCAGTGCCATACTTGGTCAGATCAATGGTCCATTGAGCCCAGCATCTTGTTTATGACCGTGGCAATTCTTGGTTGCTTTGGAGAAGAGCCTACCAGGTCATATTGGAGTGATCCATTCCCATGCGTTTTCTCGCAACTCCAGACAGAGGTTAAATCCCCTGACTTACTTGACTAATAGCCATTAATGGACCTGTCCTCCAAGAACTTATCCAGTCTTATGTTTGGAACTTATCCAAACTTCTCAGACAGGAGGCAGGTGCTCATTGGCTCTGCTCCTGTCCTTATTTCCTCTTCCTACCTCCCTTCCCTTGTCTGAGCAATCTGTACTTCAGACTGCTGTAGCCAAACCACATACCTGGAGCATCAGCCTGCCTCTTCTGCCGTAACCAGCCCAACCTGCCTGTTCACTCGGCCAACTAACCCACCTGTGCCCCGACCCTATCCTGCTCTCTATGGATTCATTTCCTGGGATCAGCATTGACTATGAACTTGGTGACCCCTTGGACTGTCCCTTTTAAGTATCATAGCTCCAATCCTGTGAAACTGACACAGGGATAGAGAAAGGACAGAACAGATCAAGGTATCGAGCAGCAACACAAACCACTGGAAAATGGGAGCAGAGCTGGGAACAAGGAGCAGAAGAGAAGGATTTGGCATGCAGGAAGCGAGGAGAGAAGAGGAGCAGAGCAAAGGACTAGAAATTAGGACCACTTTCACACACACACACCCTGCATATTTTGGCTGTGGGAGGGAATGCACAAGCCAGAATATGCACGGGGTTCGGCCGGTCTGAAAGTTCCCCCCCTCCCCCCCCGGCTTTGCCGGCAAAGTCACACGGGGGGGACTTTCAGACTGGCCAAACGCTGCGTGTATTTTGGCTTGTGCATTCCCTCCCGCAGCCAAAATATGCGCAGGTGTGAAAGTGGTCTAGGACAAGCATTAGAGCACAGGAAGAAGAGGGCGAATTTCTCCTAGTACTTATCGTTTAGGTGTACACAGCACTTTACAGTCACAGATAGGTCCCTGGCCCAGTGGGCTTACAGTCTAAGATGGACACAGGAAAATACACACACACATATTCCCATTTTTACAGATGGGGAACTGAGGCTGAGAGATTGTGATTTTCCCAAGGCCACTCAGTGAGTTCATGGCTAGATGAGGATATGAACCCTGGTTTCCCAGGGTCAGCACGTTATCCACTAGACCACGCTGGCACCATAACAGTCCTGCTGAACTTCCTGTGTCTACCAGCCAGACTTATATCCTGTCTGTAGCCAACCAGGAAGCTGAGTGGCATGGTAGCTGCTGGGTGTGACCTGGCCAGTGTACAGGAACTTTCCCTGGGAATAGTCAGGACAAAGGCAGTGTTGCTGGAGGGCTGGCCACTGCTCCCAACTCCTCAGGGCATGGGTTTGAGTCTGGGTCCTGACACAACCCTAAAAAATGCTTGTTCTCTGGAAATGTCAAAAAGCGTAAGTAACAGCGAGAAGAATTGCCTGCGCTTTTGCAACGGCTGATTCATTAGCCGTGGATTACATTTTTGGACCATGCATAACCTTGGAGTTACTGCACAGGAAACGACAGTGGGAACGGCTTTTCTAAGCACGGCATCCAACATGACACACCTTTTGTGGTCGTTATCTAATGGACAAAGAATTTGTATTGTTAGCAGAATTGCCTGATAGGAGTAAAAAGCAATTTAATTAAGTCTAATCCGTACAGAAATGGCTGTTGCTATGTAGGCGATCTCTCTTCTGCGCTGTCACTGGGCCAGGATCTTTCAAATGTAACATTGCCTGCTCCTTGAAAAGCTTGGTTGAAGTTTCTGGGCTCGATTCTCCTTTCTGTGGAGCCATTTTTACAAGGGTCTGCTTGGTTTCAGCAGCGTTATTGCTAATGTGCATCCAAAGCGAGAGATGATGAAGTACTTATTGCCCAATCTGAGAGCTCAAAAATTGCAACATTGGAGGAGTCCCAGGCCGCTTTTAGATGGGTGTGGCAGACACGCTACATAAAATCACACTGCGTATAAATATCCTGCGTGTAGGTTTTAGACGTGACGTTTTGCACGTTAAAGCCAGTCGCGCATTCTTTTAAAGGCGCCAATTAAATACCTTGACATCAAGGTATTTAATTTGCGGCTTGAAAAGAATGCGCCACTGGCTTTAACGTGTGAAATGTCACGTCTAAATCCCACATGCGGGATATTTATACGTAGTGTGATTTTATGCAGCGTGTTTGCTGCGCACGTCGAAAAGCAGCCCTAGGGTGGTGGCCTTTATGGTGCAGCACTGAGGGATCTGTAGGATTCTTGGGATGTCCCTGACCACTGGACCGGCACCCTGGGATACTCCAAGAGTCATATAGTCTTCTTGATGACACCACCCTGGGCAGGCTGGTCTCAACAGTGACAGGAGTGGGTGGGTTTACCGTACAAGGATCAGGGTGTGTGTGAGTCCCTTCACGTCACCTCTTTCTGACTTGGCTATCCTCCTTCCTAAGCATCATGATGTTATGAAATTTAGAAGGGGGCGTGGCCGCACCAGAAAGAGGCATGGCTAAAGGGCCATCCTGCCCCTTCGTAACATAATCATGCATGCATCCAAGCAACGCAACACAGTAGTGCTTGAAAGGGTGTGGCTACATCAGAAAGGGGAGTGGTGAAGGGGCTGCCCTGTCCCTTTCCACAAGGACTGAAACTTGATCTCACTAATCTTGCAAATCTCATTGAGAATGGGCCTCTCAATAAGATTTTTGAGATGGAGAACTAGTCGAGAATTGGCCATTATCAACATCGTTCTTGCAAAGTTCTAAATAAATATATATATATATATATATATATATATATATATATATATATATATATATATATATATATGTTAAAACGCTATTTACGTGTGAAATCGACGCTGCGGCCGTTCTGTGCATGTTCAACCCAAGATGGTGCAGGCCATGTTGGCGCCATTTTGTAAGAGGGCAGCCAGTTCTGCGCATGGGCAGACCAGCTGCCCTTTTCCAAAATGGTGCTGGCAAGGCCCATGCCATCTTGGAAAAGGGCTGTGCATGTGCAAAACAACCACGGTGGCCACTTTGCATGTATGTAGAGCGCTCTTTAATTTTTTTGAGACTCTCACGAGATCTCGAACCGCTAACAAGATCCTCCTGAGACCTCGCTGACGGTTCTCGATTCTTGCAAGATTCTCACAAGAATCAAAACAATTCCCGTTTCCACGCTACCCCCTCTCCCTCCTCTTCTGAGTCTGGTAATTTCATTTCATTTCATTTCATTTCACTTTTAATTTATATCCCGCACTCTCTCATTTACAAAAATGGCTCGAGGCGGCTCACAAAATGAACACAATGATGCATAAGCACATAATAATGTCACAGGGCTTGGGAAAGAGCAATAGAGCCCTTTCTCTCCCACCTCTTTGTCACATAGCCATTCCCCCTGCTTGGAAGAAATGGGAGCTTTGTGTGTGTGTGTGTGTGTGCAATCACACTCCTTTTCCCCTCCTTCCCTGGTGCCCATGGACGGGAGGCAGGGACGAAACATGCTGTCTCTGAGAATTACTGTCTCGCTTGGTGATTGATGTTGGCTTGTCTCCTGGCTTGTTCATATAGACGTGTCCTCAGAGAGACGTATAGAGAGAACTCCGTGTCGGCCTGCATGGAAGGAATCTTGCATTATTGTGTTCAGTTTGGGGCACCGTACCTCGAGGAAGATGTAGATAAATAGGAGAAAATTCGGGACAGAGCAACTAAGATGATAAAAGAGGCTGGAAGACGAACCGTGTGAGGAAAGGCTGAAAGAAATGGGTGTGTTTAGTCTAGTGAAGAGAAGAACAAGGGGGGGGCATGATAGCAGTTTTCAAATATCTAAAAGGGGACAATAAAAAAGAGGGTGAACCTTACTTCCCCACTGTCAGAGAAGATAGAATGAGAGGGAAGGGGGCTTAAATTGCAGCAAACTTAGATTTTGATAAAATATTACGGGTGTGCAGTTCGTTTTCATAATTTTAATTATGAAAACGAACGGCTCCCTATTCATTCTTGTAATTAAAATATGAAAACAGGAGACAAGGGTATCGAAAATGGATGAAAATGAAAGAGAAAAGTGTCCATTTTTGTTATATAAATAAAAAATATTTTTTTTAAAAACTGCACATTTTGTGCATTTACAGTGATTTTAAATTTTTTTTTTTAAAATTAATTTCAAAAGAATAAAACATCACTGCGCATGCATAGAATGGTCCCACAGCCATTTTCGCATGTGCAGTGACTTTTACATTATTTTAAATAAAATTAAATTAACCTCCCCAACCTGAAAATGAACGGTTTTGTTTATGAAACCTCCCCCACAAATGAAGGGGTTTTTGTAAATGAAAATGAAAAATAAAATTAAAACCAATGATGTACAGGCTGCACACCCCTATTCAATATTATCGATATGTCCTAGCGGTGAGAATGGTCGGACAAGGAATTAAGCTGCCCGAGGACCTTGCGGAATCTCCCCTTCCTGGAGGTTTTCAAAGTGTGGTTGGCGATCCACAAAGCTGAGGCTGTCCTGCTTGGAGCGGGGTGCGGGTGGTTGGCTAGATGACCTTTGAGGTCCCTTCCAAGTCTGCAGTTCTATGGGATTTAACTGTCTCTGGGGCGATTACGCTGCGCAGCATCCAGACTCCCAAGCTCTTAACGCTGAGCGATGTGCTCTGTGTCACTGTTGTTTGGAAGGAGGCAGCTGGTACTCGGGAGATATTTCATCCGGTGTCAGCTGTCCTGGTGGAGATGCTGCTGCTCTGATGATAAAAGGCATAATAGCTTCACCGAGAGATAAGGCAGCTCTATCAGTGTAATTACCTATGCCCTTCTGCGACAAAAGAGAGAGTGGGTGTCTCCCAACAGAGAGACCTTCCTCCTCTTCTGTCTGCGAGGGGAGCTCTGACGCGTTCTGCCATGCCCTGGAGATGAGACACAACGTTCCCCTCTCTTGGCATGCTAGCCCCCTTGCCGCGGCATATTCTCCAGCTGCCGGCAGCGTCTGGCAAAAGAACGGCAGAGGGGTTTGGTCGCAGCTGTGAGCAATTAGCTAAAGACGTTCCCTGCCTTCCTTTTCTTCCTCCTCTTTCTTGATACTGACCCTGCGGAACTCGTGGAAAGGAGGAAAGGGGAGCGCTTAGCAACTTGGATGGAGATCCGTAGACGTCGGAGCCTGGCTAAGCAAGTCACGTGTCTCTAGGGAAAACGTGGTTGCATGAGCTGCACTGCAAAAGGGGGTTGCAGCTCCTGCCACTGGCCACTGGCAGGAGCCTGTTCAGACCTATTGAGAATCCTCAAAGCATAGAGCTGGAAATGTCCATAAAGGCCATCTGGTTCAACCCCCTGTTGGAGAGTCCAAGCCCCTGCTGGAGAGTCCAAGCCCCTGCTGGAGAGTCCAAGCCCCTGTTGGATAGTCCAAGCCCCTGCTGGATAGTCCAAAGACCATAACTCTAACCCCCTGTGTATCCCTGCTGGCTACACCATGAGATAGCTGTCCAGCTTCTGTTTGACAACCCCCAGCAATGCAGACCGTACAACCTCCATAGGCAACTTGTTCCATTCCCGCTCAGCTCTTACTAGTGAGACGTTTCCCCTAATATTGCTGTTGCTCCTTGCCAGGGCATGATGGGAAAGTGGAGATGCTGCAGTCACACTCCTATTGGCCATCCTGGGCCTTGTAAAAGCCCAGCAGGAAGTGACTCAGCAATGGCACCTTTAGGCGGCCTGGTTGTGCTCTCCAGCCTTTGCCTGGCCCCACCTAGGCTGAGATAACTCCCCACAAACTGGGTAAACACGTCAAATATACCCTACCCAGAAATGGTGCTTTGGGTAATAACCGGTACCTATTTCTGCTCCGTCGGGTGTCTCTGTGTGGTTTTAGGCTAAATTTGGGAGGTTTGGTGGGTTTAGTTATTTCAGTATTTTTGGAAATTTGTTAATTGCATCCTTTTCAGCTGCTTGGTATTTTTGTTGCAATGTTTTGCCAACATTAGTTCTATTGTGCAGGTGCATTTGCTGAAAAGGATGTAAGTACCAATACGAGCAACACCCTCCTCTCCCCGGAAAATAACTGGACCAAAAAACCCCAACAGAATAAACGAAAAGAATCATTCTGCAAGTACACGTTTGGGTCACAGATATTATTTGATTACCTTAAGGTCTACCTGAAAACGTATCTACTTAAACGTATATCCTGCCCTTTCCTAAAAATGTGAATAGTGGGTAAAAGCCGATGTGATTTTGGCTTACGGTAGCCATATGTCTGCAGGTACCGCCAGATGTTGGCTCGAGATTGCCTTGGGCTGTGTTGTGTCCTTGGCAAATCTCCGAGGTCACAGCCAGGGCTGTGGCCCACCTGACGGAGCCAAAAGCAGGCCAGAACAGGCCACAATGGGCTAGCACCAAATGGGCTAGCACACCTCCAAACAGCCCCCAAATGGTCAGTGTGGGTGCAGAAATGGCCGCCAGGACCAGTCCGCGCAGGCGCAGAAATGACCGCCAGGACCGGTCCGCGCAGGCGCAGAAATGACCGCCAGGACCGGTCCGCGCAGGCGCAGAAATGGCCGCCAGGACCGGTCCGCGCAGGCGCAGAAATGGCCGCCAGGACCGGTCCGCGCAGGCGCAGAAATGGCCGCCAGGATCGGGCCGCGCAGGTGCAGACCATTTTTTTAGTATTTTTGATATTCACAAGAATCTCATGAGAATCTCGGGAGATCTCGCCAGGTTTGCGAGATTTTTGCAAGAATGAATTTCATTCTTCTTTCAGTCCTAGTTTTTAACCTAGGCCCTTTTCACATAGACACTGATAAAATGGGTGTTACATTTTATTATACATGTTGCAGGGCTACATGTGTGCTCTTTGGGTGCCCTGCAACATGTATAATAAAATGTAACCCCCATTTTATCAGTGTCTATGTGAAAAGGGCCCATGTGTCTACAAATAATAAATAATAAAGGGTATTTCAACTCTGCTCCCACCTCTCTCCAGTTTCTCCTCTGTCCTAATTTTTTCCTACCCAGTTGCTGGCTTGGTTCTTGTTTTCAGCTTCCAAACTCCAGCTCCGACCCTCTAGCTTGTGCTCTGGCTCCAATTCCTCTGCTTCTGACATGCCTTGGCTCCAACCCTCCGACTGTGGCTCAATTCCTCTGGGCTTTGCCTGGGGTCCAGCCACCCATTCTGTTCCTGCCTGGGTCCTGGCTACGGTCCAATGTATCATAACCCAACTCCAAGGCCATGTCTACACTGAACTTTTTGCTACCTGTGCGTGCGCAATCCCCTAGGATGGGCATGATTTACAGTGTGATTTGTGACGGTCCAGCATAGGTCAGGAACTGCTGTAGCTTGCCTATTGTGCTGCACTTCTCTCTGCTAAGGAGCTGTGTTTCTGCAGCTAGAAAGGTGGGGTACGTATAGCATATGTTTTTTAAAACTTAGTTTCTTTCCCATTTCTCCTTTTTTGCATGTAGCCCTTATAAATGCACAGGCTGTTATCCCCCCAACTACTTTACTTGATTGGGATTACTCCAGAGTAAGTGCTTGGTGGATTGGGGCCACATTGTAATTAAAAGATCTTTCTGAATCCGTGTTGATGAGAATCATTTCCATAGCAGCAGTAACCATAGCGAAACTCCAGAATGTGTCTTGTTTAGTTCCTGTCTCCTTTTCTTTTTAACTGTTGACTTTGCAATGGGAACGGTGAGTGTTGCAGATATTCTGTGCTTGCTGTGATAATGCACATGTCCAGGAATGCTGACTGTGCCCCTTGACTGGAGAACACCTCCGCTTTTGTCTTGCCTTCAAACATAGTGTAATGTTTCAGACCGCCTCCTAAAGGGTGGAGGGAGCCATGTGTAGTAGCCCTGCTTACGGGGGAAATCTTGTTTTCAACCAGATTCCGTTTCTGAGGTTTGATCCATTCCAGCGAAATGTAGAACCAGCAAACATTCCGATTCCGTTTAGCCAGAACGGATTGACGTTTCTGGGGGGGGGGCTGATTTGCACATGCGCAGAATGACTACAGCCGTACCGTTCATGCGCAGGTCGTTTGATCACAATTCCGATCTAAATTTCGATCGCAGTTCTGATTTCACAGGAAATATTTGCAGAACTGGAATGGCCAATTCGACCCACCCCATACCCTGCTTTTGCGCTTCTCTTTAGTTGACCATGAGAAGTAATAGTCTTTAGCTGTCATGAGACATAATCATTCCACTCTATTCTACGCTGGTCAGACCTCATCCGAAGTACTGTCTCCAGTTCTGGGTACTGCATTTCACACAATCCATTACCCTTGGGGGTAAGCGTCTCAGGATTATGTACTTCTCTTTTATCTGGAATATATACCCATGGAATAAGTGATTGTGTGGACAAAAAACATTCTGTTGGTAACATTGTTGGTGCATAATGAATAACAACCAATGGAGATTAGAGATAGCAGTGAGCCTGGCAGAGCATAGTGCTATTTCAGACAGAATGTCAGTACATAAGTATTAAGAACATAAGAAATGCCATATATGGTCAGACCAATGGTCCATTGAGCCCAGCATCCTGTCTCTGACAGCAGCCAATCTTGGTCACTTGGGAGAACTACCCAGTAGGTCACAATGGGGCAATCCGTTCCCTGTTGTTCACTCCCAGCCCCTGAGGTTATTCAGAGGTTATGTCCCCCAACCTACTTGTCTAATAGCCATGAACGGACCTATCCTTATCCAGTCCTTTTTAAAACCCAGCTGTGCTACTGACCTTGTTATCCTCCTCTGGCAACAAATCCCACAAGCTAATGGTGTGTTGAGTGAAAAAAATACTTTCTTTTATTTGTTTTAAATCTGCTGCCAGTTAGTTTCGTGGCATTTCCCATAGTTCTAGTATTATTTGAGTGTGTAAATAAGAACTCCCTATTTGAAAGAAGCTACTGAAGAACCTGCCGTCTGTGGGCTAAATCCAGCCAGTGACTCTTTTTGATTTGACTCCTTTCCTATCTTGGGATCTTGTCCACAAATCCAGCCCCTGTCTTCAAATACTAAATGAGTGTGTTCAAGAGGGGAGAAGAGGTCGTGTACTCAAGGACAGAGGATGGATCTATGGCAGAGATCCATGATCTGGTCCCTCCTCTCCCCCTTTACCCTCGCAGCTGCAGGAGTCCCCAGCAGGGAGAACACCGAAACTGACCACCTACCTGCTGTAGCTGTTGCGGGGGGGCTCTGGAGCTCTGCTCGCTGTGCTGCCACCGCCGCCACTGCCGCCGCTGAGTCCTGCTGCTGGGGCCACCGCCGCCGCTTCTCGTCCCCGCCAGACACCTGCGGGGACAATAACAGACAAGAGTAAGGTTGGGGGATGGGGGGGGGACGCAGAGGGCAGCCACGTGGGCTGTCCTGTCCCCTCCCCCCCCACCCGGAAGTAGCGGGGGCTCAAAGCCCCAAGGACAGCGGCGGAGCCGCAGGCCGCGGCCAAAGGGCGCGGCACTTTTGGGGTACTTTGGGGGGCTGCAGGGGGTGGCAGGGGGGTATTGTATGTTGTGTAGGCTTTGTTTATTTTTCAGGGCTAGGGTGGTAGGGTGGGGGTATTGGTACGGGTGGGGT
>QEPC01006549.1:4141881-4196747 GCA_003113815.1 Sphenodon punctatus | reverse complement strand
AACCCCCCCAACCAGGGGGGCCACCACCCCCTTCGCTCTCCCCACCAACATCACCTCCGTCTTATCGGGGTTAAGCTTCAGTCTGCTCAGCCGCATCCACTCCGCCACGGCCTCCAAAATCGGGACAGCAACGAGACAGCAGGGTCTGGGTCAGTAGAAAAAGAGAGGTACAGCTGAGTATCGTCAGCATACTGGTGACATCGCACCCCGAACCTTCTCCCGTAATCCTGCATGTGAAAGGGCTTCTCAAGAGACAAAGAGAGGTATAGTCCCCACTGCAAAGATCTTCCAAGTAGGGCTTATTCAAATATGGCTCAAGTGGTAGAGCGCATGCTTTGAATGTATAAGGTCCCACCAAGTTCAGACACACCTCGATGAGGCCTCTGCTGAGGATCCTGGAGGGTCTCGGGTAGCACACCTGGATGAGGCCTCTGCTGGAGACCCTGGAGAGCCGGATTTGAAACCCTGCTGTCGTGTCAGGTTGTGACAATACTGGACTAAGATGGACCATTGGTCTGACTCAGTTAGACAGCTCCTTATATCCTTAATATTCAACCAATTCTACACATTCACAAATGTGATTTCAAAATTCACAACCTATTTTTGAACGTTTCAAATGAAGTTGATGAAGGAATCTTGAATTTTTTTATTTTATTTTTTAAATATGTATTTATTTATTTAATCTTACATACAATACTGGTTAGTTTTTTATTGTGTGTTCATTTGTTCAGTCTGCACTATTTCATCTCCATACTCTAGCTATGAGATGAATAGCTGCAGTCTTCTTCAACTGTGAAGGATGATGAGTCATGCAGTATTAATACAACAGTGCAATAATTGCGTAACTTGTGATTGTGGTCTCATGGGGCATGGTACATTATTGGACTGGATGAGTCAATTTTAACAAATATTGTATTTTCCAAATCATCAATATCAAGCTAACTGAGTTAAACAAGCAGACTTGTTGAAGCCTTTGGAGCTTGTCATAGCAGTAAAATTAATTTTTATTATTATTATTATTATTATTAAACAAACATTTATATAGCATGAGCAGTGTACCTGGCACTTTACAAAGTAATAAAATAGACACGGTCCCTGCCCCTAGGGCTTACAATCTGAGAGACAGGAGCTGGGGGAGAGACTTAGGAAGGGGAACAGAGGGAGAGACAAGGGGTCTAACATTCATGAAGATGCGAGGTCTCAAGTGCACGTACTTGGCTTGGTTACGATGAGAATGACAGCAGGCAGGTCCATGTTGCAAGGATAAGGGTAAACCGATCGTAGGTATAGGAATAGTGGCTCAGCAGGATAAAGAGTCAGACAGAGCAGAGCGAAAGAGGTGAGTTTTAAGGAGAGATTTGAAGGTATGAAGGGAGGGGGCAAGGCGGATGTGGACAGGGAGGGAGTTCCAGGCATGGGGGGCAGCAAGTGAGAAGGGACGAAGGCGCTTAGGGGAGCAGGGAAGGCGTGGAAGGGTGAGAGAAGGGACAGAGGAGGAGCGAAGTGCACGGGCTGGAGTATGGAGGGCGATAAGTGCAGAGAGGTAGGGGGGAGCAAGGTTGTGAAGAGCTTTATAGGTGAAGACTAGGAGCTTGTGCAGGATTCGTTCAGGAAGGGGAAGCCAGTGAAGCGAAGAGAGGAGGGGCTGCACATGGTCGAAGCGACTGGCGAGGTAGATGACCCTGGCAGCAGAGTTTTGGACAGAGATGAGGGGAGAAAGGTGAGACCGGGGAAGGCCAGTGAGAAGGAGGTTACAGTAATCGAGGCGAGAGATGACCAGAGCATGAACAAGAGTTTTGGCAGACGAGACAGAGAGAAAAGGGCGAATCTTAGCAATGTTATGGAGGGAGAAGCGACAGGATTTAGCAACAGAGTCAATGTAGGGTTTAAAAGAAAGGGCTGAGTCAAAGATGAAGCCTAGGCTACGGGCTTGGGGGACAGGCAGGATGGTGACTCCATCAATAGTTATTGACAGTGAGGAAGGAGAGGAAGGATGAGGGGGGAAGATAAGGAGTTCAGTTTTAGCCATGTTGAGTTTGAGTTGACGTTGAGACATCCAGGTAGAGATTTGAGTTTGTATGTGTTTTTTTAAGAGGACTGGCTCCAAATTAATCAAAACACAAATATAATGAAGTCCTTAGTTCTCTGTAGGATGCAGTTCAGGGTCTTGATGGAACTCTTGGGTGCCGGTATTGCAGTTAGTCAGTTCTGAGCGCTTGCCACATCTTTGACGCACCAACTTCCTCTCTTTCCCCATCATGCTCTCTGCAAGCTGGTGCAGAGAGTTCTACACACGGCCCAGCTCTCTGGTTGGTTGGTGTAGTGACAGCAAGGGGGGGCCTTATGTTGGTGTTTCTGGTTCTGCGCTGGCAAACGTTCTGACTGTCTTATTCCACATGGTGATGGATACTTTACTTTCTATCTTGCCGTGTCATCTGCTGGATTGATAGCCGAACTAATGGTCTAATCCTGTGAAGTTTTCAGCAAGTGCTGATCTTTATGCTCCGTGATGTGTCCTAGTTAAGCCCTAGATGTTTATCTCAGTTGCATGGCATTGTGCAAGAGAGAGACAAGCTGTTTTGTTGACAACGCTGACACTAACAGAGCATGTTTATTACTGAACTATTAGGTGCAAATGAAGGGTGAAATCCTGATCCCATTGATGTCAATGGGAATTTTGGTACTGGATTTACTGAAGCCAGGATTTTGTCCATAGAATCTTTCTTTCAAGGCAATAAAGCCAATTCTGCTCAGACGCTCTGCAGCTCAAAGCACATGTCATTGGAGAAGGGAGATTTGTTGGCATTTGCTCAGCAAGTGGTTATATAATTGTGAAAATGCCAAGCCTGTGTTCAATTTAGACTTTGCTTTGCTTCTCTTTGGCGATATTAAAATATTCAGTGCAGCTGGATTTCCGATATTATACTTCTCTGCATGCATTTTATGACAGAACCATAAAACGCCACACCGAGTTTTAGATTTTACCCACTAAATCCAGGCGGAATTGAGCATTCAGGGGAACATGCTCTTTTTTGGTCTTAGCCAAAGACAGGGACCCATGTTCCATCCTTGGATGGTTCTGTTCTTTCCTGACTGGAAGAACTCAGCATGTGGTTCTGGGGGACTATTCTTCATCTCCCTGGGATCTCACCTTTGGTGTCCCACAAGGTTCTCTTCTGTCCCCTCTCCTGTTCAACGTGAATATGCAGCCGCTGGGTAAGTTCATGAGAGGGTTTGGAGTTCGCTGTCATCAATATGCTGATATAAACACAGCTAATCACACCACTAGCATTTTGTGTTCTTTACTACATTTTTATAAAACTTCAAATTGAAGCTGCACAAATAGAACAGAGTATCTTAAACAAGAAGTGAAAGACTAAACAAACTATTTTGAAACAAAATTGACGTGCTGTATTAGACAAACGAAAGAATCCTCAAGTCAAAGCAGTCTCAGTCAATAAAGGAAAGAAAACAGCCCTTTATGAACTCCTACTTGTTGGTTTTGCTGATATTTTTAAATATTTTTTTGGGGTATTTTGTTATTTATTAGAATGTTTGTTTTGATTGCTATGTTTATTTTTTATTGCAAACCACCCCGAGCTTCCAGAGGCAGGAGGGGGTGGCATAGAAATCGCAGTATAAACAAATAAATAAATATGTTCACAGCATTTTCCCCGTTGGCAGTAATGGGGAAAATGCAGTGGACGGTTCTCTGGCCAAAGAAGACTCTCAGCGCGTTGTCCTGACAACACATAGAAGATACGAAAAACATTAAATATGGTACTTCTAGTTAGCACATATTTTTAGAGAGAACAAAATGTTGTGCTAGGTATTTTTTTTTTTTTTTAATTACTGGATGTTTTAGCGACTTAAAGTTACTGATATGTAGGCACTCCTCCAACTTTTTCATGTGACAGGAATAGTTATTAAAGATCAAACTGGGATGAATTGAGTTCCAAGAAGGATTAGAACAGGGGCGGTGAACCTCCGGCCTCTGGAAATCCATCAGGCCCTACCATCAAGCACTGAAAGAGTGAGTTCAGGGGAAAGGGAGTGCATGCCCTGATTGCCGCTCAGTGGCAAAGGTTATTATTATTATTATTATTATTAAACATTTATAAAGCGCCAGTTGCAACCTGGCGCTGTACAGAACATACAGTCAGATGCGGTCCCTGCCTGTGGCTTACAATCTAAAAGACAAGGAGGGGGAGACAAGGAGAGGGGACAGCGGGAGAGACATGGGAGAAGACAAACAAACATTCAGGCGGATGCGAAGTCTCAGGTGCGTGTACTTGGCTTGGTTACAAGGTGGTCGGTAGCAGCAGTCAGCAGAGGAGGGCTGACAGTAAGAGCAAGGGGAAAGACTAGAGGGCATTGGGAAAGGCAGCATGGAAAAGGTGGGTCTTGAGGAGGGATTTGAAGGAGCGGAGGGAGGAGGCAAGGCGGATGTCGGCAGGGAGGGAGTTCCAGGCATGCGGGGCAGCGAGGGAGAAGGGACGAAGGCGGTTGGGCGAGCAGGAGAAACGAGGGAGAGCGAGGGAGGGGACAGAGGAAGAGCGGAGAGCGCGCGCAGGAGTGCGTAGGGCGATTAGGTCCGAGAGGTAAGGGGGAGCTTGGTCATGGAGCGATTTGAACGTGAAAACCAGGAGTTTGAACAGGATACGTTCAGGAAGGGGGAGCCAGTGAAGGGAGAGGAGGAGAGGCGTTACATGGTCGAAGCGACGGGCAGAGTGAATGATCTTGGCGGCAGAGTTTTGGATCGCAACAAGGGGGGACAGGTGGGAGCGAGGGAGGCCAGCAAGGAGGAGGTTGCAGTAGTCGAGGCGAGAGATAACCATGGCATGAACAAGGATTTTGGCCGAGGAGACAGATAGAAAGGGGCGTATGCGGGCAATGTTGAGGAGAGCGAATCGGCAGGATTTGGCCACAGAGTCAATGTAAGGTTTAAAGGAGAGGTGCGTGTCAAAAATGAAGCCCAAGCTGCGGGCACGGAGAACAGGACGGATGGTGACCCCATCAATGCAGACGGTCAGGTCAGAGGGAGAGGAGGGGGATGGAGGAAAAATGAGGAGTTCAGTCTTGGCCATGTTCAGTTTGAGTTGGCGTCGGGACATCCAGGCGGAGATATCAGAGAGGCAGTCGACGAGGCGTGAGCGGACAGAGGAGGAGAGAGAGGGGGTAGAGAGATAGAGTTGGGTGTCATCAGCATAGAGATGGTATTGGAACCCGTGGGAGGCAATAATTTCACCAAGGGACCGGGTGTAGATAGAGAAGAGGAGAGGGCCAAGGACAGAACCTTGGGGAACCCCAACCGAGAGGGGAAGGGAGGGGGAGGTCGACTCGGGGAGGGAGACATTAAAGGAGCGGTCAGAGAGGTAGGAGGAGAACCAGTCAAAGACAGAGCCACGGAAGCCCAAAGAGTAAAGCGAGTCCAAGAGGAGCGAGTGGTCGACAGTGTCAAAGGCAGCAGAGAGGTCAAGGAGGACAAGAACGGAGTAGTGGCGCTTCGATTTAGCGACAAGTAGATCATTGGTGATCTTGGCCAGGGCAGTTTCAGTAGAGTGGAGGGGGCGGAAGCCGGACTGGAGAGGGTCGAGGGAGGAGTTGGCAGAGAGGAGGTTCAGGCAGCGGGAGTAGACGACACGTTCCAGGAGCTTCGAAGCAAAGGGAAGGAGGGAGACCGGCCGGTAACTAGAGGGATCGAAAGGGTCCAGGGTAGGCTTTTTGAGGATGGGGGAGACAGTGGCATGTTTGAAGGCAGAGGGGAAGGAGCCTGTGGAAAGGGAGAGATTGACAACATGCAGAAGGGGGGGAGCGACAGTGGGAGCAATAGAGGTCAGGAGGCGGGAGGGGATCGGGTCAAGGGGGCAGGTGGAGGGGTTGGATGAAGAGAGAAGAGCAGAGATTTCCTGGAGAGAGGCAGGAGGGAAGGATGCGAGGAGGGAGGGGGGCGGGGGGTGGAGGGAGGCAATATCCCGACGGATCTTGTCAATCTTGGAGGTGAAGAACGACGCAAGATCCTGAGCAGCAAGGGAAGAGGGCGGAGGAGGGCAGGGGGGTTTGAGAAGGGAGTCGAAAGTAGAGAAAAGGCGGCGAGGGTCGCGGGAGAAAGATTCGATCCTAGAGGCATAATAGCGATGCCTAGCTAGGGAGATAGCCGAGGAGAGGGAGGAGAGGGAGAATTTGTAATGGAGGAAGTCAGGGAGGGAGCGGGATTTGCGCCAGAGGCGTTCGGCAGCCCGGGTGCAGGAGCGGAGGTAGCGGATGGCAGGGGTAAGCCAGGGGCGGGGGTCGAGGGGGCGGACGGGGCGAGCAGAGGGGGGGGCAAGAGAGTCAAGGGTCGAGGAGAGAGAAGCGTTGAGAGCAGAGACAGCAGAGTCAGGGGAGGAGGAGGCGAAAACGGGGGGGAGAAGGGGGGAAAGATGTGAGGCAAACTCCGAGGGAGTAAGGGCCTGCATATTGCGGAAGGGGCGCATAGAGGGGGAGGAGGAGGGGGGTCGGTGGGAAAGGCTGAAGGAGGCGAGGAAGTGATCAGAATTAGGGCAGGGGTCAAAGGAGAGGTCAGTAAGAGAACAGTTTCGAGTGAAGATGAGGTCGAGGGAATGGCCGTCAGTATGAGTGGGGGAGTCGGTCCAGAGTCGGAGATTAAAGGAGGAAGTGAGAGAGAGAAAGCGGGAAACAGAGGGGGCGGAAGGCGTGTCAACGTGAATGTTGAAATCACCAAGGATAAGAGTGGGGATATCATCGGAGAGGAAGAAGGTGAGCCAGGATTCAAAGTCCGGGAGGAAAGAGGAGAGGGAACCCGGGGGGCGGTAGATGACAGCAACCCGAAGGTGTAGAGGGGAGTATAAGCGCACAGAGTGGGCCTCAAAGGAAGGGAAGGAGGAGGAGGGGGGAGGGGAGAGGGTTTTGAATTGGCAGTGCTTAGCAAGGAGCAAGCCCACACCACCACCCAGGCCCTCAGGGCGGGGGCGGTGAGAGAACGACAGGCCCCCGGAGGATAGAGCAGCCGGGGTAACAGAGTTGGAGGGCGTGATCCAGGTTTCCGTAAGAGCCAGGAGTTGAAAGGGGCGAGAGAGGAAGAGATCGTGGATGAAGGGAGCTTTAGCCACGGACGAGCGGCAGTTCCAGAGGGAGCAGGAAAAAGGCAATTGGTGTTTGGGAAGGCAGGGGATGCGGATGAGGTTGGGGGATGGGGAACGGGCGGGTTTGGGCCTAGGGGGAATGGGTAAGGGGGGATGAGGGTGGGGAGGGGGGATGGGCGTGGGTGAGGATAAGGGGTAGGTTGGCTGGAGAAAGGCCGCTGGTGATGGAAGAGGGAGAAGGAGGGGGTGCGTGAGGAAGGCTAGAAGGAGAGAGGTGATAGAGGGCGAGGAGGTGAGGCAGGTATAGGGAGGCATCATAGGTGTTGAATGTCCTGGTATCAGGGGGACGCCAGACCTGCGGTTGTCGGGTGCGCGCGTGCGTGCTGTCATGTCCTCACTCCGGCCTCACTCCGGCCCTTTTGTCGTCGCCCTTCAGATGCATGATCTGGACTCTCCTCTCCCTCTTCCCATCCTGAGCACACTCCTTAACCACTCCCACCCCAAACACCTATGTGGTCTGCAAAACTTGACGAACTTTCAGAGCGGCCTGTGAGACGGTAAAGATCCCGCCTCCCCGCAAAGACAAATTCATGGAGGTAGACCCATCGATGGCTATTAGCCTAGATGACCTTATGCTTAAGGTGACCTTAAAAGTTTGACTAACAGAAGTTGGGAGTGAACAACAAGAGATGAATGAGGCCATAATTGCCTTGGTCTTGTAGACATTGTTAAAATTATCTAGCACTGGTCATTATTGGATCCTAGTCTAGACCATTGGTCCTTTTTATGTTCTTATAAGCTTAGGGATTTTATGGTATCAATATCAACTGCAGTAGTCAGAATAACTTTAAAAGCAGCAACGAAGTTGGGATGGGCTCTAGAGTTACATGATTCAGGACTGAAGCCAGCTCCTGACTGGGGATGTCTCTAGGAATGCAGCCACAAGAGATGTTGCCCCACTTTGGGCAGCCTTATCCTGCTTTGGGCAATGTTACGATGCGATGCAGTGGCATGTGTGGCTTCCAGATGTTGGCCCCACTTTGGACAACCTTGCTACACCCTGCGTTCTCGGAAAAAGGCCGGTGACGCAGGGCATAGCAAGGTTTTCCAAAGTGGGGCTGCTCGTGTGTCCGCCAGCCCAAACTGTGGTGACTGCAATTACCCACCGTGAGGCGGGTGCAGATTGGGCCTGGCCCTGCTCGTGTGGTTGCACCCGTTGTGTATTAACAGATTCATCTTATTCAAGACATGGGAGGTGATGATGCTGCTTGGCACCATGACGCAGGATGATGTGTTCCATCTTGGGAACCCAGCTTCAAGAGGGTTGTTGGCAAATTGGACAGGGTTCGGAGGAGAGCAACCAAGATGATACGGGGCTAGAAAGCAAGCCGTATGAGAAAAGGCTGAAAGAAGTGAGTCTAGTAAGGAGGAACCTAGTAGCAGTTTTCAGATAGCAAAAAGGATGTCACCAAAAAAGGAGTAGATGTTTGTTTGCATTCACAGAATATAGAATGAGATGAAATGGGCTTAAATTTATGCATGCTAAAATTTTGGTTAAATGTTAGGAAAAACTTCCTAACAGTAAAAACTCTTGAGCAATGGAATAGGTTATTGAGGGTGGTGATGGAATCTCTTTCCTTGGATGTTTTCAAAGATGTCCAAGATCATGCATGCCTTGGCGATACTGTCGGTAGAGGGCATCTTGCCTTGGGTCTGGACTTGATGGCCCCCGAAGTCCATTCCAATCCTACAGTTCTATCCTTTGCACCATGTGCCATCACGCTTTGATCCTACCCGCCGTGAGAGCCCTCATTCCGGGCAGGATCTGACCTGGCCGCCAAACAAGTGTGGCGGCGGCCCAGGGCAGGGTCCACGCGGCCCTGCCCCCCGTGCTAGTGAGCATGGCCTGCTCACTTCCCTGACAGGCGGACACGGCAGCCTACGAAGCTGTCGCGCCTGCCCAGAACAGCTCCGGACCACAGCCAGGTAGAGTGGACCATCACACGTGATTGCCTGCTCTACTCCAGTCCGGGGATGGTTTTCGTGGGCCGTGGCAGCACTTAGCCCATGCTGTGACTCGGTGAGGGGCCCTAGTAACAACGCGGGCTAAAAACTGTCATGGTCTGGAGACAGCCTTGATCCTGCCTGGGGAAACATCTGGTGGGCGGGATCAGATGTGAAGGCACCACGGGTGGCCCTGTGGGTTAAAACGTGGCAACCCATGGTATCGTCACATCTAAAAATACTCCAACTCTCCGATATAGCTGCAATAATGCCATCCCAATAAATCACACTCCAAGACTCCATGCATTCTGTGGGTATTTTCAGACGTTATGAGATCACGCTCAACCACAGTCAATACCCTGTGGTGGGGAATGGTCCCGTAACGTCTGTTGGGGAACCAGAAGTTCCCCCCCGGATGTTCGCCACGCTCAATCCCTGCCGGGAATCACATTCAGCACGCGATCGGCTGAATCCGCGAGGCCGGCGCCGATCGCGTGGTAAAGGTGATTCCCGGCGGGGATGAAGGGGCCCGTCACGTCTGGACGAGCGATCACGGCCCGGAATCCCCGCTGGGATTCCGGCCCGTGGTCATTTCGGGCAGGCGGTGAGGGAGCGTGGCGGAGGTGGGGCCGTGCGGCCTCATGTTGCGCCGTGCGTCCCCGCCTCCTCCCCGATTCCCCTCCGGGATCCCCCGGCACTTCTTTTGGCCGTGCCGGAGTGATCCCGGCGGGGAATCTGAGGGTTGTTTCCGTGGCGGGGCAAAGCCACCGTGTCACGTCTGAAAACACCCTGTGTAGATAATTCTCCCTCCTTATACTAGCATGTATCTGACTCTAAGAGTGTGAATATAATCCTGCAAGGAGAAGAGGCAAAAATGCAAAGCTGAGCTGAAATATATTTGTCTCTGCTAACTGACTATTTTGGATGTGTGTTTTGTTTATATAACTTTGCACTGGATTTCTCATTCCCAGGCAGATTCTCCTGTCTCCTCTCTGGCCGTGCAATTATTCCCTACTGCTCTGGGGGGCTTCAGGAGACGGCACACTTAGCAAAATAAAAGTGCCTCAGAAAGTTGGCCAGTTGAGAGCTTTGAATTTGTAAAGGTTTCACAGGGGCTTTTCAACATGAATGTGCTTTTGTCAGTGGATCATTTTAATGATTGTGCTAATGGCAGATCAGCATCTTTCCACAGGCCTTCTCTAGCTTAAAGACTCACCTCTGCCAACGTCAATAGAAGGGAAACTAGTTAAATACGCAGAATATTTTCTTATATTACGGTCTGGACCTCCGTGCAAGACCTGCGGTTTAAATGTAATTGTTAAAGGACCCATGCAAGTGTTATAGAAGCATGTTTAAAAACTCATAATGTTAACTGCTTAATTAGAGCAAAGTGTGTTTGGTATGGGTGGGTGAGGGGCAAATCTCATGTTAATTACATTCCTCGTGGACCGAGGGCTTTGCTACAACAGGGCAGCCTCCTGGAAGAAGGTGGGAGTGACAGGGTTAAGATAATGTCACATAGTTTTATTGTATTGCATGCTGGCATCCAGAGATGGCGTTTGCCGCAGAGGTTAAATGGCAAGTCATGATTAGGGCGATGATGAATATGACTTGGTTATATCTGTACCCCCCAGAAACGGTTTGTGTACGCCTCTTCTGCTAGATGTTCCACCCGGGCTCTTCTGAGCAAAGGAGGTAGGCGCTGCCTAGGGCCACGAAGTCAGAGAGTGTCCTCCTTAAAATGAGGAACATCCTTAAACTCTACTTAACTACCTAGCCTCACCCTCGGCACCTACAGGAAGTTGTCCCAGGGTGAGACAACTCCTAACCTGAACACCTTGTACTTTGATACTGTCAGGAAAACACTGTGTGATTGAGAATGCATAATGTTAACTGTGCAAAGATTACTGGTATGTCTTTCTAGCCAGTTCATCTCTGCAATCGGGATCTGAGTTGTGTATGCAGACTGCTCCAAGGCTCCTGAACTAGCATGCACATTACTCTAAGAAAGGAGCTTGCTAGTACCTTATTGTGCCTGTCTCCGTGATGCTGGAACAGAGAGGGAAGATCCGCTCTCCAGAACCCCGCAGACATTTCATATTTGTGAAGTTAATTTGTGTATTAATTCCCATGAATGAATGTCTGAATTTGTCCTCTTCACCATTGTGAAATTTGTTTCTTTGGTTTCTTTGAGTTTGCTTAGCTGGCTTCTTGGTTTATTCAGTATCTCGATGTTTGGTATTTTGTTCACGTTGGTGGTACGGCAAATAGTACAGATAAATAGCACCACTGAAAGCAACAAGGTTTAAGCATATTTATTCTCACAGCATTTCTGTGATACAGGTGAATCATTGTTTCTATTTTACTGGTGGGAAACTACAGCACGGAAAGACTCAGTGATTTATCCATGTCTGCAGCCTGGTAAAGATTTGAATCATGGTCTCCTGAGTCCCAAGCTAGTGCGCTAAACCCAGGACCATCTCTAAACCATTGTTATTTCTCTGTTCTGCTTTCATGCTGTTAGCCTAAACCTTGGCCAATGATACTCTTTCAACACAGTTGTAAAATACAGCTTTATGTTGGGCTGATGTTGTTCTTGATTCTTCTAGATGATGCCAAGATTCAGAGAGTGCCCAAAGATAATAACCAGAAATGGGTAGTAAAACTTTTCCTTTGTGCAACATCCTGTCCCATAATATTTTCAGAAAGAAGCAAACTGGCTTCCCTTTTCACCAGGATACGCATTGTATGCTTTATCAGTACTGCTAGCAGTCATTCCCCTTTAATCTCTGACTTCAGCCGGTATCCCAACTTTGCAAACCATTTGCCTTTGGGGTTGAGTTTCATCCTGAAGATAAATTGTACGAGTGAAAGGTAGTTCATTTGGGAACACAGCAAAGAAATTGTACGCAAAAGAAGAAATTGAAAAAATGAGTAAAGCCTCCTGTCCTTGAAAAATAAAGTTCTGTTTCATTTGAAAAGCTGTATAGTAAAATGACTAGGGAAAAAAAAAATGACTGGAAATTGTACGAAACTGGCTCTCAATGGGCATTTTTACACACACCGTAGAGTGCTGGTCTTTCAATCTTCTGGATTTACAAGTCCACAAGTAAGTTCTGGATGCATTCTTCATACACACACTGCCCTGAGGCAGTTCCTGGATGCATTCTTCACGCAAACACTGCCCTGAAGCAGTTCCTGGATGCATTCTTCATACAAACACTGCCCTGAGGCAGTTCCTGGATGCATTCTTCACACACACACTGCCCTGAGGCAGCCTAAAGTAGCCGCAGCTGTAGATGTGATTGGCTGCCATGGAAACCAAGTGACCACAGCTGCCTGGAGCAAAGCAGTTTACCAGGAGAACTTTTTACGCACAAAAGTTCTGGGAGAAGTTCTATGTAGAAGTTCAAAGAGCCAGATGTTCAAGATCTGGGTGAGTGATTTAGACACACAGAAAGTTCAAGATGTAACAGCAAACATGCAGGAGAAATGTGTGTGTAAAAACACCCAATGAGGAGTGTCTTTGCTGGTGCCAGTCAAACATTCATCTTGATTTCAGAGAGCTGTAAAACTTTGAAAGCTAAATGATAGATTCTTAGGCTACTTTTACAGATGACAAAAATGGGTTCTTATAAGTGCTCAAGATAATACCGGGTGTTATGAATACTGGAGTTTTATAACGTGTGAACACACTATTCCCCTTCTATGCAGCGAGATCTCGCAGCCTTGTAAGAGTCTTGTAAGCTTTGTAAGAGTCGCTGCCAGATCACGCTATATAAAAAGGGAATAGTGCGTTCACATATTACAAAACTCCAGTATTTATAACACCCAGTATTATCTCGAGCACTTATAAGAACCGATTTTTGTCATGTGTAAAAGCAGCCTTTGGCCACTTTTACACATGACAAAAATGGGTTCATATAAGTGCTCGAGATAACACCAGGTGTTATAAATGCTGGAGGTTTGTAATGTGTGAACGCACTATTCCAGATGTGACTCTTACAAGGCTGTGAGATCTCGCTGCATAAAAAGGGAATAGTGCATTCACACATTACAAAATTCCAGCATTTATAACATTCGGTGTTATCTCGAGCACTTGTAAGAACCTATTTTTGTCATGTGTAAAAACGGCCTTAGAGTTGGAAGGAATTTCACGGGTTATCCAGACCATGGTATATGTGCAATACATTTGTAATAACTGTTACCTGTGCAGAGAGTTAATTAACTGTGCTTTGTTTATATCCTGCTGTGACAAAGGTCATACTTAGAACAGGTTAGTAACAAAAGCACAAAGGCAAGAAGAAACCATGTTCTTTAGCTTTGACCTTGTACCTAGTGGACCACCTATTAGAAGACCCCCACTTTATTAAGTCCCTCAACTTCTTTTCCAGTTATGGAAGGACAGGAGCTTGAGGGGTTTAGTTTCTTGATTGCCATTTAAATTTTCCGCACAATACTCAGCTAAGCAATGTTGCCTTTTGTGTACGGGAATGACTAACTTAGGTAGGTGATGAAAAAATTGAGTGCAGGTGAAGAAATATATTGAGAAGATTTTAGAAGGCCTCTCCTCATCCCTCCCTTCTCTACTTTTGAAGGACCGTCCAACCAATAGATTGCAAATGTGCAAATTAGCAGAGACAGGAAGGAGCTTGATTGGTTCAGCTGCTGCTGATGTCTTAAGCAACACAGTTCATAGTGCCCTGACAGGATTGTCTTAGAGTTGTTGGGGGGATATTGTCCTTGCATGGTGGGGGAAAGTGAGTACCGTGTGTGTGTGTGTGTGTGTGTGTGTGTGTGTGTGTGTGTCTTGCCCCTGTGGAGTTAGATGTGCAATAGTGACCTGGTGGAATGTGTTTGAAACTTGGGGAGAAGCTCAGTACAGGTATGGGGTAGCAACAGTGGCCCAATGGGAGGTATTTGTGGGTGGGCGGGCGTCAATCGCAGCCTGTCTGGTGGCATCTGTGGACAACATAGGACTAAACCAAGTCTTCCTCAGCGCCATTTAATGGGCACTTGACTGTAATATAACTGTTTTAGCCTGTAGGAGCCACAAGGAGCACCATAGCAACAGATCAAGATACTCAGCCATCGAGGCTAAGTTACAGAAAGTCATCCTTTGAAAGTTGAATAATAAGATCATAGAGTTGGAAGGGACCTCAGGGGTTATCTAGATCATAGTGAGCGCACCATACCTTTACCGTGCAGAGAGCCAGTTCAAGGCCTGTGCTTTGTTTCTATCCTGCTTAAGATCGATTGTGAGGCGTTCTTTGGGAAAGAGGGATGCCAGAGAGAGGAGAGTCTTCATCATGCTGGGAATTGCAGAATGCAAAAAAAATATAATAATTTTAAAATGTGCAGCCCCGTGCATTGCATGGAGCTGATCAGCTGCTGACTGGAGTAGTGAAAACCTGCAAGGGTTTCAAAAAAGAATCCAGTCTTGTATGCTCCCTTCCCTCACTTTGTGAATGCTTAGTTCCCGGTAACTTTGATGGGAGCAATTACGGTATCTTGAGAGACTGTAGTGGGGGCGAGAAGTTGTAGTGTTACAGACACAGATTGCGTTGCTCAGACGCTCAGGCCACTTTCAGACATGGCCCCTTGGCTTGGCTTGGTCATTGTAACCAAGCCAAGTACGTGCACTTGAGACCTCGCATCTTCATGAATGTTAGACCCCTTGTCTCTCCCTCTGTTCCCCTTCCTAAGTCTCTCCCCCAGCTCCTGTCTCTCAGATTGTAAGCCCTAGGGGCAGGGACCGTGTCTATTTTATTACTTTGTAAAGTGCCAGGTACACTGCTGGCGCTATATAAATGTTTGTTAATAATAATAATAATAATAATAATAATATTTGGTCTCCGGCGGGGGGGGCGGGGAGTGCGCTGCCCGAATACGCGTGGGGATTGGCCGGTCTGAAAGGCCTCCCCGCGTGGCTTTGCCAGCAGAGATGCGCCGGATGCAGAGCAAGAAATCGAGCTGTGGACAGACATTTTCTTTCTTTCAAATGCAGGAATCTCAAATATCTGCTGGCATTTGGCAGGTTTAATAATCAAATGACTTTGATTGCTATACCGCTGTGTCTTTAAGTACTCTGAAATCTTTCTCTTTTTTTCTATTTTTTCTTTTTGCAGTTGCCCCAAGGTGCTTTGCACTAAATGCTTTAGAAATGCATATTTTTTTTGGGTGGAAAACTGGTCATTGTTGCTGCTGTTCTGTCTCCATTTAAATGCCAGCTAGTGGGAAATGGGAGAATTTAAATTAAAGTTTTGTAAATGTTTGAAAATGACTCGCTATAAGCATGGAAAAGATAAAAGGTGTAATCAAAGGCATATCTAATTCCCACCTTACAGGGACGTAAACTGGTAAAATAATATATGGGAGTTTAGATGGAGGGGTTTTTGAAAGCCAATCTACTTTTTAGAGTGTAGCTGTTACGCTATTTTACTGCAGGCGTATGGATTTAAATGCATATATGGTATAAGACAGAAGAAAAAAACACATAAAAGGAACATTGCTCAACAGCGGTCAGTCAGCACAGCTCGATAGTGCCACTGATGTAAATAGACTTAATACATATATTGGGTCTGAAATATATGGTACCGCAGAGAAGATTACTCTTTCCAAACTCCGAATTTTCTTGCAGCTGTAGCTGAACCACTCTCCATTATAAACAGGGACCTGCTGAAGCCCTGATATTGAGGAAACTGCTTGAGCTACAGTTCTGAAGATGTATCCATGGCTTATATTTGTGGGGACCATCATATATGCAAAGTTTGGAGAAGTTCCGGCTAGAAAATCAAAAGTTATAATTGTTTAGAAGTTAATTGGTTGTGGTCAAAATGCACAGCATCCCGACTATTTTGTATCATCGATGTCTCCTCCCCCTATGATGAGTTGAGCCCCCAGATTTCACAGCCTTGGAACTTGCGATCTAGATCAAGTGCTGGTATAGTGTGATAATGACTGGTGCAGCCAGAAATGAGTTATTAAATATATTTTTTTTAAAAAAACAGTTCTGCTGGCCTGTGCATACACAGTTGAGCAGCTGCTGACTGCCATTTGTGGTGTTAGAAAAAACAGCACAAGGAAAGTTACGTGACTGCTTTTTAAAATCACGTAACTTTATGAGGAGCCAACTTTGTGACAAAGACTTTAAGTGCTAGTCAGTTTCCATTTCAATTACCCACTTGCCTCAGAAAGCCAGCAAGAGAAAGCTCTAGTCAGTTTCATGTCAATTACCCTCTTGCTTCAGTACTTTTCACTCCCTATGAAAAAGACTTTTCATAGGGAGTGAAAAGTACTGAGGCAAGTGGGTAACTGACATACAACTCATTAGAACTTAAAGTCTTTGTGACAGCTGGCTCCTTATAAAGTTACATGATTTTAAAAAGCAGAGTCACGTAATTTTCCTTATGCTGTTTTTTGGCGGTCAGTGGCTGCCTCGACTGCGCATGCACCAGCCAACAGAACTGATTTTTTAATGTTGAATAACTTGGTTTTGGCTGCACCAGTCATTATCACACTACACCAGCACTTGATCTAGATCTCATGCTCCAAGGCTGTGAAGTCTGGGGGCTCAACTTGCCTAGCGGGCACGAGATATGGATCGCTCAAAATCCTCCCCATGGAGTGAATGAATAAAAGTAATGCAACTTTTCATACGGAGTAAAAAGTATGGAGTGAGGCAAGAGGGTAATTGCCATGAAACTAGAAGCTTCTTATTGAGGGACTAGAGCTTCCTTTTGCTGGCTTTCAAAGGCAAGAGGGTAATTGCCATGAAACTAGAAGCTTCCTATTGACGGACTAGAGCTTCCTCTTGCTGGCTTTCAGAGGCAAGATGGTAATTGACATAGAAACTGACTAGAGCTTAAAGTCTTTTGAGACAGAGTTGGCGTCTGATAAAGTAAAGTGATTTTAAAAAGCAGAATCACATAACTTTCCTTATGCTGTTTTTTCTAACACCACAAATGGCGGTCAGTGGCTGCTCAACTGCACGTGCGCCAGCCAGCAGAACTTCTTTTTAAACGTTGAATAACTCATTTTGGGCTGCACCAATCATTATCACACTATACCAGCACTTGATCTAGATCTCACACTTCAAGGCGGCAGACTCAAAGACTCGGCTCAACAGTAGCCTGGGGAGAGGGCTGGTACAAGGAACTGTGGGAAGGGTAGGAGGTTTCTGTCTCTGTCCCCCATTTCCCGTTGGCAGAGCTGCCATCGGTGGAGTCATTTTGGTTCAGTGTTCGGCCGTGGAGTGGGACATCATGCCCCATCATCCCCAGTGCAGCCGTATGGTGCCAACAGTCCAGCTCCCCTGCTGCTTCTGCCCAGGACCTGCCACAACCTCGCTTCCATCCTGCCCCTCCCAGACCCCTGACAGCTTCCCCATCCTGGGGCTTGAACTTGCAGTGCAGAACAGCCGTGTCTAGCTGCGTTTCCTCCCTTTCCTTTTGAGTGGCATCAACGGCTGTTAGGGAAGGGGCAGCAGAGAGAGCCACCCGTTCCAAAAATGAATTGTGGGGGGCGGGAGCAGTTCTGTAGGTTTATCTTCACCCCTCCCCCCATCCTCCCCTTCAGCATCACACTTACAGCTGCCCCCTTGTGCTGGGGCGGCAAACCACAGATATGGCTCATTCTGCACAAGCAATACAGACTGAGGTGATTTGCATCTATCTGCATATGATTTGCATGCAGCCCCAAGCATCCCTGTGTGGGGCCGGGGTAGAAGGCTAGAACTGCCCTGCGAAGCGATGAACCTTCTGCCAATCTGAGGGGAGGGGGAACTGCCCAGCCAGTTTGTGCCCCAAGCCTGGAGTTCCTGCCTTGCCCCATAGCTCAGCATCTTCCTCCCTATTTCCTGTCTAGATCCTGCCCCTCGAGACATGGATATGATCTTTTAAATATGGATATGATGACTTTTAAATATGGATATGACAGTTAAAACCTGAGGGCAAAGATGGATATGACTTTCATGCTTCTGGTTTTCTCTTCCTACCCTTCCTTACTGTGTATCCACATGTGAACATATCCCATAACTGACATATGTGATATCGTTTAACATTCTCATTACTATATTAATCACATCCCCCCCAAAACTGGAAATTTCCTAAAACAAAAAAAGTTATAGTTTAAAAAACCATTAAAGGCAGAACTGTTTCCAAAACAAAAATCTTTCCTTTTCAAAACCATTTCACAAAACACATTTTCCCTAACTTAAACTCCAAGAAACATGAACATTAATTACAATTACAATTTTAAAAAACATTTAACATACATTACAACAAAAAATAAATGCCAAAAAGCATGGAAATGATTTACAGATTTTCTATCTCTATTCCATAATTGAACACCAACATTAATGTAATATATATACTTAATTCCTTACCATACATACTTACTCTTCTTATTTATCACTAACTAAACTATCACATTATTTCTTTATTGATCATTTCTTTATTATCATAATTCAACAACAAACAATTTTTTCAAACTGCCTTAACCCTGTCCTTTTGGGCAGAATTGCATTGTGTACAACCGATTGTATAAAGTTGTCTACACGGACATTGGCCGCAGTCCCAAGCGGGATCTGCGTGAGATCTGCGCAGGTCCCACATGGGATCCATGTGGAGATGCATGCCGTTTGCACTCACGTGCGCAGGATGCGCACAGCGAGCACGGGGCATGGAATCGCCGCCATTGTCAGCAGTTCATTGTATAACGTGTATACAATTTTTATGCCTGTAAACAACAGAGTTAAGGTAGTTTGAAAAAATTGTTCAGCATCGTTAATGATTTGGAAAAGGGTGTTAAGAGTGAGGTGATCAAATCTGCAGACGACACCAAGTTATTCAAGGTAGTTAAAACACGAGCAGACTGTGAGGAACTGCAACGGGATCTTACGACACTGGGTGCCTGGGCGTCTAAATGGCAAATGAGATTTAATGTGGACAAGTGCAAAGTGATGCACGTAGGGAAAAATAATCCAAACTATGCGTACACAATGCTGGGTACTAAGCTAGGAGTTACCACTCAGGAAAAGGATCTGGGGGTGGTTGTGGACAATACAATGAAATCCACAGCGCAGTGCGCAGCAGCAGTCAAAAAAGCAAACAGAATGTTAGGAATTATTCGGAAGGGGATAGAGAATAAAACTGAGGATGTCATAATGCCTCTATACAAATCAATGGTGCGACCACACCTCGAATATTGTGTGCAGTTCTGGTCGCCCCATCTCAAAAAAGACATAGCTGAACTAGAAAAGGTGCAGAGAAGGGCAACAAAAATGATCAAGGGCATGGAAGGGCTCCCGTATGAGGAGAGGCTTGGTAGGTTGGGGCTCTTCAGTTTGGAGAAGAGACAACTGAGAGGAGATATGATAGAGGTCTATAAAATCATGAGTGGTGTGGAACTAATAAACAAGGAGCAGTTATTTACTCTCTCAGCTAGTACTAGAACTAGGGGGGGACACTCCATGAAACTCATGGGTGGCAAGTTTAAAACAAATACAAGAAAATATTTTTTCACTTAGCGGGTTTGTGGAATCTACTGCCAGAAGCTGTGGTAAGGGCCAGTACTAGAGCTGAGTTTAAAAGAGGTTTGGACAAGTTTCTGGAAGATCGGTCCATTAGTAGCTATTAGCCAGACAGGATCAGGGAACATGACGGGATTTGGGGGGAGACAACAGGGAATGGATCCCCCATTGTGACCGGTTGGGTGCTTCTCCCAAGCCACCGTGATTGGCTGCTACCGGAGACAGGATGCTGGGCTAGATGGACCATTGGTCTGACCCAGTATGGCACTTCTTATGTTCTTATGTTGAATTATGATGATAAAGAAATAATATGATAGTTTAGGTAGTGATAAATAATAACAGTAAGTATGTATGGTAAGGAATTAAGTATATATATTATGTTAATGTGGATGGTAAATTATGGACTATAGATAGAAAATCTGTAAATCATTTCCATGCTTTTTGGCATTTAATTTTTGTTGTAATTTATGTTAAATGTTTTTTGAATTGTAATTGGAATTTAATTTCATATTTTTTGGAGTTTAAGTTAAGGAAAAATGTATTTTGTGAAATGGTTTTGAAAACAAAAGTTTTTTGTTTTGGATACGGTTCCGCCTTTAACTTTTTTTAAACTAAAGTTTTTTGTTTTAGAAAACATACCTTGGGTTAAAAGTCATTCTCCAGCTCATCTGCAGTTCAGAGCATTCAAAAAGACTTTCTCAGAGCTGTGCCTGGTTCTAATGATATTTGCAAACGGTTACACTGTTTTGTCATTTTTTTCTGTGTTTGGCAGTATCTCCTAGAAGCCCCCGATAAGCTCAGGGCCCCGCTATCCTAGTTACTGCACAGACACACTGTAAGAGACAGTCCCTGCCATATAGATTAGTGCTGAATCAAAGTCAGCTGTTTCTGAATCAACAGGAAATGCTGTCATCTTGGGAACATTGTCAAATATTCAGTAGAATTTTTGAGTCCGGGATGCCTTTGGCGATTTCATTCTTTTCACAATTTTTACACCTTTCATAATTGTTTGCCACTTTCTGTAGTTTATCCGAACTTACCATCAATTTCAGCGACTTTTCGGTTCTTTCCATGAGTTTTAGGTACTTTCATATCACAGCAGCATCACATTCCTTGTTTCATTATTTCTAGTCTGGAAATGACAAAACTAAGCAACAATAAGCCGTATGTAGCAAACACGTGATGTGTCCTTGTCATGAAAGCACCTACATCGAATCAGTCACCGATGTACTGATTTACTGAAGGGCCATACCAAACAGAAACAAATGGAGGTTGTGAAAAAATTGTAATTTTCCATGTCATGGGGTAAAGCCGTGAACTGCCCGTTTTCCAAGAAAATAGTATGTGCAGTGAGTCTCTGTGTCAGTGTTAGACCATTCCAAGATGGCACCCACAGTGTGCTGACGCTGTCAGCGCCATCTTGAAAAGGTCTGAGCATGCTCAGAAGGGGCCATTCAGCTCTTCTGAGCATGCCCACCTCTTTTTCCCCCCCTTCTTTTTTTAAACTTACCCGGCCCTGGAGGAAGCTGTGCATCGCTGGATCCCCTCCAGAGGGTGAGTACTCTACCCTTGAGTTCCCACTATGCTCCCACCCCCGTTCCCTGGCTCCCACTGGCCTATTCTTTCTCTGGCCCAGCGGGGGCCAGGGAAAGGGGAGCAGGGGTCTAATGCCTGCACTCGGCTGAAGTTTTCCTAGGACTGAAGTTTTGGGGCCTCATTCTTGGAACTTCGAACCTTGGAAAATGGAGGCAAATATATCAGTCCTTGGTGTTTTCCAAGGAAAAGCAAGGACTGAGTTGCAGCACTACCTCCAGCTGAGCTCCCACGCTTGCTCCTTACTCCCTGCTGAGCTCCCAAGCTCTCTGCTCACACTCACTTCTTACTCCCAGCTGAGCTCCCAGGCTCTCTCTGCTCACAGGCTCACACCTTACGCCTAGCTGAGCTTCCAGGTTCACTCCTTACTCTGATCTGAATATAAAAGCTCACTTCCTACTCCCATCTGAGCTCCCAAACTCACTTCTTACTTCCAGCTGAGCTCCCAGGCTTGCTGGGATGGGAATATGGATGGATTTTCAGATTTGGATTAATTACTGATTCAGATTAAAAACAATTGGATTAATTCTGGATTCAGGTTTTCCTTTAAGGTCAATGGGAAACCAATCCATATTCCCAGTCCTGGGACAGTGGGTCTGACCTCCCCCCACCCGAGTGATACTTACCAGCCTCGGAGGGCTTGATTGAAGTGATGCTGATGTTGTTGGGCCAGCCCCAGCAGGATCCCTCGCCGCAGCACGCTCTCTGCTCTGGGTCGCGCATGTACAAATGGCTGAAAATCAAAATGGCAGCGATATCATTTTGGCCGCTGCCATTTTGGTTAAGGGCAGTGGCTAATTTGCGCATGTGCAAACTGGCCCCAGCACCCACTTGTGCATGTGTGATGCAGAGCAGGAAGCACACAACGGCGAGGGAGCCTGCCAGTGCCCCTGCAGCAGCAGCGGCTCTTCAGTCAAGCTCTCTAAGGCCAGTAAATACCACCCTAGGGAAAAGGGGGTGGGAGGGAATCGGTATCCATAAATCCGGATTTGTAACTAGCAGGGTGTGTTGTGGTTTAGTACAGATGAATCTGTAATAGCCTGTTATGGACAGTTATGGATTAATCTGAATCTTGAACGCCGGTCTCTACTCTTTACTTCCAGCTGAGCTCCCAGTCTCGCTCTCTACTCCCAGCTGAGCTCCCAGTCTCGCTCTCTACTCCCAGCTGAGCTCCCAGTCTCGCTCTCTACTCCCAGCTGAGCTCCCAGTCTCGCTCTTTGCTCCCAGTCTCGCTCTTTACTCCCAGCTGAGATTCCAGGCTCTCTCTTTACTCCCAGCTGAGCTCCCAGGCTCGCTCTTTACTCCCAGCTGAGCTCCCAGGCTCGCTCTCTACTCCCAGCTGAGCTCCCAGGCTTGCTCTCTACTCCCAGCTGAGCTCCCAGGCTCGCTCTCTACTCCCAGCTGAGCTCCCAGGCTTGCTCTCTACTCCCAGCTGAGCTCCCAGGCTCGCTCTCTACTCCCAGCTGAGCTCCCAGACTTGCTCTTTACTCCCAGTCTCACTCCATACGCCCAGCTGAGCTCCCAGGTGCTCTCTGCACCCAGGCTCATTCCTTACTCCCAACTGAGATCCCAGGCTCACTCCTTACTCACAGCTGAGCTCCCAGGCTCTGGTGTCAGCACACACTTATGCCCTGCACCTACTCTAACACTCAGGGCTGTAGCTTTTTATAGCCCAGTTTCTCTCCATTCATCCTTCAGGGCTCGCAGCTCCCCTACTACAAGACAGTTGTTGGGTTGATGTTTTGATCTGTAAATGCTAGTTGTCTGAATTACAATACCCACGTGGAGGCCAGTATTTATATGTTATGAGAAATCGTCTCAGGATTTGATTTTGTGCATAGTGATCTGTAGCTTTGTTTAGTTGGCACTTGGTTTGATAATCATGCTACTTTATGTGGTCTGGCTCTGTATGTTTTTTAAAAAAGCTTTTACTGTTGTGTAAATTAATCCAGAGGCAATCTGAAGTTGCATTTACAACTATTTATTTGTTTATTATTATTTATTTATTATTATTTCTGTTGCATTTTGAGTGTTCAAAATCCTTTAGAACCCGTATCTAGTTCCTGCGAGGAAGGTCATTATTGCCCCCAGTTTACAGTCATGGAAACTGAGGCTGAGAGATAGCAACTTGCCCAAGGTCACCCAATGAGTTCAGGCTTTGAACCTTGGCCACCAAGGTTCAGCACCTCATCCACTAGGCTGGCCAGTGGTAGGTTCCATTCTCTTGTTAGTGGCACATTAATTCAGGCATATATTAATGTCTTGTGCCCATGCCCAGTGGTCCCAGTCAACTTGGACAGCACCAGTAAAACTCATTCGAGTCACTGGAGCTGGGGTTTGAACCCAGGACTCCTGAGAACCAGGTTGGACCAATTTTACTCAGACAGGAGCAGTGAGGAAGTGATGTCCCCACTGCTGAGAACTCAGAAGGCCAACTAGTAAGCATGCCATGAATAGGGAGATAGCCGTACAGCTTAGAGAGAACTGGTTATCCTTCAATTACATCATGTGTGGGTTGATCACCCCGGCATGAACGTGGAGACGGAGCATAGGGCACAGATGAATCTGGAGAGTGATTCTTATGGACTTCTTGATGCAACTGACATTTCCCATAGTCTGTGTTCTAGCCTGTTCTCTCTGGGTCCAGGACCTTTTGAACAGGAGGGGTAGTTATAGTTATAGCAGCAAGGGGAGTGGAGAGAAACTGTGACCATGATAGGACAGAGGAGAAAAGTGCTATGAAGGGCAGGCCAAAATTCTCGCTTCTCCATACTTGAATCCATCTCTTGTAGCAACGTAAAAGCTACGCATAGAAGTCATACAACATCACAAAGTGCAATCTAAGACACAGATTTGTGCATCCAGGGTGGGTGGAAAAAGAATTTAGGACCCAAGTCAGTTGCTTCCGATGTCCATAGACAGGCTTGTGTTGACTTCACAGAGAACCGTATCAGGTTTTGGGAGTAAAGTACAGATTCTGATCCACAGAGGGGTGGCGTTCTGGAGTAGAATGGACACAGTGTTCCCCAATACTAACTATTTCAATATTTCAAATCTCTAAAAGAATGTCACAAAAGTGATGTTGAAGCTTTGTTCTTCAAATCCACAGAGGGGGCAGGACAAGGAGGAATGGGCTTAAATTATAGCAATATAGATTTTGGATAGATATAAAATTCCTAATTGTAAGAACGGTTGAGCATTGGAATACGTTGACCAAGAAAGATGTGGAGTCTCCTTCTATGGATGTTTTCAAAACCCAGCTGAACAAGCATCTCTCTGTGATGCTGTAGGCCAGTGATGGGAACCACAAACTCAGAGGCCAAATGTTGCTCGTGGATAGTTTTTATGTGGTCCCTTTCTGGTTCCTGGATCTGATCCTTGGATCCAGTTTTACCTCCAAGCACTAGGAAATTTAGCCCAGGGGAAGGAAGCAGAGATGAGGTCCTGCACACACGGATTGGGGACAGATTCATGGCACAGATCCATGAGCTGGACCCTCCTCTTCCTGCGCATACCGCTTAAACACCCCTACTCCAAACTTCTGTGTGGCTCTTGGCACTTGTACTAATTTTTAAAGTGCCCTCTGGGAGGGACAAGTTTCCTAGCCCCTTCTGTAGTTGGTTATCATGCCTCAGAACAGGGGGCTGGATTAGGCAGTCCTTGAGGTTGCTTCCAACTCCAAAAGATTCTAAGGGTGAAATTAGGGCTGAAACTCAATTCTTGCCTTTTTTTCACAATTCTCGTCTTGTTCTTGCAAATGAGAACGAGATGCAAATCAGCTGCATCGTTGTCGAGAATCATGAGAAGTCTCGAGATACAAACTACCTGGTGCTGATAGGGGGTGGGGGGAGGGAAGGATGAGGAAGCCTCGCTGTTCCCTGCCCAGCTTTCTTACCTTGTCTGGGGCTGGCAGCTATCTCTGTGGGAAAAGCTTCCCGATGGTAAATTTTCAGGAATGGGAGGGGGAGAGCAGGAGGGAGGGGGCAGACTCAGCTGATCTCTTAGCATTCGGAGTCAGCAGCCAATAGGATGCTGAAAAGCTGTGCTGAGCCCGCCTCTTGGTTTCAACTTTCTCCCCCTCCCATCTGGAAAGGGCCCCCCCACCTGTCGCACGTGGAGGGCATGGGAAGCGAAAGAAATGGGGAGCTCCCAGCATAGCTACTGGGGCCACAGAGGCAGCCGCTGCACATTTGGCTTGGCCCCACACGGCTCACACCGCATTCCCCAGCTTGGCTCAGAGTGAGTGGGGGCTCTGTGGCTCACGGGATCCAGCTCATTCCCCTTCACGGGTGGCCATGTGGGGTAGCCTCTCATCTGAAGGAACCCATTCTCCACCATGAGTAGGGGTTGCGGGGCTGGAGGGGGCGAACATCAGGCAAACACAAGCTACGTGGGAAGGTGGACCCCCCCCACCAAGGTGTGATTGTCTTGCTTGATTTCACGCTGTATGTATGTGCTTAGATTCGTTGCCCTTCAGATTTTCCAAACGCTCACAGTACAGAGCAGTAGTGCTGGGAATTGAGGCTTGCTGTTAACCTTGGTAAAGGGGGACTCTGAATAAGAAAGGGTTAAGCAATGTCCTACATGACAAGAGGAGAAAAAGGGGGCTGGACTCAAAATATGGGTGGGCGGAAAGACCGATCAAGTCGCTGACAAAGGACTGGAGAGGACCCGTTAAAGCATTTAAGAAGTGTCCAGCTTCCATCCTGCAGAACCCTGAAGAAACGGGAAGGTTTTTTTTCTTTTTTGCCTTCTGTTGAATCAGGCCTTATGCCAGTTGAAAGAAAACATTTTCCCCAACACCAAATGGAAAAAAAATGCACCGCGGCCTTCTGAAACGAACTGTTGAAAGAAGAGAGCTGCGAAAAGAAATATGTTTTCTGTGCAGGGGGGTTATGCATTTAACAGATTCTGACTGTACTTGACCTTTGCGGCGCGTAGGCGGCCAAGTACGCTGCCGAAACCCCGAGCCACGCTGAGCGCTGGCGACGAATATTCAGGATCTCATCAGCGTTAAAGGATTCCGTTGTGGTTAAGAAGAACATAAAAAATAATTCCGCCCTAATGATGCCAGGCCGACTCCCTCTCCCCTCCCCTTCCTTTCAGAGATCTCTGGCAATTCTACTCTTGCTTTAACATCATCCAGGCTGAAAAGTGGGATTTGCGTTTCAGTGAGTTTGATTACACCCACGTACTGTATTTACAGCCATTTAAATCATCTGTGTTAGCCTGAGATTTTTTTTTTTTTCCTCCCAAACTGGCTCTGCACCGTTGCTAAGCAAAAGGCGATATTTATTCATGCGGGCAACTCTTCAGTATTCCAAAGCTAGTAGCCATGCAAGGAGAGTGAAAGGGAGAACTGATCGTATTCTTAAGTTTCTTTTGGAGGTAGACCGTATTATTTACTGATACCAGAAGGATGCATTTTTCAGCCCCGGGTATGTCAAATTAGATGAACAACTTCTATTTTCCTGATAGGATTTATTGTTGCCTTTGGAAGCCAATTGGATTCCGTCCATTGAGTTCCGTGGCCTTTTGGATCATAGCTTTGATTGGATACTTGGCCTAAACACCTTGACAGTGTCTCCAAACTAGGACTTCTTGATCGGTGTTTCTGTTCTTATCATAGTTAGGAGTGTGAAATTTGTCATGTTGGCAGGGAAAGGCATTGGCTGTTGGGAAGGACAGAAGCAATGCAAATGAACGCAGCTAAAGACAACAGATTCTTTAAAGGTCACAGGCATTCTCATCTCCAAATAACACCCCCTCCTCCCCTCTCCTGTTGCTCAAATTGGGCCAACATTTTGTTTTGTCACATACCAGAACGGATCTCTTACAAATCTACCCAGGCTGTCTTTATAAATAGTAATATTTATAAATATTAGAGCTTGTTTTAATTTTTTTAAGAATTAGAATAAGTTTGGGCAACAAAAATGTTTTTGCAAGTACTGAATTTTCTGGAAATAAAATTGTGGACACTTGTTAAAAATGTTCCGGTTTTTCACATTTAATTATTTTTTAAACCTGGTTGCCACAGATATTCACGCTGTGAGATCTTCATATTAAACGTTGTAATCTAGAGAGTGTGTTGCCCGTGTTCATTCAAATGTTCGAGATGGAGACAAAGTGGTTCATAGAATCATAGAGTGGGAAGGCACCTCAGAGATCATCTAGTCCAGCCCACTGCTCAGTGCAGCAAATCCATACCTACGGCATCCCCGACAGACGGCCGCCCAGCCTCGGTTTGAAAATCACCAGTGAAGGAGATTTAGTCTTCTCTTCTCAAGGCTAAACGTACCCAGCAACTTCAACTTTTCCTCATAGCATAGGACTTGGTTTCCAGACTCCTGGCCATCTTTGTCGCCCTCCTCTGAACCCGTTCCAGTTTGTTGATGCCCTCCTTAAAGTGCAGTGCCCAGAACTGGACACAGTACTCCAAATGAGGTCTGACCAGCACAGAATAGACCTCATGCAATCGCATGTGATCTTTCGTGGGACCAACTTCTCTTGGTCACATTTCAGAAGTATGCAGACTTTGGGGCAAGACAGGTCCCTTCCTCAGGTATATAAAAAGTCAGAACTACTCACTGTATATTTCAGACTTTTAACGAGTCCAGTGTGGCTCAAAGGCTTTTGTATTATGACCAACCAGAAGTTGATCCAATAAAAGAAATTATCTGAACTATTTTGTCTTCATGAAACATTTTGAAATTTTCATTTTCTGTTTTTATTTTGTAAAAAAAATATATTCTATTTTTGAACACTTGTCCAGATGTGTAATATAAGAAATACAATATCTAGAAGTGAAACTGTTTATTCCTCGAGGTGCTAGGTCTCTGCAAACAGTCCTCCACCTCCAAACACTCACTGGTTTCACACATAGCTTAGACCCCATGTAGGTTTGTAATACTGGGAATATAAAAAAAGGTGAGATCAAACAAACTTAGCTGTCACATGATCTGGTAGTTACAGTGGATCACAAGCTTAATATGAGTCAAGAGTGGGTAATAATATTTATTACGGTGAAGTGCCACTGTCACAAACTGATCCAGACCGGGAAGCTGTTTGCTTCCCAGTCAGGAACAGGTCCGGCCATGGAAGAAATGTTGCATGCGATAGCCCACTTCGGCTTGGTCGGGTGGGCCCCCTTTGTGTTGGCAGCTAGCTCAGGTTTGACCTCCAATGAGGCCTCAGGGGTCACAACCCAGGCTAGCCATCAGGAAAAACTCCGGGGCCAACGTCTGGCTGGCTCCCAGCAAACATGACGGTGGCCCATGGGCTAAAGCAGGTCCAAGTTTGTTAACACCCAATGTGATATTGTGGCCAAAACGACAAATGCCATTTTGGGCTGCATCAACAGAAACATCATAATCTGGAGGCAGGAAATAATGGTGCCATTTTACTTGGCACCTCATTTTAGGTCTTACCTTATCTTTGGCCAAAATTGCTGTTCTGTGAACATTTCTGCAAACCCAGAACAGCAACCTTAGTTTTCAATTGGCATTCTGATCGGAAACATTTCTGATTGGAAACATTTCCATAGTATAGGTCAAAATTAATACTCCTAATCATAATAATTGCCGTTGTGCATGCGCAATTGACCTGGTGGCCATTTTACACATGTGCAGTGGTAATTTTTAAATAATTATGTCCATTCCGATTGGAATGAATGAAATGTCTAATTCCGATCAGAAATTGGAATGGGTGGAATTTCGTATTCACCCCTATCTCGTCTGGAGTATTTTATTCATTTTGGGCAGTACACTTCAAGAAGGATATTAACGAAGTGGAGAAGAGAAAGGGGGCGGGGGGGGGGGGAAGGTGATGACGGGACTGGAATGCCAGCCGCATGAGGAAAGCCTGAAGGAGCTTGGAATGTTTAGTATTGAGAAGACCAAGTTGGGAGAGACGACCGACGTTCTCAAATATCTGAAAGTTTGCCACAGAAAATATGGAGAGCATTTATTCTCCCCAATCACAGAAGATAGGAAAAGATTCAGTGGACTTAAATTGCAGCCAGATAGATTTTTGGTTAAATATAAGGAAAATCTGCCAAACCATGAAAGCAGTTGGGCAATGGCATAGGCTACCCAGGGAGTTTGTAAAATCTCTTTCATTGGATATTTTCAAAAAACAGCAGGGCAAGCATCTGCCAGTAGGCATAGGGCAAGCTCCAGTAGGCATAGGGCAAGGGGGAAAGCCTTTTTCGCTCCCACAAGCCACTTTGAAAATTAGTACAAGCTCCATGGGCCACATTCAAGTTAGGAATGGAGGTGCTTAAGGAGTGCGCTCAGGATGAGGAAAGCTGGCCAAGCAGTAGATCATGATCCACCGGCCATCACTGTTCAGCGTGGAGTTCCGCAGGTTAATTGTCCCATGACTTGAGTTCCTTTTTCAAACCCAGTTTTCCTATTGGCCTTCTCAGGAGGAAGAATCCAGGTCCACTCATACAGATCTCCTAGGTTACAGTGCTATTTTGGGAGCCGTTTAGCATCCCATCCTTTTTTCCACATACTGGTATTAAAAACGTAGATGATCTTTCTTTACACTGAAACTCATGAAAAGCACAGAAACCCGGACATCCTTGACAGAGGCACAGCCTCCCTCATAAATCGTTTTATATGTCAAGGCTGCTTCTGAGAGGGCTGGCTGGTTCACGGCATAAGTAAAATCATTTTTTATTTTTTATTTTTGCTTTGACATCAAGTTGCTCGATGACAAGGAGTCCAGCGTCCTTTTTTTGCATGCATGACACATTTATCAGCGACGTTAGTAATCAATATCTGCAGGCTGCAGAATAGCTTGGCGACGCTGACAGGCTGACAGAGAGCTATGCTGTTATTTCTTCTCTTGCAATTTGATTCCCCCCCCCCTATATATTTTTCTCCGTGCCATCTGTTACAGGAGCCTGGCCCAAACAAATTGCTGCTTCCAAAGCCCAGCACACGGGGCACACATTGACTCGTACCCACAGTGTAGTTATTCGGGCTAGGGTAAGGTGTGGCTCTTTTCTCGGTTTGCTTCCTCCCACATCAGATTCCTAAAATAAAAGAGCTCCTAAAGAAAGGAAAAAAGCGATCTTTCCAGTTTAATTGCCTTTGTTGCTTTTCCAGTAAGTAGTGTTTTTATAGGCTATCATTACATGTGAAGTCATCGCAGGAGGGGTGCTTAATACTGGAATTGTTTTATTCCTTAGATGTCTACGGGTAAAAAACAGATGTGATAGTCGGCCACTGTGACCCAGGAGCCATCAGCACATCTGTTTTGGTGCTGCCAGATGTTAGCCTGTTTCTCCCCTGGGGCGGGTAGCCAGCTAGACCAGGCTGTGTTCTCAGAAAATCTCCGAGCTCACAGCCTGAGCTAAGGGCTGCCCACGCACGCCACTGCAGGCCTCTGTGGTCTACCGGGGGTTGCCTTCCTGGAGGTCCCCTGGGTGAACCGGGGTGGGGGGGTCCACGATGGAGAGGGCGTTCTCGATGGCTACACCACGGCTGTGGAACTCCCTCCCAGGGGAAGCTCGCCTGGCTCCCAGCCTGTTGGCCTTTTATCAGGCCTGTAAGATCTGGCTGTTCATATGGGCCTTTTTTGGGGGGGGATGAAGGTGGGTTTTTTGCCAGTGGTTTTACCTCTTTTTTGCTGCTGTTTTTATTGTTTTTATAACCCTTTTATATATTTTTTGATGTATTGTTTTTAAATGTTTCGTGAGCTGCCGCGAGCTGCCGTAAGGCTGGAGGGAGCGAGATAGAAATGGTGAAATAAATAAATGAATGTGGGCTAGCATGTCTGGGCCAGGTTGGGGGCAGCTATGGCCGGGGCTGGGAGCAGGGTGCATGTTCGTTATACGCCCCGCCCTACCTGGGCTGTGTGGGTGGTGGGATGGCATACTGGCTGCAGGCACATCAGTTCTGTGCCCCGACCCGGCTTGGGCCATGTCGGCCGCAGTTTCCCACCCGGGACCGCGCTGGCTGCATGTCTGTTTTTAGCCTAAGACTGGTCTTCAGATGGAAGAGTTATGAATGGATTCAGAGAGGGAAACCTCTGCTCTACCATACTCCGCTCTGGTGAGGCTGTTTTAGGCGCCCTACTTTAGGAAGGTCATAGAAAGGTTGGCGAGGGTGCAGAGGAGAGCAAAAAAAAGTGATTCTTGGTTTGAATAATAGAGGTTGAAGTTTGGCTAGCCTTGGTGTAGCAGAGTGCAGCCTGGGAGCGCTGCTGCTGCTGCTATAAGGGAGTTCCAGCCTTGGGACTGTGCTGACTGGGCTTGAGCAACTGGGTTAGGGTAAGGGCTTGGCAGCTGGGTAAGGGCTTGTCAGGGCCAGTCCTGTGAGACTAGATAATCCCTGAACCTGGGGGTAGAGTTGGGAGAAGGAAGTTACTGGCCGTTTAAGGCTGAAGGACTGGCCACTCCCACTCTGGGATATAAAGGAAGACAGAGCCCAAAGGAGTCTTAGTCTGTGCCTGGCTCTGGTGAAGGAAGCGGGTCCCTGAGAGAAGACGCCCCAGCAGCACCTCTGTCTGTGGTTCTGAAGATGGTGAGTGCTGGGAGAAGCAAGAACGGCTCAGAGATGGAGTGCTGAGGGATAACCAAAGAGGGCTGAAAGTACCGGAGTTCCCAGCTGTGGTACAGATAGGGCTGGGGTTGCCGGATGGCGCTTTCACGGTATTAAATAGAGACTGTATCCTATGGAGATTGCTATAAAGACTATGTAAAGGTCAGAGGCTGGGTGCCTGGCCAGGGGCTATGCATGGTGGAGATTGATACGGGACTGTGTAAATAAAAGGGCACTGTGCTGACTTCATTCCCGTAAGAGTCGCTGTTTATCTGGAGACTGTAGCTGGTGCAGAATGCGGTGGTGGCTCTCCTTCTCTCAGGGAGCACACAACACCTGTGCTCCGTTCTCTGCACCGGCTGCGTGTAGTCTTCCGGGCCCGATTCAAGGTGTTGGTTATTACCTTTTAAAGCCCTATACGGCTTGGGCCCCTCCTGCCTGCGGAACTGCCTCATTCCTCATGTCCTAGATCAGCTCCTGCAGTCGGCCGGGGCGCCCTCTCAGAGGTTCTCTGGGTTTCCCGGGTGGTGGCGTTCGAGGGGGCGTTCTTGGTGGCCGCGCTGGAACTCCCTCCCGGTGGAGATTCGCCGATACCTCTCTCCGGATCTCCCTTCCTTCCGCAGACAGTGTAAGATCTGGCTGTTTCGGCATGCGTTCAGGGAGGGGGACAGGTAGTGGGTGGGAGGGGTTTCTTTTTGGAGGGGAGGAGGGGTATCTGTCTTTTCTCAGGCCTCAGTTGTTTATAGTTTTATGGTTTTAATCTGATGTTTTTACATTGTGTTTTATATTTTTGTATTCTGTTGTTTTTTCTATCTATCTATCTATCGATCGATCAATTTTGTTCACCACCTTGAGCTGCCATTCGGCAAGAGGGGGCAGGCTATAAATTATGATAATAAATAAATAATACATTTATGAGCTGATCACTTAAAGAGACAGTAACCCACTCAGTGGGGTCTGCTCCTGCATGGACTCACCCCGGGAACCACACCCTGTGGCACTTAGGTTGGAGAAAAGAAGACTAACCAGACCTGACATTAGAGACAAATGGAATATTCTAATCTAATGGTTTCTCTGTTAGATTTGGCCGCTCCAATCGGCATCCGTTGTGTTGGGTATATGGCCCGTTCTGATATCAGAGATGTTTGATTTGCAGCTGAATGTGATTTGGTATGGTTTTGTCTGGTCTGTATTGGAACAGTTACTGTTGTTCAGTTCTGAATAGAGCTTGGTGTGAGGATGGGTCGTGGTTCAGTTTGGAATAAGGGAGAGGGATGGATTTGTGGGATTGGTTTGGGATAGTGGGGGGGACGCAGTTTGGGTTGTGGGGTGGTGGTCCAGGTGGGAGTTCAGATCTGTCTGATCCTACCTGAAATAATGGGATCATTTCATTTGATTCCACACGAAACGAGCCCCAAACCAGCTTGATCCCTGAAGCAGGTCCACCCCCAACGAACTGATCCCTGAACCAGACCCGTCCCTTCGAAGACCTGACCGTTCCGATGAACAGATGTCTGAACCAAACCCCCACCCCCCGCAAAAAAAACCCGCAACTAGATGGCTACTGAACAAAACACATCGTAACTCCGCTACCATGCAGATATTCTCCTTCTGAGGATACTGACCCAAAACAACAGATTCAACATACGCTTCATCTCTAGATGAGATTGCCCCACTCCTTATGAAGCACTACGTTGTCATGGCGCACCATGGGGGGCAAGGCTAACCTGGCCACATTGGGGCCCAGAAAACCCTGTCTGTCCTGGGGCCAGGCTCACAGGAGATTGGGAGCCACTCACTATCTGTGCTGGCTTCACGCTGATCAGTAGCAGCTGGAGGGACGTTTTGGCTTGTAAATATGGAAAACTAGAGTTTATGGTCAATGAGCCTATTTGACAGCTTTGCCTCCTAGCATAGGTGGCCTGCGTCTACTCAGGTGCAATATCACTTTGCGAGTGTTCATCACCTTTATAGATTAGGCCTCTCTTGAGGCCTCCTTCTGCTTTTGCTTAGCGTTGAGCCCATGAGAAACCATGCAGAGTCTCGTGGCGTCAGCATATTTGAATGTAGCCCTGGTCTGCTTTGGTGGATCGGACTCTGGAACAAGCCAGGTTTGCAAGCCACAGTTAAGTAGCATTCAATGAAAGCAGGATGTGAGTCAGTGTGTAAAAACTGTACAGAGAAATGCAGCGTATGCACAAAGTTACGCACCGGTGGGGTTGCCAAGCTCATCCCCCTTCCCCCCACCAGCCCTCTTGTCTGTTCTCTGATGCATTGTCACTTAAATAGAACAAACAGGAGAATACTGTGGTGGTTTTTTTCCCCTTCTTCTTGATTTTCTAGCATGTTTCCTTCAAAAAAGCATCTGTCAGAGATTTAAATGACATTACCTGGCCATAGTGTCGGTCTTATTTAAGTCAATCAGGTTACTGAGAGCTGGCGGTTTGGAACATGGAATTGTTTATTTCATTCCATTTTTTAGACTCTGCTTCCTACAGTTTAAGACTGGGCTTGAGGAGTTCATCATAGAACTCAAATGCTTTAAATCCTGGGCCAGAACTGTACATCAAGAGGAAAGTATTTATTTATTTGTTTGTTTATTTATTTTCTAAATTTTTACCCCGCTCCTCCTAAAAACAGCTCGGGGCGGCTTCCCACAATAAAATAATACATATAAAATATATATAAAACAATTTAAAACATATCAAAAATACAGTTCCAAGTATTAAAATAGGGCCTGGGAACTCACTAAAACAATAAATAGGGTAGGGGAGATAAAACCCTCTAACCCCCCTCCCCAAAGGCCTGGGCGAACAGCCAGGTTTTACAACTTCACCGGAATGTCAACAGGCTTGGGGCCAGGCGAGCTTCCTCCGGAAGGGAGTTCCACAGCCGCGGCCCTACCACCGAGAATGCCCGCTCCATCGTGGCCCCCCGCTTAACACGGGGGACCTCCAGGAGGGCACCCCCGGCAGACCGCAGGAGTCGTTCCGGGGCGCGAAGGGCGAGGCGGTCCCTAAGGTAAGAGGGGCCAAGGCCGTATAGGGCTTTATAGATCATTACTAGGACCTTGAACTTGGCCCGGCACACTATCGGCAGCCAGTGCAGCGCTCGGAGCACCGGTGTAATGTGCTCCCGGCGACCCGTCCCCGTAAGAAGACGGGCCGCCGCATTCTGCACCAGCTGCAGCCTCCGGGCCAAGAACAAGGGAAGCCCCACGTAGAGCGCGTTACAGTAGTCGAGCCGCGAGGTGACGAAGGCATGGATGAGGGAGGCCAGGTCCGGGCCAGAGACATACGGACGCAGCCTACGTACCAGATAAAGCTGGCGGAAGGCAGCCTTGGCGACTGCCTCCACCTGCCGCTCCAGCCGCAGGTCTGCGTCCAATATGACCCCCAGACTCCGGACCTGCTGAGCTACAGGGGGGCAAACCCCCCCAACCAGGGGGGCCACCACCCCCTTCGCCCTCCCCACCACCATCACCTCCGTCTTATCTGGGTTGAGCTTCAGTCTGCTCCGCCGCATCCAATCCGCCACGGCCTCCAAACATTGGGATAGCACCGAGACAGCAGGGTCTGGGTCAGTAGAAAACGAGAGGTACAGCTGAGTATCATCAGCATACTGGTGACATCGCACCCCGAACCCTCTCACGACCTCCCCCAAGGGCTGCATATAGATGTTAAATAATAATGGAGACAAGATCGATCCCTGCGGAACGCCACACGGTAAGGCGCGGGGGCTCGATGTTTCCTCCCCCAACACCACCCGCTGGCTCCTCCCCGAGAGGAATGAGCGGAACCATTCAAGAACAGTCCCGTCCAGACCCCCCAGGTCACGCAGCCGTCTCAACAGCAGCCCATGGTCCACGGTGTCAAAAGCGGCCGAGAGATCTAGCAGGATGAGAAATGTCGAACATCCTGCATCCATCTCCCGGCGGAGGTCGTCCACCAAGGCCACCAACGCCGTCTCGGTGCCATAGCCGGGGCGGAACCCAGATTGAAAAGGGTCAAGGAGCCCGATGTTATCTAGATGACCCTGGAGCTGGAGCGCCACTGCCCGCTCAATAACCTTCCCTAAAAAGGGAAGGTTAGAGACAGGTCGGTAGCTGGCGAGCGCGTCTACGTCCAACGATGGTTTTTTCAGCAGGGGGCGCACCACAGCCTCTTTAAGGCAAGGCGACAACCTCCCCTGCCGAAGGGACGCATTCACTACCCTCGCCAGCACCGTCCCCAACGTCTCCCCGGAAGCTTTTATTAACCAGGACGGGCACGGATCCAGTTGACAACACGTGGCCCTCACAGACCCCAGGACATCCACCACATCGGCCGGCGTCACTTCCCGAAACTCTCCCCACAAAGATGGACCAGACGGGCCCTCCGCCCCCCCGCGCTCTTCCCCTACTGCCATCAACCCAGCGTCAAAGTCGGTCTGAATCCGAGCAATCTTGTCTGCGAAGTAGGTGACAAACTCCTCACAGCGGGCCTGGGACAAGTCCCCATCCAGGCGGAGGGAGGCCGGACTAACCAGCCCCCGCACCACCCGGAACAGCTCCGCCGGGCGTGACTTCGCAGACACTATGAGGACAGCAAGGAACTCCTTCCTTGCTGTCCCCACAGCCTCAACATAGGACCGCAAATGGGCCCTATGGAGAAGTCGGTCGGAGTCAGATCGAGTCCGACGCCAGCGTCGCTCCAGCCTCCTGCCTGCACGCTTCATACACTGCAGCCCCTCAGTAAACCAAGGGGTCCTGTGGTGACGAGACCGAGGCAGAGGGCGTCTCAGAGCCCCCCTGTCAATGGCCTCCTCCAGCAAGCTGTTCCAACGCTGGACCAGCTCATCGACAGAGTGACCATCCAGGTCCAAGGTTAACTCCCTCAGGACCTCTTGGAACCGCTGGGGTTCCATTAGCCTCCGAGGGCGGACCATCCTAACTGGTCCCTTCCTCTTCTGGAGGGGGTGCGCTAGAAGACTGGCCTGAAGGAGATAATGGTCCATCCATGACAAGGGCACTGCCCTAACCTCCCCCACAACCGGACCCCCCACCTCAAGGCCAGAACCGAAGATCAGGTCTAGGGTATGCCCCCCCACGTGGGTCAGGCAGATACCCTCCTGGGACAAATCCATGGTTGCCATGGTGGCCATGAATTCCCGCTCCGCCCCGACAAGACTGGCATCTGAATTTCTTTTTCAGATGTATCTGAAGTCACTGAATTCCTATTTCAGTTGTATCCACGCATGAGAGTGTTTTTTTTGTCTGTCAGTCAAGAAATAATCGAGTTATTTAACTATACTATCAATTAGGTAATGTGCAGGAGATTTTATTGTAAGGGTAATGCATGTGGAGTTTGAGTCTTTAAAGGCTGAATTACAGAGGAAGCTAAGAGAGCTGCTTTATTGAATGGGATTTAATTATGTATAACTTTGCAACCACGTTTTTTTCCAACAATAAAGGACAGTTATGAGGTGTGGTCTTCCACCTGGGTGCTCTAACAGCTGGTGTGTTCTTATTTTGCATGTTGTATGGTGGTGTCCAAATGCTACTGCACTGGGAATCTAATCTATAAACTGGAACATAAAAGTACATTGAGGTACTTTTTATCTTGCATCCCATCCACTGTACCGATCAGGCCTCTTGTATGGTCCTTTTCCCTGTAGTGTCTTGCAGACTTTCACATTTCTCTGCCAGTCAACATACCTATGATGAAGAGAAGCATCTTCCCTAGGGATGGACAAATGCGGTTCGGAAGTTCGGAGTTCGGACCGAACTCAACCAGTTCGGTCGACCGAACCAAACTTCCGAACCGAACTCGATTTTCGAACCGAACCGAATTTCCGAACTCAGTTCTGTTCGCCCATCCATATAAGATAATATTCGATTTAGTTCAATGGGGTTTGAATTTCCAAACTCCGTTCGGAAGTTCGGAGTTCAGACCGAACTCGAATAGTTCGGTCGACTGAACCGAACTTCCAAACTGAACTCGATTTTCGAACCGAACCGAATTTCCAAACTCGATTCTGTTCACCCATCCCTAATGAGACACAGGACAATAAACAGAACTGATTAATTTATTATTATTGTTATTGCTATTGTTATTATTGTTGTTGTTTGTTATTTATTTATTTACCAAATTGGATTTGTATGCAACCTAGAGCTGAAACGAGTATCCGTGAAATTGTATAAACCCATCAAAATTGCAGCACTCAACCCAATCCAGTAACATCAGATACTAATTGATATTCTGTTAGTGCCCTATGGCCTACCCAATGTACTGAAATACCGTTTTTATCATGTTTTTTCCAGTTTCTGGTACCAGTTTTTTAATTTACTGATCCAATTCCTTTACCAATTTACCGACTGGTATCAGTTGGACAATTGGTCAAGACGGCATTGTTCTTTTCCACCCTTCTTTAAGTTAGTCACTGAAAGTCACATGGGTTCGGACAGAGCTGGGATGAGAACCTCTTGACGCTACTGTTGCTATCCGACCATCTTTTCTTTTAGTTGCGTCTGTTGCTATCAAATTGACTCGCCCGTACAGGAAGAAATTTCTATGTGATGTGTAAGTGGACAAGTAATGATGGTAAATTCCATTCCCTCATCAGACCACACATCTATAAATATTTATTTTATTTATTTATTTATTTAAAAAAATTATACCCCGCCCCTCTTGCCACAGGCAACCCTGGACAGCTAACAACATCAAAGATCAACATAATAAAACATCATAAAACATAATAAAACATCAATAAAAAAGAAAGAATTAAACCAACCCCCTCCCTCACCAGTCCCTACCCACCCCTCTCCCTCACAAATGCCTGACGGAACAGCCAGTCCTTCAGAAAGCTGGAAGGTCCGGGGCCAGACGGACCCCCATCAGGAGAGAGTTCCAAAGGCACAGCGCAGTCACCGAGAACACCCTAGTCTGCGTGGCCTCCAGGAAATCCTGGGGGACCTCCAGTGTGGTGCCCCTGGATGACCGCAGGGGCCGGTCTAAGACCCTGGGCATGAGGTGATCTTGCAAGTAGACAGGGTCCAGACCGTGTAAGACTTCATCGGTGAAAACCAACACTTTGAATCGAGCCCGGAAGCCTATTGGCAATGAGTGCAGAGACCGGAGCACTGGTGTAATGTGCTCCCGGTGGCGCAGTCCCACTAGAGCCATGCCACTGCATTCTGCACCAGCTGCAGCTTCCGAGCCGTCACCATAGGTAGCCCCACGTAGAGCGCATTACACTAGTCTAGTCGAGAGGTGATAAAAGCATGGATGATCGTGGCCAGGTCAGGAACCGAAACCAATGACCGAAGCCACCGCACCAGATTTAACTGGCGGAAGGCACTCCTCGCCACAGCCTCCACCTGGAGGTCCAGGCGGAGCTGTGCGTTGAGGAGCACCCCCAGGTTCCGTAGCTGGAAGTCAGCAGAGGACAGATCCCATCAACCATGAGAGCTGTCAGTTCCACCGACTTACCCACTACCATCACCTCCGTCTTGTCAGGATTCAATCACAGTCGGTTAGCCCTCATCCAATCCCCCACAGCTTCCAAACACTAGGTAAGCACTGAGACAGCCGGGCCTGGGTCAGTTGAAAATGAGAGATATAGTGGGTGTCATCCACATACTGATGACACCTCACTCAGAACCCTCTAATCACCTTACCGAGCAGCTGCATATACACGTTGAACAGGAACAGGAACGGGGACAAAACAGAACCCTGTGGAACCCCCACATGAGAGGTCTCGGTAAGATGAAAAACAATCACCGAGCACCACCTGCTGAGTTCTTCCAGTCAGGAATGAGCGGAACCATTTGAAAACAGTCCTGCCCACTCCTGCACTGTCCCGCGGGCACGTCACCAACATCTCATGGTCAACGGTATAAAATGCTGCCGAAAGATCTTACAGGATCAGTAGGGTCAATCGACCCTGATCCTTCTCGCGGCGGAGATCATCTACCAAAGCCACAAGTGCGGTCTCAGTACCATAACCCGGACAGAAGCCAGACTGAAAGGGATCAAGATAACTGACGTGGTCAAGATGCTCCTGGAGCTGTTGGGCCACTACCTGTTCAGTAACCTTCCCTAAAAAGGGAAGGTTAGAGACAGGCCGATAGCTGGCAGGGGAGTCAANTCAGTAACCTTCCCTAAAAAGGGAAGGTTAGAGACAGGCCGATAGCTGGCAGGGGAGTCAACGTCAAGCGATGGTTTCTTGAGCAGAGGCCGCACCCCCGCCTCCTTGAGACAGCTGGGCACTCTGCCCTCCCGAAAGGAGGCATTGACCACCTCGGCCAGAAATGGCCCCATTGTCTCCCGGCAGCTCTTAACTAGCCAGGACAGGCACGGATCTAATTCACAAGAGGTGGCCCGAACCGCCCCCAGAACCTCCACCATGTCAGCGGGTGTCAGCAACTGAAATTGATCCGCAAAATTGGGCATGACGGGGCTTCTACGACCTCTACCGCCTCTACTGTATTAAGTGCGGCATCGAAGTCATGGTGAATACGAGCGATTTAGCCACAAAATAATCTGCAAGCATTTCACAGTGGGCAGATGATGACTCAACTCCAGGGTCAAGGGAGGCTGGACTGAACAGCCCCTGCACAACCTGGAACAGCTCCGCTGGATGGGATTTTGCAGACGCTATGAAGGTAGCAAAAATCTCCCTCTTTGCTGCCCGCATAGCCACGGCATAGGCTCGTAAACTAGCTTTATGCCGCAATCTGTCGGCTTCAGTATGAGACCGACGCCACTGTCACTCCAGCTGTCGCCCAGCTTGCTTCAGCCTCCGCAGCTCCTCAGAAAACCACGGAGGTCTGCGGAACCTCCACCTAGGTAACGGACGTCTGGGAGCCATCCGATCGATAGCCTCCATCAGCAAGGTGTTCCATAGCTTAACGAGGGCTTAACGAGGTCATCGATGAGACGGTCGTCAAGGTCAGAGGGTAACTCCCTCAGAGCACCTAGAAACTGCAATGGGTGCAACAGCCTCCGGGGTTGGACCATCCGAATAGGTTTCACACCCTTCCGGGGGCAGACGTGTGTTAGAAGGGAGGTCTGCAGGAGGTAATGATCTGTCCATGACAAGGGCACAGCTGATATCTCCCCCATTAACGGAGCACCTGCCTCAAGGCCAGTGCAAAACATAAGGTCCAAGGTATGTCCTCCAAGATGTGTCGGGCTGTTGACCCTCTGGGACAGGCCCATGGTGGTCATGAACTCATGCTCGGCTCCCCCGAGAACTGCGTCGGCATGAATGTTGAGGTTCCCCAAGACTATCGTCTTTGGGGACCGCAGAACCACCTCCGACACAGTCTCCGCCAGAGCATGTAGAGAGGCCGCCATACTGGTAGGTGCACAATATACCAGCAGCACTCTCAAACTGTCCCCCACCAAATCGAAATATGCTCTGGATTTTAAAAATCTGAAAACCCCAACACTGAGATGGCTTTCATTCCATGGTGGGCCAAGAATGGTGAGCTATATTCATAAATAGCTTCAGAAATTGTTGTGTGTACAATGAGGCTGCTTGTACACAAGATGGGAGCGGGGAGGGACTAGCACGAGCTGAAATTCTGTCCTGTCATCCACGAGGGATATTGTTCCAGAAACCCTCCCGCACACAAGCGGAGCTTCCTGCGATGCCGCCTGCTGCGACCCTAACTCCCAGAGGTCCCTTTTGCTTCTCGACTCGCGTGCAAGCGGCCTTAATGGCGTGGGCCCTGGAAATCTAAGAGACTGCCTTTCCCCCTATGTTTTATCATGCTTTCTCAGTTGAGCTGGGGATGCCCTCTTGCGGGTTCCAGCACTGCATTAGGTCTAGAGTCCAGACAACAAGGGCATGCAGAGAGGCTACTCCACAGCTTTAGAACTTGCTTCCCAGGAAGTTCACCAAAGTCAAAGACTGAATATCCCCTGAAGGCAATGGAAGACCTATCTATTTAGCCAGAATTTTAGCAGGCATGAATAGGGCTTGGAAGGTGTTGGTGCGAATGGTTTTAATGGGTATCTTATATTGTTTTAGCTAGTTTTGATAGTTTTGTATCATGTGAGCCATCCTGAGCCTATAGGGAAGGATATAAGTCAAAATAAATGGAGAATTTTCTTTGTTTTGATCATAAAAATATAAGAAGTTGCAAACTGCGTCAGACCAATGATCCATCCAGTTCAGCATCCTGTCTCTGACAATGGGCACCTTCATTCGCTTCAGAAAAGTACACAATAGGTCATAATGGAGTAATCCATCTTTGACGTTCACTCCCAGCAGTCAGAAGTTACATCTCCTGACCAATTTGACACATAGTTATTTATGGATCTATCCTCTTAGGCTGCTTTTACACAGGACAAAAATGGGTTCTTATAAGTACTTGAGGTAATACCTGGTGTTCTAAATGCTGGAGTTTTGTAATGTGTGAATGCACTATTCCTCTTTTATGCAGCAAGATCTCGCAGCCTTCTAAGAGTTGCATCTGGTGGGTCATACAAGGCTGTGAGATCTCGCTGCATACAAGGGGAATAGTGTGTTTGCACATTAAAAAACTCCAGCATTTAGAACACCCAGTATTATCTTGAGCACTTATAAGAACCCGTTTTTGTTATGTGTAAAAGTGGCCTAAGAACTCATTCAATCTTTTAAAAAACCCAGTTACGCTATTGGCCTTCACAGCATCCTTTGTCAACAGGTTCCACAAGTTAATTGTACACTGAGTGAAAACCTACTTCCATTTATTTAAGTCTGCTGTTAGTTTCATAGAGAGTCCCCTACTTGTGGAGTATTAGGGAGTATTACTCATTCCACATCACTAAACCTCTATCCTATCACGCTCCGTAGTCTCTCCTCCAGGCTGAAGAGCTCTAACCTATGCAGCCTCTCATGTGAAAGCTGTTCCATAGCCCTGAATGTTTTTGTTTTCCTTCTCTGCACCATTTCCTTCCAATCATATGCAGATTCTTCTGCTGAGGTAGGATGCAGGAAAGATGTTTGGGAAAACCTGAAGTTTTCTTGGCTTCTGGCTAGCAGAATCCTTGTGACGCCTCCCCAACGTGAGGACTCTGGGGGACATGTCATTTCTCCAGCTGGTGCCTTTAAGAAGGCTTTTGGACGTTTGATATTAAGGTGCTGGAAAAAGTCAATGTTTGGATTGCATTTCTCAAGAGAAATTAATTTTGCAAACTGAGGTCTAATTAAGCTGTAATCTACTCTAGGTTTGGCAAGTGCTTAGCCTTCTGAGTTGGGGCCAGAGTGACCAGTCTTGAATAGGATATTATCTGAGCCTTTTCCCAAACCAAAATCACTTATCTCCCATTTCACATTTTATATGTTTCTCTGTAAGAGATCCAGCTCTGGTTTGAAAACCTTTAGCCCTAGTATACCGTATCTCCCTCTGGCAGCTGTTGCCATGTAAGAGTTATAATGTCGTGAACAGAATTTATGAAGCCACAAATTACTTTTTGCATATTGGAAATTGAAATAGCCTTGACTTTTTTTGGTGGTGGTGGAGGGGGGGACTAATATAGAGGCTGCATAGTACTTTTTTCATTAGTGAGTAACCATAGGGCTAGTATAACTTATTTATTTATTTACTTTATGCAAGCCCTCAGATTTAGAATACATAAATATATATTGGGCATTTTTAAGGGGGAAAAATATAAAAACCATTGTGCAACAATTGCCAGTCTTAAAACACGTTTTATGTATTTTTCTTAGGCTGAGTCAACCATATGTTAAAATAAATCCACACCAACGGTAATAGTTCTCATTTGAGGCTTATTATGCCTTAATAAAATAGCATGTGGGTGGCGAGTGCCAACGGAGGCATTACAGCATCGATACTGAGATGCTTTGTATTGCATTTTATCTAAACGGTTTCCATTGCATGAACGGTTTGGGTGGCTAAAAGTTGGGTTGCCTGAGAGTCTGCTTGATTCTGCAGAGTGATTATTAATTTTGGTCTACATTGTTAATTAGAACTGAAATGGTTAATAATAATAATAATTTATAACCTTTATTTTTTATATAGCACCCCCCTGTCATGGCACTCGGAGCGCTTTACATATAACACAGCTTCTTAATCCTCACAACAATCCTGTGAGGTAGGTTAGGCTGAGAGAATATTGTGACTGGTCCAAGGTGAGTTTATAGCGGCAAACACCATTTTAGTTGAAAACGGACAATTATCTGCCGCCTTGACAATGCAGAAACATATCCATTTTCATGACGATTTGTTTGCATCTCCATTCAAGAATGCCTTTCAGTACTTTTGTACAAGCAGCACATTTGGGACTTCTGAAAATGTTTTCTTCATCATTTCTGTTCCTGTTGGCACTTTCGGTTCTTTTTCTTTTCTGTTTTCTTTTTTTTTAAAATGTCATTTTCATTTTATTTTATAATCCTCATTTTTGGATTTGTTGTTTGTTTGTTTGCTGGTTTATTTGTGTGTATGTGACAATTTGCCAAAGCCAGTAATAATGAAAGTGATGAAAATCCACCGGAAGAAATACCAAAAGTGTTGAACAGGCAAAACTCCTCCTGAACATAAAAATTCTTACAAAAATTCAGTAAGGATCCCAAAAGGACAGACATTTGCATAAATTAGGGAACAGCTGATTTGTTTCAATGTTTCCGTTAATCTCCTACAATTCTGCATGCCGGGTGGACCAGCCGGTATCTCCAACTGAACAAAAATAATCAAAGTTGGAAGACCCTCAAGGTGCAGTATCTTACTACTGAAAGAGAAGAGCACCTTCCACCAGAAAGATGGTACAGTTGGACCATAGAAGTTGACTTAGCACCAATGAAAGACGGAATTTGCACAAGACCAACATGGTTTCTATGGCTGTAAGGAAATTGGTCCTAGCACTGTGGAGATCCTCAGTAGATTCCCTCTCCGGTGGTCCATGCACGACACACTGATGGGGGGGCGGGGAGTTCGCCCTCCTATAGCTCAGCAGGTTTGGAGTCTGGGGTGATTCTGGATGCAGATCTCCGTCTGGAGTGACAGGTGGAGATAGTGGCGAAGGCCGCTTTCCGTCAGCTGTATCTGGTGCGGAGGCTGCATCCGTACGTCTCCGGGCTGGACCTGGCCTCTCTCATCCATGCCTTCGTCACCTCGAGGCTGGACTACTGTAATGCGCTCCATGTGGGGCTGCCCTTGTTCCTGGTTCGGAGGTTGCAGCTAGTGCAGAATGCGGCGGCCCACCTCCTGTCGGGGACGGGCCGTTGGGAGCACATAGCACCTGTGCTCCGGATTCTGCACTAGCTGCCAATAGCATGCCGAGCCAGGTTCAGGGTATTGGTGTTAATCTATAAGACCCTTCACGGTCTGGGCCCCTCGTACCTCAGGGACTGCCTCGCTCTCTGTGCCCCAGAGCGGCTCCTTCGGTCTGCCGGGGGTGCCTTCTTGGAGGTCCCCCATGTTAAGCGGGGGGCACAATGGAGAGGGCATTCTCGGTGGCTGGGCCGCACCTTTGGAATTCCCTCCTGGAGGAAGCTCATCTGGCCCCAAGCCTTTTAACATTCTGGCGAATTTGCAAGACCTGACTGTTCACCCAGGCCTTTGGGGAGGGGAGGTTAGGGGAGGGGTTAATCTCCTGCCACCCTTGCATATTGTATTTTTTACCCTAGCTGTGTTTTATTGTTGTGATTTTATGAGTGTTTTAATATATTTTTATACTTGTATTTTATGTTTTGATATTGTTAGCCGCCCCGAGCTGTTTTCAGGAGGGGCGGGATATAAATTAATATAATAAATAAAAATAATATAATAAATACTGTTGCAGCCTGTAGGAGGTAGGGTTGTGATGGATGGCAAAGGTTGGGTCATAAAGAACAATTCCCATCCTTGTGCAGGATGGAGAGTAGCAGGGCAGGGAGTGTATGCTGGACTGCGCGGGGCAGGATGTACCCGAGCCCAAGAGGGGACAACTTATGAGACTCTAGGACAGGAATGGGAAACCTTCTTCCCCTCCCCTTATGGCTTGGTCAGTCTCTGTTTGTGACGATACCATAACTAACTGGCTGCACCTATAACCAATTGGTGATCTTCCAACATTGGACATGTTTTCCCCCCGGACATAGAAGGAAGTGATGATCCTATCTTTTCCTGGATGATTCTTCATAAAATGTCTGATAAAGACAGACAAGCCCATGTTTCATGGCCTAAGAAACAGAGCAGGCACCCCAAACAGTTTTGAAGTTGGCTGCTGGGCCTGCTACTCTTTCACACGTGAAAGAATGCCCCAATGAATCTTCTATTTCGGGAAGAAATCGAGAAATACAAAACCTCCCAGAAGTTGGTCTATCAAACATTCTTTCAGCCATCTGTCTTCTTGTAGAATGTGGAAGCGTGGCATTAGCTTGATCCCAAATGCACGCGTCAGTCAGTGTTGCACATTCTTTCTCGAAAACATTCCAAGGATTCTGAGGCTGAAAGGATTGCTCCAGAAGCCAAAGGATAATATCGTCTCCCTTCTGTCTTGCTGCCCGCCAGGCCTAGAACTTTCTCCTTGTTCTGCTCCTTCCCTCCTGAAAACCTTCCTCTCCCATCAGGCTTTTCATAGCTCCTCATCTCCTTAGGTTCTCCTCCTCTGTAACTTAGCTAAGTATGTGCACCTGCAACTGCAATTTTATAGGTGTAATCCTGTCTCTTCCTCTTGTGGCTAAGGCCTGCCCAGCTGGGCTAATGTGCACCCTCCTGTCTGTTAAGCCCCACCCAGTCCCGCCATGATGTATGGTCTGAGGATCGAGCCCAGAGGAACACGCTTACCTGGCCTGCAAAACTGCAAATCAGTGGTGGGTCCTGGAGGAGTGTGCTCACCCGGCATGCAAAACCACTGATTGTGGAGGCCCAGAGGAGCGTGTTCACCCAGCCCGCCAAACAGCTGATCAGGGGGGCCAGAGGAGCACACTCACCTGGCCTGCCAAACAGCTGATTGGGGGGGGGGGGCCTGGGAGTCCTGTCCTATGTGGACAGCTCCTCGGCCAACCTGTGGCATGGAGGGACTTGATGGCAGCCCTCCCACCCCACCCCCAGCCTGCATTCCCCAAAGGGAGGCTGCTCATTTGAAAAGTGTGACAGCTGTAGCGGCCCTCCCTGGGGTGTGTCCAGGAGATCCATCCCACCCCTGTCTCATTTGTTTTCATCCAATGAAAGCCACTCTGTTTAGTAGAGTTTAAATGGACGGGAAGCTTGTTGAATCTCTGTAATCAAGTGGATTTGGTATTGTCAGGTACTAATTGGTACCCATTTACCACTTGACAAGTTACTACATTCCCATTACCTAGTTACTACGGCCAAGTTACCATTTGCATACTTCCATGTATTTTTTTTAATTTACTGTTATTTCCTTCTGAGCATGACTTAGTCACGAGTTTATCTTCAGCACAACCCACAAAACAAAATAATTGGAGAGTTGTTCTTTAGATTCTCAAGGGTTCGGGTGGGAGAGTATGGTGTGCCTGTGCCGATTCAAAGAAAGTGATTGGCTAAAGCAGAGTAATCAATTAGCAGAGAAAAACCTGGACATGGTCATTGGTGACATGGAAATTGGTGAGAGAGAAAAACAAAGTCGGTACTCAATAATGGTATTACATGGAATTTTGGGTTGCCAGTTGTCTATCTCAGTAATCGGGTCCTGATTGGCTGCTCAAAAATTGTGGGTATTGCCTTTGGATGTCACACCAGAAACTAGCAGGCAAGTTGGCAGGTGAGTGGGGAGGCGTAGTCAAGGTAGAGCATAGGTCAAACCAGGTAATCGGGTAGCACGGGTGTCAGCAAATGAATTAAGCAAAGATGTGGTAAAGGTAGAGCTCAGGTCAAGGCAGGTAGCACAGGCAATAGCGGACTGAGGACCAGGGCAGCGGGCAACAGACGGAGAAGATGTGGAGGCAGGTCAGTGAAGTGTGGAGGTAGGGTAGCAGGGAGAGGCACAGGGAGGCTATATTGGGAGTGAGTGAGTTGGTAAGCCATGAACAGCTTGCAGTTCACTCCTTATATTGGGAAAGAAGAGGAAGTGCTGGGTGCTTGCTGTTCTGCCCTGTGGCCCTCAAAACCAGTTCTGATTGTCCAAGGCTGCAGCAGTCTCCAAAGCAATGGGGCAGGCACTACCTGGGGGCTGGTGCTAGTATTGCTGGAGGAGGTCTTGTCCAAGGAGGCAGGTGCTGTCTGGGGCCTCGTACTGGTGTGGCTGTGGGAAATTTACTAACTCTTTTGGCCCTACCGTTTAGACCAAATACGCAAGATCAGAAGCCTCAAAACCTCAGTGATATAGACTTTTTTGGTAGTCCAGTAGCCACACAACGTTAACTGACAACAAGATTCTAGTGGACATAAGAGAGGACAATCCAAATTTCGTAGTGATGTCATGAATTGAGCATTGAACCCCTCTCCTCTATAGATGCTTTGTTCATTGATAGTTACATTTCTGAGGTTCAAATCCAACAGTCTCTTCTCTGCCTTTTAATCAAGCAAAGTTTCCTTGGCTTCTGATATTGGTTTCACTGGGAATTTTGCCTGAGTAAAGATGGTAGGGTTTGTCTTGGAGTTGGAGCAATTACAACATTTTAGAACAGATCTCTTGATGTCTCCGGAAGTTGCTTTTTCCTGCTACTCGATGCTGATTTTTATTGTGTGTGTAAGCTATCCATTCAGGTTATGCATTTTGCCACGAACATGATTCCAAGAGTTCAGTTGCTTGCTATATACAAGAAGTCCATTGTTCAACATGTTTAAGCTGTATTGAAAGGGTGGGGTTATGTACATACCACCTTCCCATATTGCATGGCCTTATTGATGGTTCTTGGATGTAATCAATCCAAGACGTGGAGACTAAACCCCCCCCAACCAGCTGGCTTATCACCACTGCAGAGTGGTTTCTCTGAAGCCCTTTACTGCCCGGTTTGGATATTTTGGAACGGAGAAAATGGGCAATCCGTTTCAGAAATGGCAGGCTGGAATCAGGCCCAAGATGCCGTGATAAACATGGCTTAATCTTTGACCCATTTATCTGTGGCTATGTAAAGCGCTCCCACCCTCTTCTTGCTTTAATCGTGATGTGCTTTTTCTGTACATAACTCCCTATTACACTGGAAAAGACCTTTTCAAGAGAACGCACAAAAAGAAGCTAATAGAGGTCAGCTGCAGCCATGAAGCTTTATTAAAGGTTTGCTGGAAACCACATCAAACAGTCATGTGAATTGAAAGACGTTGTGCTTCCAGACTGGTACAGATGTTCCTGGGGTGGTGGCATTTCAAGGTCATCTTTTTATGCTTCATCACCCTGACCACTTCGGCTAATGCTGCAAGAGACCACTGCTGCATTTTTTTTTTTATTTCTCCCAAATCCTATTTTTTTAACTGCTTCTTGAGACTAACTTTCTCCTTGCAAAGCTGAAAGAGGAACAAAGGAGATAAACCTTCCGGGAATCTTTGAGTATTGGAACTTCCATAATAGATCATGGAACTTTTGTCACCTTAAGACTGGGTTACTGCGAGTCCCCGTGAGCACGTTATGCCGGTCCTGCGAAGTCTGTACTAGCTCCCTGTAGCTTTAAGGGCATAATTCAAGGTGCTACCTCTGACCTTGAAGCCCCTAAATGGCCTGGGTCCCATCTATCTGACAGACCGCCTGTCCTGCCATGTCCCACTGCGGCCCCTACGGTCGGCCAGAAGCACGCCCTTTCAGCTTCCATCTGTTACGCTCGTCCATAGGATGGAAGTGCGAAGGAGGGCGTTCTCGGTTGCCAGCCACCCCAGTTCTGTGGAACTTCCTTCCCCAGGAGGTTCTTTTGAACCCGAGNGGAGTGTGCTCACCTCTGGGGCCCCCAGATCAGCTGTTTGATGGGCCTGGTGAGCACTCTCCTCCAGGCCCCCTGATCAGTTGATTGGTGGGCATCTCCTTCTGGAGGCCTGGGAGTCCTGTCCTATGTGGACAGCTCCTCGGCCAACCTGTGGCATGGAGGGACTTGATGGCAGCCCTCCCACCCCACCCCCAGCCTGCATTCCCCAAAGGGAGGCTGCTCATTTGAAAAGTGTGACAGCTGTAGCGGCCCTCCCTGGGGTGTGTCCAGGAGATCCATCCCACCCCTGTCTCATTTGTTTTCATCCAATGAAAGCCACTCTGTTTAGTAGAGTTTAAATGGACGGGAAGCTTGTTGAATCTCTGTAATCAAGTGGATTTGGTATTGTCAGGTACTAATTGGTACCCATTTACCACTTGACAAGTTACTACATTCCCATTACCTAGTTACTACGGCCAAGTTACCATTTGCATACTTCCATGTATTTTTTTTAATTTACTGTTATTTCCTTCTGAGCATGACTTAGTCACGAGTTTATCTTCAGCACAACCCACAAAACAAAATAATTGGAGAGTTGTTCTTTAGATTCTCAAGGGTTCGGGTGGGAGAGTATGGTGTGCCTGTGCCGATTCAAAGAAAGTGATTGGCTAAAGCAGAGTAATCAATTAGCAGAGAAAAACCTGGACATGGTCATTGGTGACATGGAAATTGGTGAGAGAGAAAAACAAAGTCGGTACTCAATAATGGTATTACATGGAATTTTGGGTTGCCAGTTGTCTATCTCAGTAATCGGGTCCTGATTGGCTGCTCAAAAATTGTGGGTATTGCCTTTGGATGTCACACCAGAAACTAGCAGGCAAGTTGGCAGGTGAGTGGGGAGGCGTAGTCAAGGTAGAGCATAGGTCAAACCAGGTAATCGGGTAGCACGGGTGTCAGCAAATGAATTAAGCAAAGATGTGGTAAAGGTAGAGCTCAGGTCAAGGCAGGTAGCACAGGCAATAGCGGACTGAGGACCAGGGCAGCGGGCAACAGACGGAGAAGATGTGGAGGCAGGTCAGTGAAGTGTGGAGGTAGGGTAGCAGGGAGAGGCACAGGGAGGCTATATTGGGAGTGAGTGAGTTGGTAAGCCATGAACAGCTTGCAGTTCACTCCTTATATTGGGAAAGAAGAGGAAGTGCTGGGTGCTTGCTGTTCTGCCCTGTGGCCCTCAAAACCAGTTCTGATTGTCCAAGGCTGCAGCAGTCTCCAAAGCAATGGGGCAGGCACTACCTGGGGGCTGGTGCTAGTATTGCTGGAGGAGGTCTTGTCCAAGGAGGCAGGTGCTGTCTGGGGCCTCGTACTGGTGTGGCTGTGGGAAATTTACTAACTCTTTTGGCCCTACCGTTTAGACCAAATACGCAAGATCAGAAGCCTCAAAACCTCAGTGATATAGACTTTTTTGGTAGTCCAGTAGCCACACAACGTTAACTGACAACAAGATTCTAGTGGACATAAGAGAGGACAATCCAAATTTCGTAGTGATGTCATGAATTGAGCATTGAACCCCTCTCCTCTATAGATGCTTTGTTCATTGATAGTTACATTTCTGAGGTTCAAATCCAACAGTCTCTTCTCTGCCTTTTAATCAAGCAAAGTTTCCTTGGCTTCTGATATTGGTTTCACTGGGAATTTTGCCTGAGTAAAGATGGTAGGGTTTGTCTTGGAGTTGGAGCAATTACAACATTTTAGAACAGATCTCTTGATGTCTCCGGAAGTTGCTTTTTCCTGCTACTCGATGCTGATTTTTATTGTGTGTGTAAGCTATCCATTCAGGTTATGCATTTTGCCACGAACATGATTCCAAGAGTTCAGTTGCTTGCTATATACAAGAAGTCCATTGTTCAACATGTTTAAGCTGTATTGAAAGGGTGGGGTTATGTACATACCACCTTCCCATATTGCATGGCCTTATTGATGGTTCTTGGATGTAATCAATCCAAGACGTGGAGACTAAACCCCCCCCAACCAGCTGGCTTATCACCACTGCAGAGTGGTTTCTCTGAAGCCCTTTACTGCCCGGTTTGGATATTTTGGAACGGAGAAAATGGGCAATCCGTTTCAGAAATGGCAGGCTGGAATCAGGCCCAAGATGCCGTGATAAACATGGCTTAATCTTTGACCCATTTATCTGTGGCTATGTAAAGCGCTCCCACCCTCTTCTTGCTTTAATCGTGATGTGCTTTTTCTGTACATAACTCCCTATTACACTGGAAAAGACCTTTTCAAGAGAACGCACAAAAAGAAGCTAATAGAGGTCAGCTGCAGCCATGAAGCTTTATTAAAGGTTTGCTGGAAACCACATCAAACAGTCATGTGAATTGAAAGACGTTGTGCTTCCAGACTGGTACAGATGTTCCTGGGGTGGTGGCATTTCAAGGTCATCTTTTTATGCTTCATCACCCTGACCACTTCGGCTAATGCTGCAAGAGACCACTGCTGCATTTTTTTTTTTATTTCTCCCAAATCCTATTTTTTTAACTGCTTCTTGAGACTAACTTTCTCCTTGCAAAGCTGAAAGAGGAACAAAGGAGATAAACCTTCCGGGAATCTTTGAGTATTGGAACTTCCATAATAGATCATGGAACTTTTGTCACCTTAAGACTGGGTTACTGCGAGTCCCCGTGAGCACGTTATGCCGGTCCTGCGAAGTCTGTACTAGCTCCCTGTAGCTTTAAGGGCATAATTCAAGGTGCTACCTCTGACCTTGAAGCCCCTAAATGGCCTGGGTCCCATCTATCTGACAGACCGCCTGTCCTGCCATGTCCCACTGCGGCCCCTACGGTCGGCCAGAAGCACGCCCTTTCAGCTTCCATCTGTTACGCTCGTCCATAGGATGGAAGTGCGAAGGAGGGCGTTCTCGGTTGCCAGCCACCCCAGTTCTGTGGAACTTCCTTCCCCAGGAGGTTCTTTTGAACCCGAGCCTGGGCATCTTCTGGAGGCGGTGCAAAACTTTTTTATTTGTAAAGGCATTTGGCAGGTGGGGATAGGGGCTGGATGGGGTTGTGGGTAGGGCTGTGGGGGTGTTGGGAGTTTTGAGGGGAGGGTGGGAGGCTTCGTTGCTTAAATTGTATTGTTGTTTGATTGTGAGCCATCCTGAGCCTTTGTGGGAAGGGCGGTGGATAAGTCTAAAATTAATTAATTAATTAAATAAAACCTATGGTCCATTTATCCCAGTTTGTGTTTCTTGGGACAACTTGTAGCAGGGGACTGTGGTGAACCTGTGGTTGCAAGATTACTGGGGATGAGTTAGGTCCATACAATATCAGATAGGCACAAGAGCCTGGTCTTTTCCCCAAAGGAACCTCTGAGACAATAGAGCTGAGATTTATATGTTGACTAAGCAAATTCAAGAAACCTGGTAGATTTCAAGGGGTTACTCTGGAGTGAGTAAAAAGCCTGGACCCCACATATCTGAAAGACTGCCTCTTTCCTTGTAGTCTAGTCAGCCGGCTGTGCCCACTTGCAGGTACCATCTCTCCATCAGGTTCATATGGCGAGAGCACTTGGAGAAGTGCTCTTAGTGGTTGCTCCACTATTGTATCCCCTGGACGTTTGTCAGAACCCGAGCATCATCCAAAGGTCAATGCAAGACTTTTCTGTTTGGCCAAGTGATTGGGAGGAAGGGATAGGGGATTGATAGTTTTTTAATAATAATAATAATCATAATAATATATGTTTTGTATATTGTTGTGGTTGTTTGTTTATGTTGTGTTACCTACCTTCAGGGAATGGGAATGGGTGGGATACAAATTTAAATAAATTAATAAAAGTGGTTTGTAGATCATGGTCTGTATAGTTATTCCTCGTCCCTTAGCAATCCAAGGTCTGATTATTATTCCCCCCTGCACACCCACTCCTTGCATAGTGTGAATCAACAACACTGAAGCAACTGGTATAAAACCAGACATAAATAAAAGGAGATTGTGAGTCCTAGATTTTTGGAAATGGATTCCAGTTTACACCCAAGACCCTTTTACATAAAGCAGCCAAAGAGGACCTTAAGGTGGAGAGTCAATTCTTTACATTGGGTTGAAATGAAGGCCCCTTCTCATGGCTAAAGACCTGTAAAGTGGTCTCAGCATAAGCAAGCATCGGATCATTAGTTGTCCTAGTTTGCAAGCCTCTGCCTGGAGAGGCCTAGGCTAGGGTCGGGTCTTGGAAACACCATCAAGCTGATGGAAATCCATCAACCAGCATTAACAGAAGGTGGCCAGTGCAGCCAAGACCCTCAGCCAGCCCTCCAGCCCCCTGACCTGGATGGGAAATGAGAAGGCAGGCAGCTAGTGGAAGGCCCTAGCTGCTTTTCTGGATCTTCCTTCTGTCCTCTTCCCTCTGAAGCGGAGTCTATAAGATGGGTTGAGGGCCGTGTATATCACCGGATGCTCAGCTCGCCACCCAGCTGCTCTGTTCCCCTGCCCTCTGGAGTGGAGGGAACAAAAGGCCCTGGGACCTCTGGACACTTGGGAAGCTATGTTGGATAGGGGGTAGCGGGGGTGGGGGTCCATGTTCAGTATAGACATTCCTGCAATCCTCCTGCCTTGCTCAATATGGCTGCTCACCCAACATGCCCCAGATCCCATGGCCATCCCTGTATCTAAAAGCAGCAAGGAAATGTGTGTGTTGAAATATGGAATGTGAGCAGGTATTGAGACTTCAAATGGCACAGTGGGCACGTCACTTTTAACCGATAAAGCCATAATAAATGACTTGGGCCCCTGGTATCTGAAAGAACGTCTCCTCCCATATGTCCCTTCATGGCTCCTGAAGTCAGTTGGGGATGCCCTTTTACAGGTGGCATCTCCCTGGGATGTTCTTACAACTAGGGCATGCGGGGGTGGGGGGTGTTGGGGTTCTAGGTGGCTGCCCATGATTATGGAACGCCCTCCCCTTGGAGCATCGCCTAAGTCCGAGCCTGCTCATCTTCCGGTAACGATGTAAGACCTCTTTTTTTTGGCCAGGCATGTGGAAGGCAGGGACTGGGTGGGAGGTTTTTGGGTGGGGTATCCAGTTTTTAAAATTGATTTGAATGGCTTTTTAAATTCTGTTTTTATGATTGTAAGCCGCTCTGAGCCTCTGCGGAAAGGGCAGCATAGAAATATATGTATATAAAAATTAATTCTTCTGACACCCCTGGTGTTTGGTTTGGTTTTTCTTTTACATTGGGTGTCTTCAGACGTTACGAGATCACGCTCAACCACACTGAACCACGCTCAACCCCCCCGTGGGGCCAAAGGGCCCTGAACGTCTGGACGCCAATCCCCGCGCGGAACCAAA